>JANRMT010062852.1:37193816-37231528 GCA_026402145.1 Polypterus bichir lapradei | reverse complement strand
TCTATCTATCTATCTATCTATCTAATTTTGTATAATATTAGCGTTTACCCCCCAGGTGGAACTGAAGAGTCACATAGTGTGGGGGAGGCACGATCTCCTCAGTCTGTCAGTGGAGCAGGACGGTGACAGCAGTTTTGACACCACTCACTGTCATTTCTCTAATTCCTGTGTGTGTTCCTTCATTGTTTAATCTACGTGATGATGTCGTCCCAGCTCGGCTTTGAATGAATTTCTTGCCACATTTTTTTTCTATAAATCGAGTAACAATAAAGTGCAACCTGAAACCTCTGATCAGAAATACTCGAAAACAAAGCAAAGCGACAAGTTGTGATGTCACAAATGGCACCACTAAAATTTTCACATAAGCCCAGGTAGAGAAGTCACTTTGGGCAAGCAGGCCATTTTCAAACATTTTCAAGTACATACTAAGAAGCAAAAAAGACAATAAGATTACTGTTTTAATAAAACACTAGGGAGCTCCGCCCCCTGCTTGCTTCACTCATCAGTCCCCGGGGATTTGTATGGGATCATCAAAGAATTGTTAGAGGCAGAAGATTTAGTTCAAAAGTAGTTAAAATAGTAAAACGTAACAAATTGAAAGAAAATTATGTTTCATGTTGCGTTTTAGGTATTCTTTGCGTTATACGTTTTTGCTCTGTTTGTTTTTGATATTAACACGCAGGTACTTTTTAAACTTACACTTTTACTTTAAAACTTCAGTAAAAACAATATTTGGAATTAGCTTTTCTTCAATATCACATTGAATTTTGATTTTGTGTTTGGACTTTCATCGTGACAACGCAACATATAACTGCCCGTGAGTGAATATCGTTTCTTTCTCTCTAATAAATAAACCAACTTTTTTTAATGTTTGTCCCTGTGATTTGTTAATTGTCATAGCAAAAGCTATTCTAACGGGAAACTATAAACATTTTAATACGAGTGGCATATCAAGATCTCCTTTGGTGTCTAATGTTATCCACGGAAGATGTACTACATTACCTTTCTTGTCGCCTGTTAAAATTTTACATGTTAGAATCCATCCATTCATTATCCAACCCGCTGAATCTGAACACAGGGTCACAGGGGTCTGCTGGAGCCAAGCCCAGTCAACACAGGGCACAAGGCAGGAACCAATCCTGGGCAGGGTGCCAACCCACTGCAGATGTTAGAATTGTTCAAGCAATTTTGAATACAACTAATCTTGTCTTATTGCGTAGCCCATCACTCAGACATAAATTACGATACATCCTTCTTTCAACAGTAATTCAGCCAGTGGAAGACCGGATGGTGTTAACGGTGACCTGAAAAAATCTCATGGCAAAAGGCAAAAGTCTTGTCTCATCTTGTCGCAGGACTTGAAAAAATCTCTTTGAAATAGTCTTGTCTCAGTATTTTCTTATATAGTAGACAGACGTGAACATAACCTACAATTTTACTGCCTTCTATTATTGTGCCTTTAAAACTATAACGGCTTGTTCATAAAAGGTAAAAAAGCAGATACGCCAGGAGGAGAAAGATGCAAAGTATCTGACAGACTGAGTGGTCAGAAATAACTAGTGAGGGATCATGTTAACTAAAAGCAAAATGTGGGCCAAAATTCAAAAACAGAAAAGCCACCAATCAACACAAGGGACTCGTGAATAATTATTAAATCCAAAAGTGTGGACAGGGACATTCCCACGTCACCATGTTTTATTCTCCCGGTGACAAGTTTTTATTAATATGATTGGCAATCGCTCATTGAGATGGCCAATAATATGGTGGTACAGTGAAAAGACCTCAGAAAGCAAAATAACAAAACATTAAAATAAAAAAATGGAACAAAATAGTTAATTAAGGAAAAATCTGAAAATAAATCACAACAATTGTGGATGAACTGGACACATGTCGGGAATGAGCCCAGGACTTAGCATACACTTCAGTTTCATCAAATAACTTTACACGCAGACACACATCTTTGGGGAGTACGACGTGAAGAGAATGTGGATAACATCAGGGCATGGGATGTGAACCTAGGGAGCTGCACCTGTGAAGTGACCGTGCTAACCATTTTGCCGCTATTTACAAATATAATTAAAATAATTTATTCACGGGCGGCACGGTGGCGTAGTGGGTAGCACTGCTGCCTCGCAGTTAGGAGACCTGGGTTCACTTCCTGGGTCCTCCCTGCGTGGAGTTTGCATGTTCTCCCCATGTCTGCGTGGGTTTCCTCCCACAGTCCAAAGACATGAAGGTTAGGTGCATTGGTGATCCTAAATTGTCACTAGTGTGTGTGTGTGTGTGTGTGTGCGCGCCCTGCGGTGGGCTGATGCCTGTCCGGGGTTTGTTTCCTGCCTTGCGCCCTGTGTTGGCTGGGATTGGCTCCAGCAGACCTCTGTGACCCTGTACTTAGGATATAGCGGGTTAGATAATGGATGGATGGATAATTAATTCACATTTAATAAAAATAATAGTGTGTGTGTGTGTAACAAATAACACACACATTTCAAGCATGAGAAGCGGTACTCCCATCACACCTGCACTCATGCACACACTCACACTCAGGCCTAACAGGTCCTCCACCCATCTAACACACACGTCATTCTAATCCAGCAAAGGAAGACAAAGTGAGAATGTCCCAACTACACACAGACTGCCATTCAAACCCAGGGCCAAGTAAGTGCAGATCTTTACTGCCAGGCTACCAGCTGCTTTTAGTTTAATTCAATTACGCACAATTCATAAAGGCCTTATTGTCACTTGTGATAAATTGTAAAGATCTCTCCTTCAGAGCCAACATTATAAAAAGGGATGTTAAGGTAAAGTATGAAGAGCTTTGCTCTTACCTATTATAGATGCTTTTCCATAAACACGCTCCATTGCTTTCTCCAGAACTTCAGGGAATGGGATCTGACAGACCCCTAGGGTGTGAAAGCTGGTGCCGTTGGCCATGTGGATTTCCAGCCTGGGAGAGGCAGTCCTCAGGTACTGAAGGAAGAAATCATCTAGCGCCACTGGATATTGGGACGTGAAGTTGTACACCGGCTGCATTCCTCGGACCACTGGTGTTATCTGGGTCTCAAAATCATAAAAGGCCAAAGAGCAAAACGTTGTTGCGTCTCGGTCTTCCAGGATTCTCAAGGCCTCTGGTGTGAAATAAGCGCCGCCGACATAAACCTCTAAGAGGTTCTCCCCATGCCTCAGGGTGATGTTGTCCTCATCACAGGTCTCTCCACTTCGTTGATGACTTTTACTCTTGTAGCACCTTGTGCCATAGGCAATGTCTTTGAGTTGGGCTGAAAGAGATTCAATACTCGTTTATAGGGTCCTTCTTGTCACGTGGAGAGA
Source organism: Polypterus bichir lapradei (assembly GCA_026402145.1). Taxonomy (NCBI): domain Eukaryota; kingdom Metazoa; phylum Chordata; class Cladistia; order Polypteriformes; family Polypteridae; genus Polypterus; species Polypterus bichir. The sequence goes on along the minus strand of JANRMT010062852.1, from coordinate 37,228,198 downwards.
GTACGGTGAAATTGTAATCACCATGCAGCACATCGCCACTCTCCAATGCCAGGAATGAAAGGCCTAGCCCAAAGTCAAACACTAATAACTTCTTTAAGCTTAAACTTCTGGTGTCTGAGATTTCTTTAAAAGTTAGGCTTGGTTTATTTTTGAGGAAATCACAAAAGACGGCCAAAGCGAGTGAGGTGAATTTAGTCTTACCTTCCAGAGTCCCAATTCGCTGAGCTCTGATATTCAAAAGATGGGCATTCTGCTCCAACCTCCGCTCAAAGTCTTCCTTATCATCCTCAGCTTTCCGCATTACCGTCTGCAATTCCAACTGAAAAAAACAAGCATTGCATCATGGCTGCTCAGCTCTCTATGTCTCACATGACATTCTGAAGCCATAATGGGTAAGCAGAAGCAATACTTGATAGGGACGACAGGAAGTGGCTGGGACCCAAGACAGTTCACACTAGCACTCCAGTCTGGTGCTAAACTATTTTTTGGACCCTAATACTCACCCAGCTTCATTTCCCTCTACTCAGGAACATGCCACCGAGTAAGCTGAGTGAATGTGCGTGACCTCCACTCACTGATTCGTGACACTGTATTTTCATTACATTTTTGCTCAATATGTCACCAGTTACTGTTATTTATTTATATTATTATTTATAAATTACATTATTTATTATTTATAAGAAACCAAAGCTAAGTTGTTTACATTTACTTATTTGGCTGACACCTTTATCCAAGGTGACTAGAGCACAGGCAGGTCAAGTGACTTGCTCAGGGTCACACAGTATGGGTAGTGGGATTTGAACACCCAACTTTTGAAGTCCAAAGCCTTGACCACCACACTGTGCTGCCTATGCAAGTGAATAGTGTGCATGTCATACAGCTTTCAGCTCATGCTGCATTTTGTGTCATCGAAGCACTTTGGCAAGTGAGCAAACTCCTTCTGTATTATCAGCCGTAAAATTTGATTGAACCACTTTTTCGATTCATAGAATTACAACATGGATTATGGTGACAGTGAGACGGGAAATATACAGTAGGGTCTCCATTGCAAAAGCGTATTTGAGCCCTCTGTTTGTCTTATGGATATACTATACATTGAGGCACTGGAGAGAAAGAAGAATGGCAAGACAACTGGACTAGATGGAATACCAACTGAAGTATGGAAGAATCTGTGGGAGAAAACAATAGATTTATTATGGGAGCTGATCTCAAAGATCTGTTGTGAAGAGAAAATGCCAGTTCAGTGGAGAAACAGGGTAACTGTGTCTATATATAAGGAGAAAGGTGACATCCTGCATTGTGGAAATTGGGGGGTGATGGCATAAAGCTGATATCACATACAATGAAAATACAGAAAAGGATTATTGATCAAAAGCTGAGGTGAGAGACGACATTAAGAGAAGAATAGCTTGTGTTTGGGAGTGAATCCTCACCAGGTGAGTTTGTATGTATTCCTCATATCTGGTTTTCCTTCCTCATTCCAAATGCCAGTACTTCTAGGTGTGTGCATGTGTGGTCTTTCGACAGACTAGCATACTATTGAGGGCTTTTCACTCTATGCCATTTGAAAATATTTGGCCTGAATGCCAGTAGAGTAAGAACGTTTCAGAATGAAGAACCAAGGGATGGACCATACCAGTTTGTGCAAAGGAAAAACAAAATCCTTCCAACCACAAGTAAGCCAACTGTCATTATAAAAAGTTGGCACCAAAGCACAATTATATCCTTCGTCTTAAGGCTCACCTGGTAATCCTTGTTGATTTTGTGCTGAAGGATTAGCATGTCTCTGGTCTTCTCCAATTCCAGCACCGTTTCTGCGTGGGATACTTGGAGATCTCGAAGTGTACGAGCTGCTGCTGCTGGTTTAGACCCTTGGTCATCATCATCTTTCTGCAGGAAGTCTAAATGCTCATTAGCTCGTTGTAGCCTGAAGGACTAGACAAGACATAAGATACAGCTTAAATCAAGATGTTCCCTGAAGGCTCCCCTATAACAAGTGACCAGTTATGACGGTTCTAACACCTGTGCAAATCTCCACTGTCCCGCCTTGGTGATTTTCAAATGAAGGTCTTTCATACCCACCGCCATTACTGTACACCCCTTCATGTTGGATGCATGCTTTACAGCTCACCAGTGCTAGAAGGCAACTTCTCACTATTTGGGAATCGTTTAGCTGAATTGGCCTACTGACCTTAATCTGCATTAGGGTTTCACTTAGAGTCTCCACGCTCATGTCACACTCCTGTAAGGAAGAGTGAGAAAAGCTGCTGTCATGAAACTGAACATCCCAGTTTTGAGAAATGGCTATCAGCTCTTCAGCTCTCACCGAGGTAATGAAGGTGATCTTCTGCTGAAGGGAGCTCACATCTTCTTTCAGACGCAGTGCTTCCTGTTCTAGTGAAGAGTGCTTCTGTATAAGAGCTTCATGGGCTTCTGAGAAGAAGAATCAAAAGAGAGAGAGAGTGTAACAATAAGAAGAAAGGGAGCACCTCTCATCTGCCCTGTCACAAGCAGGGTGTGGGGGTGAGGCAGTGGGGGCCTAAAAACATACAGTCCAGTATATTGTGAGTACCATAGCAGATGGGCCAGAGTCCCCACAATTCCTTGTCCAGCCAGGATGCCATAATGAAAGAAAATGGATAGACGGGCATTCTGGCCATATTATATATTGGTTCCTTTCCCAGTTGGGAGGTCATAGTAGAAGAACAGGTGATGTCTGTTTCCTGGGGTTATATCTTATATACTTCTGGTAGACTAGGTGGCAGCATTTCCTTGGTGGAGCTCTGTGGTAAAGTGAGGTCCATGGCTGGTTGGCAAAGTGTCTTCTTGTGGGGGGGGCGTGGTAGCATGGCGAGAGCGGTTCCTGTGAATGATGCAGGAGCAGATGGCCCTGCACTTAGTGCACAGGTGCAGGATCGCCCGTGACCCTAATTAGTGCCGGGAGCTGTCAATTGCCGCAATTGTGCCATGTCCCCATTTCAAAAGGGAAGCGTGAATGTGAGGGAGGAGAATCAAGAGGTTGCCTGATTGGAAGGAGGTTAAAAGATGGAGAGAGAGAAAAGGAAGGAGCGAGTGTGAGATCCAGAGCAAGTGAGCGCAAGAAAGAAGGAGAAGACAGGCAGCCAGGATGAAGTCCCTTGGAGTGTGTGAATGGGGCTTGGGGGCTGATGGCCACTCCAGCTGAGTGACCTTTGTAGCCTGAGTGGCCAAAGTGCTGCTTAGTTGTAGAGACTCACCTGAGAGAGGCAGCGCGACTGCAGGGGAAGGAGAGGCTAAAAGGGGCGTTCAGAGGGTGGTGCCATGGACCACAGGGACACAAACCTGGCAGTGGAAGGCAGAGGCTCGGTGGGGTGCCCTGCCTGGAGCCAGAGAGGGCTAAAAGGGCCAGAGCCTGGGAGCAGCACTGGAGGTGGGCTAAACTGCAAGATAGGCACCCCTTGGCAGCAAAAACCCATATTGAGTTTAGTCAAGGAGATGCCAGGGTTTAAAGAACTGCAGCAGGGCTCATGTGTTTTTTTTTTACACCTTCCCCGGTCTCTGTGTGGTGTCCTCATCTGCTCAGCTCATCCCAGTCATGACTGTCCAGGGTGTTGGGGTCAAGAGACTCCCAAACAAGAGTGGGAGCAAGGAACCAACATGCACCGTCACAAGCTCCCATTTGTACACTCGCATGGCATGATGGGAGTTGTGGTCAACCTTGTTGTGATACTTGGGTTCCAGGGGGACCAGGAGAGCGATATCCCTTCTTTAAAGGGGGTATGAAAGGGGGTTGGCTTCCAGTTGACCTATAAGTCCATTCCACATGCAGTGTTGTGGCACCAGAAGCACTCCCAGGTCTGGCATTAAAGAAGCCACCTCGATTTCATCAGGGGGTCTGGGTCAGGAGACAGAGGGCAACACTCACCTGAAAGAATGGAAGGAGAAGGAAAAAGACACAACTCTTTATTATCTGTGATTGTGATCGCATTGTCCATTGAAAGAAGGTTTTGTGATTAATCAAGAAAGTTTTATTTGAATTTGTACCCAATGGTGACCCCTTGTGGTCACTATACATATATATCTACTCTATATAAAATCCTAAGCCTAAAAGTGCAAAGATTTTCTGCAGCGATTTTATGTGCCGTTTTTATGTCACTTTTTTGTCACGCTTTAAATCGGGCTTATTTTAAAACCTACATATATATGTTTGGTAGCATTCTTTTCAGAATTTATTGAACTTTAATGTGTTGTTGATAGATTTTCAGATTCTTATTCCGTTTTTAAATTATAAACTAAAAAAATATCAAGAACTCACGTCCTGCGAGATGAGACTTTGTGCCAAGAGATTTAACCACGCCTGGGGCTGGAAATAAAAGACAGAGCAGGACAGCTGCTGTACAGGCTTTTAAATGTTTGAAGTGCCGCACGAGATGCAGATCACGCGACATGCCAGCAGCTGATCGAGCAAAGAGGAGGTAAAAAAAAAAACTGAATTTGTTTGCCATTGTAACACCGTTCATATAAAAAAAATCTTGGTTTGAGACGTGATCATCTCGGAGAGACACTTTGACATCACACGAGACTAGATATTACAACTTTAGGAAGCAAGACCCGTGAGATGGTGAGTTTTGCACGTCACGTCCTACTTACAAACAATTTAAAACAAGTTCACGAACATATAACCTTGCAGTTGTTGAAATGCTTTCTGCAGACACCCTTCATGTGCTCCCAGCTCTTAAAAATGTTATACGTCTAGAGCAGGCATGTCAAACACGCAGAAATCTGTGCGGCCCACATGACAGATCCTAGTTAGCACTGAACTTGTACAAAATGATTACTATCGTTTGTGATTGAGTCATTCTGCATCTTCAGCGTTACTTATTGACTTTTCTTACTTCTGCCTTCTGACAAAAGCGCATTTTCCCATGGCATTACGGTACCGGAAACGTTATCTGCTAGTATAGCCACGAGCCTTGACCAAAGTTAATGAGCCGCAATGTCACAACTGAAGTGCTAGGCTGCAGCAGCGGGCAGCAGGGGCGGCCTTAGACATGTGCAAACTGCGCACCTGCACAGGGCCGCCAAATCCCAGGGCCCGCCACGCCAATATATATTGAATATAAAACAGAAAGAGAAAATAACGACACAGCTGACGGCAATGTGGCCGAAAAACATTGTGTTTCTTGTTAATTAGTACGCTGTATTTACTAATGTTGCTCGAGTTGGAGCAGTAAGCTATATGTAGTATTATAACGTTCTGCCGTAATGAGAATATCATGGGCCGCCACTTGGTGTTCAAGTTACAGACACGCGCATATAGAAGCGTGTCATGAGCACGAGGCCGCTATGCAGTGTCCGCAACGGACGTGGCCACCCGCCGTGCATAAGATACCATATTGACATTGGCGGGCAAAGGGGCCACCGATTGTTTCTCTGCCCAGGGCCGCCACGAGCCTACAGCCGCCCCTGCTAGGCTACACTACTGGCTGGGCTGCTGAGACTGGCCACTGGGCAGAACTGACCATCACGAGTAGTAATAGCCCGCATATTTTCACGTTTTTTTGCTCTAGTTTTATGTAATTTTGTGCTAGCATTGTAACGAACAGTTAGTGCAGACTACAGCTGAAGATCTGAAGTTGACGCGAGAGGTTGATGTGTTGTTTATTAACATATTTTTGTGATTTTGAGTTTGTAAAATTAGCGTAGGTCAGGGGGCTTTTTACATATCGGCTTATTTTACAATATAAACTTTGAAGTAAACTTAGTAAAGTAAAATTTGATTTTTGAAGGATTTGTTTTACAACTTGAATTACTGAGCAATGAATTCAGTGAGTGTTTTCGTGATTTCAGTTCACACAAACAGGACTTTGTGCTGTTCTCTTACAACGTTGAGAATGCGCCTGAGAATATCCAAACGGAATTGATTGAACTGCAGTCAGATTCTATTCTGAAGGCAAAATACAACAAAGTTGGTGTGCCAGGCTTGTATGCTTACCTGCCACCCTCATATGTGCAGATTCGTAAGTTGGCATCGAGAGTACTGTCTATGTTCGGAAGCACTTACCTTTGTGAGCAATTGTTTTCGTTAATGAAAGCTACCAAAACCCCACATCGCTCAAGACTTGCTGTCGAGCACCTATCATCCCTCATAAAAGTTGCAGCTGCACAAGATTTCAAGCCTGATATTGACAAACTGGTTACTAACAAGAGATGCCAAGTGTCGGGACAAAAGAAATAGATCTCACACTGTAAGACTCCTATATAAGCAATGAATATAATATAATGAATATATCCATCCATTTTCCAACCTATTAAATCCGAACACAGGGTCACGGGGGTCTGCTGGAGCCAATCCCAACCAACACAGGGCGCAAGGCAGGAACCAATACCGGGCAGGTCGTCAACCCACTGCAGTGAATATAATATAATGAATATAATATAATAATATAAGGACCTAGCTAAGAGGCTAAGACTCTAATTGTACGCTGTTGTACGGAGATTGTATGGAAATAAATAGCTTTTCTTTAAACTTTAAGTGTTACATTTTTTAAAGTTTTCAGTATTGGAAAGAAAGCTACAGTAACTTTGTATAATAGTATAATAATATTTGTTACATTGTGGCCCGCTGACGCACATATGGCAGTTGAAGCAGCCCGCTGATGCACACATGGCAGTTGAAGTGGCCCACCAATGGTAGTGAGTTTGACATGCCTGTTGTAGATGACACGTGAATGACTAAGCAAACAAGAAAGAGCAGCGTGTCAAAAAGAGACACGAAAGCGTTAGAGAGAAGAAGGCAAAAAAGGATGCACAAGAGAACAATAATAATCTATGTGCAAATTCAGAAAATAAGGAAAGTAATTATCAGCCCGGACATCCCGCGAGAGACACTTTGACATCACACGAGAGACACTTTAACGTCCTGCAAGATACACCAGTGAGACCAAAGGACAGCTGCTGTACAGGCTTTGAAATGATCGACGTGCAGCGCGACATGCAGAACACACAGCTTGGCAGCAGGAGCAGAAAGACAGCAGCTGATCCGTCCGCATCTCCTTATTGTGTTTTTAGCCCCCCCAAGCCACCTTCACAACGCGAGCGGCAGAGACGCAAAGTGGCAAACGCTTAGTGCGCCCACTTTAACGTCCTGCAAGACTCACCAGTGATACCAAAGGACTGATGCTGTACAGGCTTTGAAATGATCGACACGCAGCACGAGAAGCAGAACACTCAGCATGGCAGGAGGAGCAGTAAGCAAGCAGGTGATCCATCCGCATCTCCAAAGCGTGAGTTCAGCCACCCCTTTCACAATGCGAGCGGCAGAGACGCGAAGTGGCTGGCACATGGCACTCCCTGGGGTGGTGGTATGGGGTGGGCTCGCGAAGTGAGCAGGGGGCAAAGACCCCAAGTATATATATAAAATTGAGAGGGAGAGTAGAGTGGCACCAAATGCTTCAGTTATTTACTTATTTTATCAATTTCATTAGATATCAGTCAGTTGAGGCGGCTGTGTGAGCTGCAGGTGAATAGAAACTGAGAGTCCAGACCACAGCACTTGGCTGAGGATATAAACATGCACCATCTTTCTTTTCACTAATCAAAAAGCCTATAAAGGGAGCTGGCCCGGGCCCAAGTCTGTTCAAATGCAGATCAACTTTCTGGTCAATGAGGACAAGGAGCTGATTAGGGAGCCTGAGATCTTCATTAGACTCACCTCTCTGCAGTTTCATCTCCTCCAGTACCTTGCATTTCTCACTTAGCTCTTCTTGGATTGCATTTTCCAACCTTAGGTTTTCGGCTCTGAGCTGCTCCTCTGCTTCTTTCCGGTTTCTTGTGTTGTCAGCATTCAGTGTACTGTAGGGAGAAACACCAAAACAAACTGCAATGACAACTAATATGGGTGGTCAAAGTGAAACTGGGATTGGAAATCAAAATAACCTGTCCAGTCATCTGAAGTTCTCGCTCACCTAGATGGAGAGCACAAGTACTAAGGGTCCTCAAGTTCAAAGAGGGAAACTTCAAGGAGTTCCGGTCCAAATGTAGTGAAGCCCCCTAAAAGTTGGGGGTAAATTGTCCTGTAGAGACTTTGTGAACAGGATATCTAGTAAATAATTTAGGTGATTATTATAAGAGGACAATAAAATGTCTTCAGTAGCACAAGGCTGGACTATTATAATCTCCAGCTTGTTTTGTATCTTCAGCATTTCTCCCTGGTCCTGCACTTCTTCTTATAAACTCTCAGTCACGTAGCTTCCAATGGAAACTTTGCCCTGTGATCTTCTTTTGTCTTGTGATTTATTCATTTAGTTTAATGTTACGATTTCCTTTGCTGTGACACCTTATGCCTTTCAACGGTAATTTCCTTTGCTAAATGTTGCTTACTGAAAGTCACAGCAGTTACTGTCATCACTTTCATGGTTTCATGTTCAATCAAGATTGTGGAGAATTTCTCAAAAAAAAAAAGAAGCAAACTTAGATGTGAGCTTTCATTTTCAAATTTCTGGTCTAAGAACTTATGCTCAGTAACATTTGTCTCAGAGTTTTGGTTTAGTCGCATGGTTATTCTGACCCTTTTTGAGTGGGCTTCATCTTGGAATCCATTCTATTTTGCCCCCTGTGCCTGCATATTTCTGTCCTGTAGCAGAACAAAGATTTCCAGTGACAATCTTAGGACCCATTTATCTACATTATAAAGCCATGGGGAACCCAGGGAATATTTCAGCAGCACCAGAGGCAAGCCATGAAGGAACCATGACCATCACAGGGCACATTCAGGTCCACAATGACAGTCAACTTAACCTGCATGTTTATAGATGGACATGGAAAGATGGAAAACCTCCACCAATGCAGCACTTGTGGGGTTGGATTTGGAGCTGTGAGGGTGTTGGTGCCACGGATTTCAACTTGAACTTGTTTCTTCTCTGCTAAGCAACTTGCCTGTCTGCTTGTTCTCTGTCAGAAGAGTTCAATGACACCCATTAAAATTGTTCTCACCTCTCAAACCATGAAAAGCCAACTAAATCTGGACATTTACATTAGGACTGTGGGATGAAACAGTTTTTGTGCCGTTTTACAAATATGCTAGGAAACACGCGACCCTCCAGTCCTCAGATAAAGTTGGTTCTTACAGAGCAAGGTGAACCTCTTCATTTTGCTCACATGTTCTTTAAATTTCAATAGGAAAATAAGCGAATCGTCAGTCTAACTTTCGAAAGCAGAGCTCCTCCTTTCCGTTTGACTTTACTAATCCCCAATTTGCATGATCTTTGGAGGTCAGAGTGCAGGGTCAGCCATTGTAATGCAATGGGCCTTGTTTAAGGATGCAAACGTGTAGTTATGGTGGCGGAAGTTGTGAGTGTTTGACGATCTCCTCGTTTGTTGACATACACTTCCCTGTTGTTGTCGTCCATACATTCTCTAGTGTGGAGTGTGTGTGGCATGTCGACGAGCCATATTGTTAGCCAGACGCTCAGTGGCTCTCCATTCAGGCTCACCTCTCATCGTTCTTTGTCACTGTTTTCTTAGATGCCACCTCTTGAAATCTTTTTGGCCACATCATAGTGTGCAGCGATCATAATGATCACTTTGGTGACTGGACAGGAGCTCATTTCAGGTCATATTCAAGGTAGTGGAAGATCAAGTGTTGCCCAAAAACATCACTCAAAGCAAATATGAGAAATGTACAGTAAATGTGGTGACCACTTTATTATGCACACCTTCTTCTTAATACACACACTCCACTCTCCCAAACAGCCAATCTGGTGGCTGTAGCTCAATTTGTACGTCACACAGACCTGGTCAAGAGACTGCTGCTTGATCTAATATGACCCTGGTGGAGATGCATGTGATCCAAGTAACTTTTGCTGTGCCATGACTACTGCCGCCAGATGTTGTGGTTCCAGCACCTCAGACACAGCAGGCCTCTTGGGATTTCCATTTCTAAACTTTACAGAAAAAGATGTGATAAGTAAAAACCATCTAGTGAACAGGCGTTCTGGGGGTGAAAGCATCTTATAATGAGGGCGGTCAAAGGAGAATGGCCAGACTGGAAAGGCCGCAAATACTCGACTAACATCTCTGAATGTGCAGTGCATCAGACTGTAAAGAGGGAGGGTTACAGCTGATGAAGACCACTCTGGGTCCCACTCAAGAGCCTGTGGAGGAGTGTGCAATGAGCATGGGATCACCAGACTGGACATGTGAGCTGAGAGTTCTGATGGATCTCAGTCCTGCTGTGACACATTGGTGGAATTGTCAAATTTTAGTGAATTGGAAGGCCCAACAGGACAGGCAGGTGGTGGTGGTAGAAGCATGGAGCTGGGAATGTTTAGGCCTCTGTATATTAAATGGACATCATCTGAATGATACAGCATGTCGAGTTGTTGCAGACTTTACACATCCCATCATCCCTTTATGAATAATTCACCACGTCACATACTGTAGCAAGCATCATTGCATTCTGTCATTTCCTGGTAGATTACTCCAGTGGCCTTCACGGTCCCCAAGTACGTCATGAGGTGGCAGGGGACGTCTGTGGCATGAATGTTTGGCCGACAAACCTGCAATCAACCAAAACTCCAAAGGATGGCTGGCAGAAGGTTTGGCTATTCTGAGGTCAAAGCGGGGTCCTAAGTGGTACTAGATAGGGGGACCTAATAGAGTGGCCATTGAGTGCACATGCAGCATAATTCATTGTTTCTTTTATTAACATAGCTGATTCGATTCTATTAGGAAAAATATTAAACTTTTATAAATGATTTTGCAAAACTCTTTTGTAACATCCGCACATTTTATAACTCCAGGGGACGTGGAATTAGTGCTTATGAAATATATTGCCTGAAAATATAAATTCAAAATTAACTCTTATTGTTTTATCTCTTAGATGAATATTTTATTTTTCTTAATTTTAAAGTAAATTATTGCACTGTACATATAAAATTTCATGAAACATCTAATGTCACCTGTTATTGGGATGTTTTTGGAGTGGGTCCTTCCCTGACTGTTGTTCAAATTCCTGTTTTATGTCTTTTTTATGTTATTATTGCTACTTTTGTAATTTGTTTGCATGATTCTACATGTGTTTATTACTTTAGTGTATGTTGTTTTTTCAGTGTCTCACGCCAGCGTTCCATGTATTTTGTAATCGGCTCCATAGGAGGCCGGGCCACCTGTCCATTTCTGCCAAGGGATGTCCATCAACTCTATAAAGGCTGAGGTAGCCAGCAGTCCCTGAGGGGTCACTGTGTGCGCTTGGTGCCGTTGGTGAGTTCTTGTGTGTATTTCTGGGCTTTTGTCGATTCTTGCATTTTGTGACCTTTTTGCTGTTTTTGACGAGCCTTTCAGATTTCTTATTGGGACTTGTTTGCTACTGACGTCTCTGTTTTAGACAACACTTTCTGTACCTTTTGTGCTCATCTGAGCTTCCTTTTTTGGTATAACAAATCTTTCTATTTTTAGCTTTGGTTTCCCTTGTGTTACACAAGCCGAAAGGTGACGGTCCTTTCTTCTTGTGGGGGTTTTTGGCTAAGATACTCCCAGGTTCATAACAGTTAGGATCATTATGTGTTTTTATTACAATACTCAACAAGGTCTTGTTTACTGGTTTGTTGTTTACCTGTCCAACAGTCTGTCGTAGTCCTCTTTGAGTAGACTCTTCTCCGTCTCCAGATTAGAGATTTGTGCTTGGAGCTGATGGAAGAAGGAAACAACAATCAGAATTCAGGCCTAAGCAGAAATGAGGACAGGCTACTGTGATGCAGAGATCCGTTCACCTCAGGCATCCTCTTCTTTTAGTCGCCCTTAGCGGATGACGGATAGACAAAAAGTGAACTTCAGATTTGGGAGAATCAGTTAGTGTTGAGCAATTTCAGTGTTTGAATGACCAAGCCAAATGGATTTCACACAAACTTTCATACTTTGAGACTTTAGAAAGTAGACGGCTGACTTTACGGTGGTCCCTGAGGTCAGGTGGGTAATTGTACAATACACTTCAGTGGGTCTAGAACCATGCCACTGGTAAGTGCTCAGCATTAATATTTAGGTAACATGACATTAAACTTGTTAGCAATGTCTATTCAAAGATTTTTTTTTATTTCATAAATATTAAGAAATCTTTTAAGTGCTTAGGGCCTTTAAAGGGCAAACATTCAATTATTGTTCTTTATTTTGTCATTTGTTTCATTTATACCTGCAGCCATTGTCCTGCCCCCTTAGACTTTTGGGTCCCTTGCGAAGTGGGGCTATCCCCCAGGTTAAAGGCTCAGAATCAAACCTGTGGGTGGGCCATGAATGTAGAAACATGGTGTGGTGTTTTAAAGCACTCAGTGCCAGGGCCGGATTAAGACGAAATTGGGCCTGATGCTGCAGCACAAAAAAGGCCTATTTTTTCTCGGCATTGGTGCATTCGACACTCACCGTACATGTGCACTCAGACCGACCGAGGAGCCTTAATTGCTTGCGACGCAACCAGCCAGCCTTTATTGAACATGAATAATAATAACGATGTAGCATCGTAACAACTCGAGATTAACATCAAACTACGTAACATCAACATTCAATAGCAATTGTCTGAAAAGAGCAGTTCATGCAGAAAACCTAACAATGAAATACACAAAATTTTGCAATTCTCTTACGAAACAGAGTAAGAAAAAATGAATTTGCAGAGACATTGGGTCAAAGTGACTCAGTTCAGGCTCTTGAGGGTAAAAATTTGTCCACGATTTAAATTTCGTAATAGACCAGAATCCTGTCGAGGATTTTAAAAATTCTAAACATCCATGCCAGGACCGCAGGCCGGCTTTTAGTTTTACCTTTACATTTAACCATTTAAATAGCCATCGATTTTTACTGTACAACTAACTTTCAAGGTGAAAAATTCACTATGAGGCACTTACCGAACAATAATAAAGTGCCAAGAATCCCCAAGATATTGCAAAAAAAACACAGCTAAATTACTAAGTAAACTGTTTAACGTAAAATTGATAGCATTAACTTGAAATCTTCGGTTAACAATAAACACAACGACGTTATAGTTACGTCACAGCGCAAAGAACAATAGTAACTGTATAATAAGTAATGTCTAGAAGTCTGAAAGTCGGACTCTAAATTTCATTGTAAGAATTATTTTGAGGTTAATATAGCAAAGGAAAACTGTTCAGCTTCCGGAAAATTCCCGTCTGTTTTCATCTGGGCCTATTTCAGGAATGGGCCTAATGCTGCCCACCTTAATCCGGCCCTGCTCAGTGCCCATTACTGGGTTTGTAAGAACATACAAACTCCTCCAAAGGTAATCATCAGGCTGTCTCCTCTAATCTTAGCCTGCTTTGTCCTCAGCATGACTTGCTTCTGTCTTCTGCCCCCTTAAATACTTAGAACTGCAGTACTGGTCTATGGCAGGGTGATGCCAGAGCAAACTGGTTTATGGCGCCCAGTTACCTCAATCCAAGTGATGAAGTGGCTGTTGTAGTTAGGGATGCTTTTTTAAACTTCAATTTGCTTCAAACCAGAAAATAGAAAACAAAGTTCTCCAGTTTAAACAATGAAAATTTCAGACGTTTCAGCCAGAAGTTTCAATGCAGTTGAAGTGAGCATCGGAACAGCTATGGCGAGTGAGGAAGAGGAGGCTTCTGCTCTCCCACACAGAAGTGTGTTTATGTGACAAAAGGTTTCCATTCTGTGCTACTGGTCAGACGTACCTGTATGAGGTGGCAGTGAATGATGGGATTTGTCTACTTAAGATATTCATATTCTAACTGATCACACTCTCCATATCTAAAGTAAGACTTCAGCATTTAGCCAACATGGAGCAACATTGATTACCGTGGACTAAATCCCACAAGGCTTTCAAAATAATCCCAGGTTTTGAATCCTTTGTTTGACTCTTGACGAGTTCTTTAATCTACAGGTGCTTCAATGCCAAAAAAAAGAACAGTGTAATTTATATAAATATTCTGTAAATATGTGTACTCCACTTAACCAATACAAGTCTAACCTTCTGTGCATCTACCGGCGTTCAACACCTTCTCTAGGCCTCAAGATTCAATTTGTGCCATTTATTGCAAAAGAATTGATAATTGTGTGCCTAGAAACCAAAGCTGCGTCCTTGTGGCTCACTCTCATTCTAGCCACTTCTCCTCAATGGCCTACCTCGTCCAGTACTTGGTGTGAGATGGTGGCCACCTTGAGTTGGCTCTCCAACGACAGGTTCTTCTCCTGTTCTTCTCTGAGGGCATCGGTGAGCTCCTGAACTTTTCCCAGCAGGGAGCTACAACTCTCCTTCAAGGACTTCTGACTCTGAAAGAGAAGACACCATAGAGAAGGTGTTCAAACGCCCAAGAGATACAAAGCCACCCTGGAGTCGTCGCACGTTTCTTGGCAAGCAGTGAAAAGCTTTGCATCCAACACTTGTTTATGGCGATGGCCGCTGACACTGAGGCTCCACATGCTAACAAGCAAGAAACGTTTAGATAAGCAATCACAAAATTCAAAGCGACTAGGAGGTTCAGGTGGCACGTAGCTGGTAGATGGTCCAAGCCGTTCAATGTATAGGACCTGAACAGGAGTCACAGTGAGCAGATCTCACATTTACAGCCACACATCTCTACGGTGCCTCAGGTCAGACATTTTTTTTCTTTTTATTATCCTTGTGTATGTTTAAGGGGTTGTTGTTGCTCTTCTTGTTTGTTATAAATCTTCTTGAGCTCCTGTAAAAGCAAAATTTCCCCTTGGGACAAAAAAAAGAACTACTGTCTGTATGTGTTGATGTGCAAGCGTGGAATTGAATTCACAGAGAGACTCGGTGTTCACTGAAGGTGTCAGATTGTTCAATGAGGATGAGTTATGGTATGCGTTATGAGTCCTAGTGCCTAGGAGACTTTAAAAAAGAGCTTAGAAGAGATTTTATAAAATAAATAAGCATTTTAGAAACATTTAAGCTAACCATATAACTTGTAGCATTTATGTGTAACAAATTGGTTATGCCGGAAATTGTTTTGAATAGTTTATTTTACTAAATAACTGTTGTTAATCTGCCAACATAAGTTTAAAATATGGTTTGTGTTTATTAAATAGCCTATCGAAATGTGCAAATGTCGATTTCTTTTTTACACAAACTTGTTAAAAAGAAGTTGTAGGCCATGAGAGCCGCCAGTACCGCATGTACTGTATGTGAAGCGTGGCCGGTTTAAAGCGCCACCTACTGAAACATTTTAGTATTACATTGTGATTCATAACATACATGAGAGGTGAACTGCAGAAGACACTAAAAGCCAGCACACTCTCCGCCCAGCAGACTGGCATTGTGGCCTGTTTGGGTTGCGATTTCTTCTGTTTCCCTGTTGCTCTTTAGTTTCAGCAGACATTTTTACATACTAAAATGTTTTTCTTTTTCTTTTATGTCATGGTTTCTTTGGTGGGTGGCACGGTGGCGCAGTGGTAGCGCTGCTGCCTCGTAGTTAGGAGACCCAGGTTCACTTCCCGTGTCCTCCCTGCATGAAGTTTGCACGTCCTCCTCGTGTCTGTGTGGGTTTCCTCTGGATGCTCCGGTTTCCTCCCACAGTCCAAAGACATTCAAGTTAGGTGCATTGGCGATTCTAAATTGTCCCTAGTGTGTGCTTGGTGTGTGGGTGTGTGTGCCCTGCGGTGGGCTGGCACCCTGCCCTGGGTTTGTTTCCTGCCTTGTGCCCTGTGTTGGCTGGGATTGGCTCCAGCAGACCCCTGTGACCCTGCAGTTAGGATATAGCGGGTTGGATAATGGATGGGTGGTTTCTTTGTGAGGTCAGTTATAAATTTTGATAGATTCCACCAGTATTCACTCTGTTTGGCATGAGGGGACAATATCACCTTCTACTGGTGAGCTGCCCTTAAAATGGGACCTAAATCTTAGTTGGAGCCAAAAAAAGTAACAAGGCCTTTCTCCTAAACTGAGCTAATGGGCAAGAAGGGGAAGTGACCAATGTCACACACGTAGGAATGGTGAGTCCCCCGCATGGATCGTTCTAAGGGTCCTCCCAGTAGCAGTACCGGGGTGGAGTGTTTGTTTAGCCCCGCCTCCAGCCCCGCCCCTTCCAGCCCAAAGGTGTACAACACCATGTGACCCACAGGAGAAAGAGCTTGAACAAGAAGGGTGCTCCTGCTAGTCCTGAGCATCTGCTACCTGGAACAGCTGGAGGGCACCACAACAGAATTTATTGCCACTTTTCCATCTTTTCGTTGTATGACATTTGCATTAAACAGAGACCTCCCAGCTGGACCCCCAAAAGTTTTTTTTATTTTTTGACTATTTGTCTTCCTGTTTGCACTATATCATAATGATCTTTCCCTGTGATGTTCCACTTTATTGCCCATAACTTTATTTATGGACTTATTTGTTTGGATTTCTTTGTATGTGTGGATTACTTGGGTTGTTACCAACATCTGGTGAAAATTTTATGTCAATAGCGCCATTAGAAATATATTTACTGAGAAAAACATCGACGCATTCAATACTACTTTTCCCTGCTGTACATGAAATTCAGTAAGCATTTCAAACCTAACACTACACTCTTAAACATAATGGCACTTTATGGTTCTTTACTGAGTTTTGAGGTTCTTTGTAGAGATGTTTCTGGACAAAACACCATTTCATTCTGGGAAGGGTTCTCTGCATATGAAGCTGGTTCTTTGTGCTTTGAAAAACTTCCTAATATGCAGAAGCCACCTGACATCTTTAGTATGTGATAAGCTACCTAGCCTGACGCTGACAGATGAAGAGGACTTAGAATGTGCTTTTCTATGCAGTGAGAGTCTTTTTAAACGCATGACCCACAAACCTGTTTCCACTGATTGATGGCTATTTACTGTATGAAGCCTGCTATGAATCTACGTAAACAAATAAAGGTTCATTCTGGAACCTTCATGTGGAGGGGTCTTTTGGGAACCAAAAATGGCATCGCCCTGGAGAACCACTCTGGCCCCTTTATTTTTAAGCGTGTAGGACACTAATGTTGCACTTTCCCAAAAGATGTCATCCAGACGACATTATTTATCACAACGCCTTGTTGAGCTTCTTATCCGAGTCGATGAATTCTAAACCCTTTTTGCTTGTGCTTTCTAAAAAGAATTCTTAGTTTGTGACTTTCTGGCTTATTTTGACTTTAGTTTGGTTTCACTTATTGAGCTTTGATGACTTCCAGATTGTGACTGCTGTTAATGTTTTGATGGTCAACATCTTGTGGTCCTTATTACTTGTGCATAGCCAAACGTCCACCTCTGGCAGTACAAGTATATTGTAATATGTCAGGGTTATGCCATATTGAGAGAGTTAATTGCAGTTTAACTCTTTCAGGGCTGATGTCGACTTTAGTCAAAAGGAGGAGTTGACGATGGTAATCCACTGTAAACTGTGACAAAACCAACCGTTATGTTTTAGTTGGACTCTCGTTGCTATAAGGAAAGTTAGATTCATTGGTTTGACCGAGATTTCCTGCACTCGCATGAGTATCAAGGCACAAACAGCAGCAAAAATGGCACTGACATCTGGCGAGAGATCAAAGTGAATGTGTAAAGCAAAACACTCCGTGGACGACATTTTCCTATTATTTCTGAACTGGACTATGAATTGTCAGACTCAGATTTTGCTACAAGTAACTGTAAACGAACGTGAGGTTCCAGCTTCAGCTGAATGGTCTCCAATTAATCTTTGTACTGACAATGTTCGCCAGGGAGGACTGGCACTTAACAATGATAAGAGGTAGAAACCAGATTGCAATGCACTGCGACCGTGTCCCAGCCACACAAAGACAGCCTGGCAGCAAGCCTGCCGCACATTCTTGGCAAACTGGCAGCCACAGCATGCAGCAACAGACGTTTTATGTTGATTTCTGTGTGAAACCATTGTTTGCTATGTTTTTTTTGGAAAAATATTCAGCCCTCAAAGTGTTAATTACTGTACAAGTCGTCTGTACTGCAAATAGGAAAACTGAAGCGGAACTGCTACAGCCATTATGGGAATCAGCAGAATGCAACATTTACACAAAATCAGTGCATTAAATATTCCTTATCACATAAAACACATTTTGTTACAACGCTGAGATTTTTTTCTCAGACTTACCTCTTCCAGCTGAGTTTCATATGACTGAAAATTAATAGAGAGAAACAGAGTTAGCATACCTGAATATGAGCATCACAGAAATATCTTTTATTATTTGATTTCTAATGTTTCAAAAGGCTTTCTCAAGTTGTTTTCACTGAGGGACTCAAGTCACCATATAACGATGAGACAAATGTGTCATTGGATTTCGTCATCCACTGAAATACATTGAAAGACTGAATATGGCTGTACCAGCACGCAACCCAATGCCCTCCTCCCAAATACTTTCACAGCCGACGCTCTCGATCCGTAATGACACCAAAGATCTTGTGTGAAATGGCCGTCATATCGTCCTTCATGCTTGTTCTTCCCTTTCTTACAGTGAGTCTTGTCCCATACAGTGCATCACTTTTTGAGCTTCCTGGTAAAGGCCGTGAATACTTATGTGCATGTGATTTCTCAGTTTTTTTATTTTTTTATAAATTTCCAAAAATGTCAAGTAAACTTTTTTACGTTGTCATTATGGGGTGTTGTGTGTAGAATTCTGAGGAAAAAAATGAATTTAATCCATTTTGGAATGAGGCTGTAAAATAACAAAATGTGGAAAAAGTGATGCGCTGTGAATACTTTCTGGATGTACTGTATAAATTGGAGGTCCACATCAATGACAGGCTGGACGGGTCTTGTAACTCAGAGGAGCTAAAGAAGAAAGCACAGAGCAGACTCTTTATTCTTAGGAGACTGTGACCTTCCTATATTACATACGAGTATACTGTACACATACAGTATGATATTCTATGCTGTGGTGTGCTGGGCTGGTAACATCACTTCAAGAGAGGCCCACCGGATCAACAAGCTAAATAAAAGGGAAGATCGGTCATGGGACCCCCGGAGGTCGTAGGAGAAAGGACAGAATTAAAACAAACCTGAGTGTCATTATGAACAATGCTGCACATCCCCTCTCTGATACCCTAACAATGAGGACTTTCAGACAACAAATCATTCAGCAGAAGTGTGTCAAGAAATGCCAAGGGGGCTCCTTTAAACCAACAGCAATACAGTATGTCTGCTTAAGGCCTCACTGGGACTGACGAGTCAGCAAAGTTTACGTTTCTTCCTTTTTAGTCATTACCTCTTGTAGCGCAGCAAGCTTTTCTTCAGCGATCAACAGGGCAGCACTCTTGTCTGAAAGCTTCTTCTGTAGCCGGATAAGGTCCACGTTGTCTCGTATTGTTGTCCTGAGAGTTGAAAAGGCAAATGGAGTGCTGATTGAAAACAAAAATGTAACTTGCACACTTAAGTTATATGCAAATATGCAGCTCTGGGCTTGTCAGAAAGGGCGCTAGATTGTGGCAGCACAGTAGTGGCACTTCAGCAGGAGTGCAGCGCATACGGAGTTCTCGATTCATGGTAGCTTAGTGAAGGTCAGCCGAAGCATCGGCTCAGTTTGTCTAAAAAGTGTTCATACACAAAGAAGGAGTCCCCAAATTCTTCTTGTAATGACTTTGGTTTTACCTTTGCCAAGGCAGTTAGAGCTTTCACCTTTTTGCTGAACAGTTAAGTAAATCCAGTGGTAAAATGTAACATTTGTGGACTATGGCCAGACATTCATCCCGGCCAATACCACCAGGCCGCCAGACGGAGCCATGCCTGCGACATGGAGATGCCCCGAATTCCAGCAGGGCATCATGGACACTCAGTTTTCCTGTACAGCCCTGCTGGATAACGTCGGGGCCACCAGGGGACGCTGCAGGGAGGCTCGGAGACCTCTATGTTACCTCTAACCCGGAAGTACACCTTAATTACAGCGACAGAAGAAATGACGTACTTCCGGGACGAAAAGAAGAATTTTGATCTGACCGGGAAGTGCTAGGAAGTCACATGGACTGAGGGTTCAGAAGCACTTCCGGGTCACAGACTATATAAAGGACTGTGGGAGATCCCAGAATTGAGCTGAGTCGGGAGGAAGGGTGGCAACGCCTTCTGGGAGAGTGGAGGATTAATTATTGTTATTGTGGATTTGTTTATTGTTTATGAATATTGTGGAGTGGAGGGTGCTTTGTGCACATTATTATTATAAAATAAATAATAATTGGACTTTTATCTGGTGTCTGGCGTCTGGTCTGAGGGTTCAAGGGGACAACAGCGCCTCCTATCTGTCACACATTGTAAACATTTTCCTTTTCAACTTGCTTTCTGTGCCCTTCCTGCTCATCCGACAGTGCTGACCGAGGACACCTCACTCACCGACGCTGAGTAAACTCTTTTTCTCTTAGTCAGTCCTCGCTGGGATGGTTGCCTAACTGTCGCAGGCTGCTGTTGCTGACCTTCGCTGTGATTAACGTGGTCGTCACCTGCACAGAGTACAGTGAAATTCTTACTTGTGCACATCAAAATGCAACACATCGCAATTCTCTGGTGCCTTAATCACCAGCCGCCACACCACATACACTTCAGAAGAGGCCATCCACCTGAAGCTAAGCATGGGTGGTCCTGGCCAGTACTTGGATGGGAGACGGCAACAGGGGGCACTTACCCTGTGGTCTGAATGTTGAGCACAATGCCCAAATGCAGTGGCAGGGACACTATGCTGTAAATATGTTGCCATCCTTCGAATGAGACATAAAACCGAGGTCCTGACTCTCTGTGGTCATAAAAGATCCCCTTCGTAAAGAGCAGGGTGTATCTCGATGTCCTGACTAAATTGCCCACCACAGCCTAGTCATTCTGGTCCCCTAATCATTCCCTGTCTCTAATTAGCTAACTATCTCTCACCCCTTCACCACCGAACATCTAATGTGTGGTGAGCCTACTGGTGCAAAAATGGCAGCCGTCACATCATTCAAGTGGAAGTGGTGGTTGAAGTGGCTCCCCACTCACTATGAAAAGTACTTGGAGTAATGAGAAAAGCGCTATTATTGATGTAAGGAGTTATTATTATTAGTTTAGCATCACTAGCTTACGTTGAAACTACCAAATACATCGCCTGATATAACAGAGTCAGACTTATACAGTCATTAGAGGAGTCCCATCAGACAGGGATATCAAATCTTATGTAAGAAGATTTTTGGTGACTTCGGCTGTGAAATATTTTATATGCATGTAGGTGTTTGTGAAAGTCCCCATCAGCTTCTTATTATTACACGAGGATAATTCAAAAAATGAGGATAATGTAATTTGCAGAGCATCACCTATGAATGCTGACTGAATGAGCACAGTTTTCACACAGCTATGGGCGGCTTATTTAGTTATTTTGTGTTTTGCAGCCTGTATGTGCAGGCGCAGTCACCGACTTTGACTCACCCGTATGACCCTGAGCAAGTAAGTTAATGCACTTCTGAAAAATGAAATGTGAACGTCAGCATTTGTCAGTTACTGGAGAGAAAATGTCAGAGAATAAATGTAAAAGATGCACAAGATCAATGAGGTCGCTCATGATGCATCATTCTTCATTAACCTTCTGCTGAGATCCCTGAGATTATAAACCTCCCATATGTTGTTACATTGAGGGGGATCTCCACTTCTGTTCACATTAAAGTTTAAGCTTTACCTTGTATTTGTGATATTTATGAATGCCAGTGCTTGTGCACATAAATGATAGATGAGTGACTACTTGATGGATTTTTAAAAGCTGTTGCCATTGTTAATATTTCTATATTTTATATTGAGAAGTCAAGCAAAGAGACACCCTGAACAGATTACAATATGCAAACCTTTGAGACAACTCAGGCACTTTCTTCAGGCGCGTTGTAGCTTGTATTACAGAAAAGGCACAATACTGTTGTAGCGGTGCTACTTGAATTTGAAACTGCATCTCCCAGCAGTCCCTGCAGTGGCTCTGATTGGTCTTCTGCTGAGGGTGCAGGGGCTGTTGGGGTCAAAGGCTTTTAAAAAGGGGGCCGGTGACCAAAAGAAAAAAAGTTTTTGTAATTTGTGTTACAAGTTCCTGTCTCTCTGCCTGCCCTCTGTTGAGTTGCCTGTGCTTATTCGTTTTGTCCTCGATCGTTTCGTGGTTGGGGTCTGGATTATCTGCCATCTGCTTGTGTACATGAGGACTGTAAGTGGATTCATGGCCATCCTGAACCCATCCACCCGTCTTCACCATTTCAGGAACTACCGGTAGGACTATCTTTACGTGTGGATCTCTGGAGTATATATCTTCATCATTACATTTCATCTGTTTGCCGTTTTTCATCGACTTTACTGTCTGTGTTTTGTTTGTGCTTTGTGTATTTAATGTATAGTCGGCATAAGGGGAACGGGGTGGTATCGTTGTTTTCATTTATTTCATTACATTCTTTAATTGATGTTTGAATACCGGTTTGCTTTGTTTTTGTCACTTTTTGTGAGTGCGTGCAGGTCAGGCCAAGGCTGGGTGCATCCCTGGAATCTCCACCATAAAAATAAATAAATCACCATTGTGATGGATGGCCGGGGCCCATGCCTGGCCGGGACGCCTCTGCACCATATGTACAAGGGGGGCAAGGGTGGGAAACCCAGTATTTCCCCCTTGTGGTGTTATGGGTCCACAGCTCGCTGGGTAAAGGCCATTTAAATAAATAATCACCACGCTCGCGGTTTCGTGAGGGAGCGTAGTGGTTGTAGCAAGCCACGGGGCGATCTGCGGTGTGGGCATTTCTCACCGAGTGCACAGGTAAAGAACTGTCCACATCCGTGATTGCTCCCGTGGCTAATGTGCTGCAGCTGCTATGGCCCCTCACTGTTTAAAAGAAGCGCGAGTCGGTTGGGAAAAAGATCAGAAAAAGGAGAGATCGACGAAAAACGAAAAGAGGACGGAGGTTACAGGGAGCAAGAGAAGAAGCAGGTCGGTCAGAGAGACAGAGACACGCGGAGTGTGTGGTGAGCGAGCGAACGAGTGCTCGAGGGCAGCTGCAAGGAAGCTGGGCGTTGGGCCTACACCCAGGCGTTTGAGTTGGTGTTGCTCCCGCTGAGTGAGCAGGTAGCGGGAGTGACCAGGGGATGGCGACGAGCCACAGAAGGCCGGAAAGGCAGCGGTGGTGGTGGAGTTCCCAACGTGAGCGACCTGGCCGTTGGTGGACACCAAGTCTCGGGGACTGGGATGAGTGCCAGACCGAAGCCAGGGATCGGGAGGTCTCCAGTCTCGTGTGAGTGAAGGGAAAAGGGCAGCTGCAGAGAGAGAGTGGCTCCCCCGTTGCGAAGCGTGGACAGGGAGAAGCAGGGGAGTCACAAGTTAAAAGAAACACCGGGTTTGTTGTTGGATTTTAAAGATTGTTCCTATTTGGACGTTTTAACCTCGTTTTTAAAGGATTGTTTTTTCTATTTATTGATTTTAACCTCCACGTTTTTCTTTGATGGATTATTTATGTAATGAAGATTTTTGGGACTCACTGCACTTTATTTAATGAACACACACAGCTGTATTTATCAGTAGCACCTGATGACCCCGATTCTATTGACTCACTAACACAATGTCTGACTTGTATCTCAGAATGGATGAATAGTAACTTTCTCAAGTTATATAAAGAGAAAACTGAAATCTTAGTGATTGGCAATAATGGATACAATGAGGCTGTTAGAAATAAACTGGATACATTAGGATTAAAAGTCAAGACGGAGGTAAAAAGCTTAGGGGTAATTGTTGACTGTAATCTGAATTTTAAATCGCATATTAATCAGATCACTAGGACAGCATTTTTTCACTTAAGAAACATAAGTAAAGTTAGACCTCTTATATCACTGAAAGATGCTGAGAAATTAGTTCACGCGTTTGTTTTCAGTCGACTAGATTACTGTAACGCACTCCTCTCAGGACTACCCAAGAAAGACATAAATCGTTTGCAACGAGTGCAGAATGCAGCTGCTAGAATCCTAACTAGGAAAAGAAAATCCGAACACATTTCTCCAGTTTTAATGTCACTACACTGGTTACCTGTGTCATTCAGGATTGACTTTAAAATTCTGCTTATGGTTTATAAAGCCTTAAATAATCTCGCCCCTTCTTATATATCGGAGTGTCTGACACCTTATATTCCAAATCGTAACCTCAGATCCTCAAATGAGTGAGGCGGCCTTCTGCTGCTATGCACCTAAAATCTGGAATAGCCTGCCAATAGGAATTCGCCAGGCTAATACAGTAGAGCACTTTAAAACACTGCTGAAAACATATTACTTTAACATGGCCTTTCTATAACTTCAATTTAACTTAATTTAACTTAATCCTGATACTCTGTATGTTCAATTTCCTCATAATAACTATTCAGGGTGGCTCTAAAATCCGTACTGACCCCTACTCTCTTTTCTGTTTCTTTTTCCGGTTTCTTTGTGGTGGTGGCCTGCGCCACCTCCACCTACTCAAAGATTCATGATGCTCCAACAATGATGGATGGACTAAAAGTCAGAATTCTACATGACCATCATCATCAAGCCTTTCCGTGAGAACCCTAAATCCAAAGAGGACTGTTTCATTTATGTTAGGTAGAATGCCCAGAGGGGACTGGGCGGTCTCATGGTCTGGAATCCCTACAGATTTTTTTTTTTTTCTCCAGCCGTCTGGAGTTTTTATTTTGTTTTTTCTGTCCCCCCTGGCCATTGGACCTTACTCTTATTCGATGTTAATTAATGCTGATTTATTTTGTTTTCATATTGTGTTTTTTTATTTTTCTATTCTTTATTATGTAAAGCACTTTGAGCTACTGTTTGTATGAATATTTGCTATATAAATAAATGTTGTTGTTGTTGTTGTTGTTTTTGATTGTTGATTTGATTTTAAATAAAAGCACTATGCACCTTTTTGAACCATCCCCTTGCTCAGTTGTTATTGCCTCCACTGACTAGCTCACTCGGTGACATTATCGACGGTGTTGGGTTCAAGGGCTCCCGAATAGCAGATGGGAGCGTGGAGCCGAACCTGCATCGTCACACCCCTGGACGCTAGATGGCAGCCTCCCTGGGTTGCAGCGGTGCCTCGGGCTCCCCCAGGGCTTCATGGGGGTTGGAGTTCTGTGCAGCCCTGTTGGGTTCCGCAGGCACCGCCAGGGGATGCTGCAGCAGGAGCTGCTGGCACCTTTTGGGCATTGGTTTTGCCACACCCGGAAGTGCAGCCGGATGTTGGCAATCAAGCACCTGGAGCACTTCCGCGTACCCAATAAAGGGAGCCAGCAACCACTACTCAGGAGCCAGGGTTGGGAGGAAGAGGATGAGGTTGCCAGGGAGGAGTGGTGGAAAAAGAGTCAGTGCACTCTGTCACATCCTGGTCTGGTTCGGAATTGCCCTTACTCAAGTCCCATGCGCACGTGTGTGACACCGTCTTCTAGACGGTGTGACTCTTAGCGGCACCAGACCGCTACACTGTTCACTTCAATAATGGAGGTACTTTAATATAAAGCTGTTGAGGGGATGTTTTTAAGGTATCGAAAAGTATTGAGTATCATAAAATTTCACTGGTATTGATATCAAATACAAAAATGATGGTGTAAAGTTATGTTGTCACTTAAGCATTAAATTAGAGAAGTAAATGTTCATTATATTAGAATGGGAATAGGAATATACCTACATTTAGATCTGCAATGTTCATTTCTCTGTTAAGTTGTAATGTGTTAAGAAGTAGTGTTTATAAAGTTAAGCATTCAAGATCTGTGAGGATATGTGAGAGGAAGTAAGATTGTTATTTTTTGTTTTGGCCTGCCCGTGTGATAGCAGCTGCAGAGAATACAGCGTGTATTTGGAACTGAAATCGGCCTCCATCCAGTTCTTTTTGTTCCCAAAAAGGATTCCATCCATCTTAGAAGAGAAACCTTGTTACAATGATATTGTGACACAGGTAGTCAATGGATCGGCTATACCTACTGTATATACAGGTAGTCGTCGACTTACGATCATTTAACTTATGACTGCTACTGCGTCTCACGGGCAAATGACAGTTTTTGTCACACCAGCTCCGTATGTCGTGACTCATTCATCTCAATTTCAGTGTATTGCCTGCAGTGGTTTCAACTACATTCAGTTATATTTGTCTTACAATTACTGTACAGGAAAAAATGCAATTGATCATGACACAAAAGGTGATCAAGCAGTATAAGGGTGGAAAGAAAGCGAATGTGATCGCATGAGACTTTTAAGTTATCTCATTGTAACCAGTGTTCACTGCAGTGCTGTGCTGCTGCACTCTGGCTTTGAATCCGGTTAACCTTCAAAGCTTCTGTGTTGTGACTCACAATATGCCACTTCGTGCAAACTGCCACAAAGGGATAATGAGACCATGCTGAACTCCTCTATCTCTTAATATTTATTATTAACTGAAATGTTAAAACAGAAAACATACGAATGCTCAAACTCTGCTGGTACAATTTCTCCTTTCACAGTTAACACAATGAACTCTGGGCAAGGCTCACGCTATTGACGTAACATAATGCAGACAATGAAAGGATTCATGAAGCTGTTAAAGATTCAGCAGCCATGCAAGCAACAGTAATAATAAAACAAAATAATAAAATAAAAAAGAATTCACACACAAAAAAAGACATACATAAAGAAAAGTAAGGACAGGAATTGGGTGTTAGTACGTTTGAAAGAGGCAGTACTGCTGCAATAAATTATTTCATCAAAGGTCGTGCATGGCGCAGCAAGCATCTTGTGTGAGGCAGGAACAATCTCTGGACAGGGAGCCAGCTCGTCACTATCACTACGCCACTGTGTTCCCATGTTTAATAACATGCTTTAATTCTTATCATCATGAAAATGATATCAAGTCTACATCTCAGTATTTTAGTTATTCAGAGAGCTGTAATATCACGAATGTAATGGATTCCGTGTCCTGTCGGAGGAAGAGAAAGAACGGAAGCACACAGTGATTCATGCACATAGAGCACATAGAAGATCAAATACAAAACAAAGCGTTTAACGCGCTACTTTAGTTACGATGGGATTTGAGCAACTAGTAAATTAAATGATTTAAAGATTAAGTTTATGATGTTTTACTTTAATGACAAAATAAACTACGTGACTAAAGTGGAAATTTCAAGATTAAAGTTGACATTTCGTGCTTTTTTCTCACTGTGTGCCTATTTTTTTTTTTCTCAGTACCCTAATAAGCCTTCATATGACACTCAGACGGTGGGCTATGACTTGCGTTTTCACGGCGACTTTGATATCTGACAACTTCTTTTTTATTTCCGGCACTGTGCGATTTTGTGAACTTGAGCTTTCAAGTTTCTCCAACACGCTATGTTACTCGATCAACTTCCTTTTGTTGTTTATACCACGGTTTAATTAAACTAATAGTATGTTTTTCCTTTGCCTCCACTTGGTATTTGCTGAAATTCTACTATTTTCCCCCGTGCTTTTGCCATTGTCTTTTCACAGAACACTGAGTTTAAGAGCTATTTATATTGATTTGCATATTCAAAGAGGCGTAATTCTGGGAGGAGTTTTAGGAGTGGCGGCAGGCACATGCACGTGTGTTACTTTTCATGCTGACCAGGATTTATGTAGTGGAAGAACGTGCAAGTTGGCGTACGCACAGATTTATGCATCTGGATTTCTTTGTGCATACAAACATTTCCGCTTTTGTCCGTATGCCATGTTTTAGTGTGAGTTCTACGCACAGCATTATGCATGAGGCCCCTGGTGTTTATACAAACATAGTATTTTTAATGGCATGACGCAACATGTTTCACTGCTGGTATGCACACGTTTTAATATTGAAAATTGAAATTATCTATAAAACTGTATGCTTTCTGAGAAAATGTAACGAGGTAAAAAATGTCCAAAATGATTTGCTTTACCATAATACCTATATTGAAAATTTGGCCTGATAATTTTATTTTGGCAAGCAATTCAGGTAAATTTCCACTTTCAGTAAGCAGAAGTGGATCTAAAGTTGCAATAGACGTTAGTAGTGTGTGTAATCTCATACTTGTACACAAAATTTTGTTTATGTAAAGCAAACATGTTCTCAAATATGTAGTATGTATTACCATTTGAACGTCAAATAGAAAATTACGATTATCTTAAAAATTGGTCGTTTTTCAAAAAAATGCAAAAGGACAAAAAATGCTTAGAATTTGGTGCTTTACCATGTTATGATGTGAAATTATCAAATTTTCCCCAATTCCACTTCCTGTTAGTGGAAATAGCTCAAATGTTGATAGAAATCTACATTTTGTACATAATACTTGTATGCAAAATTTGGTTGACCTATATGAAAGCGTACTTAAGTTATCATGTTTACATACACACACACACAGACAGACAGACAGACAGACAGACAAAACGTAATTCCAAAAATGGTATTTTTGGACTCCGGGAGGTCTAAAACGTTGAGATTCATCAAAATCTCGAAATCGAATTTTTGAACAATTCCCATACTTTCCCTATACTTCATATACGAGAAAGTAAAAAGTGCAAAATCGCAGTCAAAAATGGAGTCAAACGAGAACAACCGTGGCATTTCCCAGGGCGCTCAGTGGTGTTGGTAATCTTACCCCACAATCATGTCATTTTGTCATTTATGTGATGGTCGTCTTGCATCCCTGAAATAAGCAGCTGAACTTTACGAGATAAAAGAAATAAAATGGTAAACAAAATAAAAATAAAGGCAAAAACAAACACACCAAATGTCCATCTAGCTGACCTGAAGAAAACCGTTGGCTTGACCGAGGTAAGGAAAGAATTTCCATTGTGATTTTGTTGAGAGAAGAGACCCAAAGACCTTCATTCAGTTTGATTTTTTCTTTTTGTTAAAGCTTTTGGGAACACATGGCACATTGCCTACACTGAGCTGCTGTTGTTATGGCTTGGCCAGACTTTTCTTCATTTGTTTTGTTGTTTCTTGGGAATTCTTTTGTGTTAAATGTTATTTAGTATGTTTCTATTTCCTTTTGTTTTGTATCTCATAATTATTTTGGTAATGTTTTCCTATCTATTCATCTTTTTTTTTATTTTATGTTTATTATGTTTGACTATTGTCCTCAAATTCCACAGTGCTGTGAAAAAATATTTGCCCCTCCCTGATTTCCTCTCAGTTTGCTTATTCGTAACACTAAATTGTTTCTGATCTCCAAAAAATGTAGTATAATGCAACAGACAACCAAAGTAAACATAACTCACATAATCATAAATTAACATAATTATTTGATTTTTTGAAGGGAAAAAGTCCACCAACACCTATATCACCCATATGAAAAAGTAATTGCCCCCTTTGTCACTCAATCAACCATTGACCCAGATAACAGGTAAAATTGAACAAGACACGCCTGAGCTTGATTGCTGCCAGCCCTAATAATGTCACTTAAATAGAACATTTACAGCAATGTGACGCTGGCTAAAAGGCCACAACATGCAGCACACCATGCCTCGATCAAAGGAAATTCCAGGTTGACCCAACCTGTTTCCTCAAAATGTCCTTTGTATTTGTGTGGGGATCAGAAATAAATATGTTTTACGAATCAGCAAAAATGTAGGAAATCGGGAAGAGGCAAGTCCTTTTTCATGGCACTGTATATGTTACATTGGTGGCCAGCAGCCCGAGTGTCCACTTGAAAGGCTGGCTTTGGCTACACCTGGCTAAATGGCACTTTGGCTTCAAAATATTCAAGAATATGAGAACTGTCCCAATAAAACTGAAAATGCCCCACAAAGGAGAGGATAACCATCAACCCCTGGTTTGCAGAGAGGCATGGCAAAAGGAATCTTTATAAAATGAATGTTTTATTTACAATAGATATAAAATATCACAAAGAGGTTAAAGGAAGCAAAGGAGGCAAAAAGGATTTGCCTGAAAGGTGACAAGTCACACACACTCAATCCAAACTCAAGCAATCCAGTGTTCAGGTGTCAGAAGGAGATGTGGACAAAACTAATGCCCTGATTCAATTTTTAACACATTTTCTCTCTCACTGCCACCTTCTTCCATTGACCAGTCTCCCCTTATCATCACTACTACATTAATAACTCTTACCAGATCAACTGGAATGGTCAGTGACAATCAGTGTGGTCTATCCATAAGTGAAAACCAAGTAGGGGCACAGCTGGGGAAGCCACACAAAGGAAAAGTTCCAGGCCAGATGGAGTCAGTCCTGAAGTTTTTAAGGCCTGTGCTGACCAACTTTGTGGTGTCCTCAGTCACCTGTTCCGTCCAGAAAGTGCTGTTACTGTGGAACACATCCAGCATTGTTCCTGTTCCAAAGAAGGCAGACGTCTCTTCACCTAATGACTGCACACCAGTGGCACCTACATCACACATCATGAAGGCCTTTGAGAGACTGGTCCTGGACTATATGAGTGCCCTTATGGTAGACCACCTGGGCCCTCTGCAGTTTGCCTATCAGACAAAGATTGGTGCAGAGGATGAAATTATGTATCTGCTTGACAAAGCTGGCAGCATTGTGAATAACTTTAATACCATCCAACCATCCCCGTGACGGGGTAAACTCAGAGATATGCAGGTGGATGAGCCTATGGTGTCCTGGATAATCGACTATCTGACAGGCAGACCGCGGTTTGTGTGACTCAAGGACTGTGTCTCTGATACAAATGTGAGAAACACTGAAGACCCAACAACAAACAGGCCTGGCTCCCGTATTCTTCAATCTGTCCACCTTCAACTACAAATATAACAGCAGATCATGTCACTTGCAGAAATTCTCAGATGATTCTGCACCTTTTGGTGTGTATTGATAAGGATGATGAATCAGAGGAGAGGAGTCAGGTGGAGGTTTGTTTTTAGGTGCAAAGAGAATTGTCTGCAACTTAATATCAGCAAAACCGTGAAACTGGTCATTGGCTTTCACCGCACCAAAGAGCCTCTGTGTCTCATTGACAGGTTGAACTGATCTTGGAATACAGAGGATCTGTATAAGAAAGGGCAGGGCAGGCGCTTCTTCCTTAGGACATTGTGTTCTTTTAATGTAGGAAGTGACATCCTTCAAGCTTTCTACATTTCTGTGATGGCCAGTGTGATTTTTAATGCTGTGGTGTGCTAGACTGGCAACATCACTTCATGAGAGGCCCACCAAATCAACAAGCTAACTAAAATGGCAGGCTCAGTTATGGGATGCACTCTGGCCCCTCTGAACGTTGTAGCAAAGGAGAGAATTAAAACGAAACTGAGTGCCATTATGAACAATGCTGCACATCCTCCCTGTGACACACTGACAGTGAGGACTTTCAGACAACAAACCTTTCAACAAAAGTGTGTCAAGAAACACTAAGGGGGCTCCTTTATACCAACAGCAGTAGGTGTACATAATGGCTCACTGGCACTGGGACAGCCAAGTCGGAGGTTTTCTTTCTTTTTGATTGTCCTGCTTTATAGTCATTGTGGTGTGTGTGTTCATACCAAAGTATCTATTGATCTATCGACCTATCGACCTATCGATCTATTGATGAACCCCAAGGGTCTGCAGTTCTCAGCCTGCCATTATGGGCTGCCAGAGGTCCCTTAGTGGTTTTGTAAGGGTGGCCCTGCATCTTGGGGAACCAAACATAAAATACAAGGGACATAATAGAACATAATTGTACACATAGAAACTAAAATAACAAAATACAGAATTATGCAAATATTTGAAATAAATGACAATAAAAACATAAACATTTGAATTAAAAATTAGCAAAAAAAGATATCAAAAATAAATTTAATCATAAGCCAGGGAAGGCTTAACTCAGGCTTAAAAATGACATGTTCTGACTCTGAAACTGAGCCTAACTTTGAAATTGAGGCGTCTTGAGGGTTTATGGAGACCCTGCTAAGATCCCAACAGTCATCTGCATTTTGGGCTTTATACTCTTCTCGTTTGTTTTTGATTTTAACATTGCCCAATATGGGACAGCTTGGTGAACACAGCAGCAGTTCTGACAGAAAAGGCTAACGCCGTGTGAAATTCCTCTCACCTGTGCTTGTCAGCCTGCTGTTTGCGTAGCTCTTGAAGGATTTCCTCCATTTGCATCTCTTTGGATTTCAGACACTGCTTCACGTACTCAGCTGCGGTCTCCAGCTCTGCCATCTTGGAATGCTGAGACTCGGTCAAGGTGGATCTGAATGGAAAGAGAGAAGCCAATGAAATTCAGGAATCTGGTCAGTGGATAACTCAAGGTCTGTATCTGCCAAGGAGAGGATTTTTCATGAGAACTCAAAAAGGACCATCTGGCTTCAGACTTGAATAGCATGGACATGGACTACCAGGGGCACTGGGCAGATGGCAAGTCCACATCACATAAATGTTGTGCTTAGTGATTAAAAGTTGCTTTGTCTAGTTTGAAGTCACTGGGAGCAGAAAGCTATCCCTGCTACTTGGGGCACAAAGCGAACGTAATACCCCTGTCTCTACCCTCTCTCATCTGGTGGTCATCTCTGAGAGAACAGCAGCAGTGGAACTGAAACTCAAGTCCCTACCATGACGAGCAGACTTCGTATCTTTCAAAGCTTCAAACTCAATATTCACTTCTGCTGACTTGTAGAGTGTGAGTAGCTGGGAGGGATGCGTCACCCTGAGTGAATTCATCAGCAACCCTTATGTTTTTGTGAATAGAAGACCAGTAGAATAACCGAACCACACAATATGGAGATTTCTCAGCCTGCAATACTCTTCTTGTCTGGGACGCTAGGTTTGTAAGCTACCCATTGCCTCACACCATAAGGTGAGTCTTTGAAAATGGAAGGGCAAAGGAAAAGGGGTTTAATGCAGACTGGGAAAAAATGTAAAAAGCTGTTTGACTAACCTGAGTCGTGAGTATCTGCATAAAGAAAAAAAAAACAAAGTTAATGAGATAATAACATAATTAATATCGTCATTAGTTGTGTGAAGTTAGTCTCAGCTTAATTCAACAAAAACACACTCACAGCTGTTCAACCTCTGCTTGCATTTCATCCAAAGTGTTTGCTCCAAGCCTCGGTGGAGCGGTTTTTGTAGGCCTCCTCACATCTATATCTGTGTTCTGGACTCTTGGACCTAAAATAACAACCATGGACAGGTCACCTAGACAGGAAAGCATCACAGAAACTTTAGTTGCATATAGTTGTACAAAGGTGTTCTTTCTTCACCAGCCTGAAGCCTTCCTTTCATTATTATAAGCCTGATGATTGCTTCACCCAGGATGCTAGTAGGGCAAT
The DNA here is from genome assembly GCA_026402145.1 of Polypterus bichir lapradei. Taxonomy (NCBI): domain Eukaryota; kingdom Metazoa; phylum Chordata; class Cladistia; order Polypteriformes; family Polypteridae; genus Polypterus; species Polypterus bichir. Next base: position 37,195,064 of record JANRMT010062852.1, on the reverse strand, counting down.
AAATGTTGAGATGTTTGGTCTGGAATTCTGGGACCGCATAGTTAGTGAAGGTCTATTGTCTGTTCCTAGAATAACAATGATTAGTGTAAAGCCTTTAGAAGTGTTTTTCGCAATGACTTTGTTCACCAAATATTTCCCTGAAACTTTGTTCCAGTGCCCCATGATGCTGTAATAAGCATAAGTTTAATATGTCACTAAACTCTGTGCAAATATATCTTATAAAGGTGACTTTTTCTACTCATATGCACAGTTGACAAAGAGCCAGATTTAGCACAGGGTTTCACCACGTAAGAACTGCTAGGCAAGCATTATAAGACAAGACAGTTAGGGACAACTGGGAAATGGGCAGTAGGACTGACGACTGTTGTATAATAATTTAGTCTGTCAAAGTTAGCATGAAATTGTATCCTCTTTGCCTTGTTTGGAATTACATGATTCACCTAAGTGGGGGCCTGCACATGAAGAAAGAGTATAAAGCCTTGGAACATTTGACGCCGATGGACGGATGGGAGATGACGTCATCTGATCCGTAAAATCCTTACAACGCAGGACGAAAATGGCAGACTCTACACATCGGGCCCCCACTCCCTAACTGTGTTTTGCCATTGGCTTCCTTCGTCTGTTATGCAGCGTAAGCCGTCATTATAGAAAGCGAAGTTATTTCTCCTATGTGATTTCTTACTGTCGTATCACTAAGGGAGGGGTATCGCCTTTTTATATCATATCTATATAGTTTTGGGTTATGCAACACGCCACAATTACAAAAGAGCTCATTGTCAGGGAGCTAGCGCTTTCTGCTAAATACAGATGCTCTGTGAGGCCAAAGTCACATGGCAAAGCTGAAGCAGGCATGATGGATGGGGATCTCACCACCAGACTGTGCACATGCAGAACTTTCACGCACATGTACTGCAGGCCTATTCCACCTCGCGCTTTATGGTGCATGTGTGATGTCAACATTCACTCCGTACTCATTAGTGCGACGAGATAAAGGATTGTTACGTGTGTTTTTTCCTGATCCAAGTTTGGATTGAATTAATGTTTCATGTTATCTGACTTCATTTCTGGCTAATGCTTTTTGATTTTTTTCTTAACGTTTCTGGCTTGTCAAAATATTTGCCTGTCACTCAAGTAAGGAGCCTGCATGCATCCTTGACCTTGCTTCATCTCCTGACCATTTTGAATAAAATTTTTTCAATGGTTTCAGTGGAGAAACACCTGTCAGAGATGACCTTTAATCCCCCACGT
>JANRMT010062852.1:37161603-37193806 GCA_026402145.1 Polypterus bichir lapradei | reverse complement strand
TTTCAGTGGAGAAACACCTGTCAGAGATGACCTTTAATCCCCCACGTAGCTGATATCAGACGCACCAACCTCTGAAACTTCTCCCCACCTGCCCACCAGGAACTGTGTCACCATGTGTTGTGGTGTAAAATTATATATACAAGTTGATAAATATTTTGTATGTATTTGTAACTTAGACAGAGCAATGTAATATTAGTGTCACATCATTAATAAGAACAGAAATGGTTTGATGTTTAAGACCCCCCCCCCAGGTCTTTAGGACTGAGTCTTTTTAATTTTATGACGGGGTTGAGGGAAGTGCCTAAAACCAGTTTGGCAAGTGACTCTCTCAGTCAACCCCCACAGGAAAGCCAGACTACCTAGCTGGCAAGCATCAGCTCAACAAATGGTGTTGGGGGCAGGTGTGAAAGGTACTGTGTGCCCCCATTGGTCTGAAGTATGGCTGTTTGGGATTGGTTTCTGTAGCATGACGCCCTATTGGTGTAAAGGTTTGAACAAAGAATGTATAAATGCGTTTGCTTTACCTTTCCTTCCCCTTCTCTTTCTCTCTCACCATCATGATGAAGGAGCATCACACACACCATGAACTGAGGAGCACAACTCGGCAGCCATATTGAGACAGGCATGCGGCCTGTCCTGAAGAAAGCCATAAAATGATGACTTAACTAGAAAACTAACAAGTCTGTGTGCTGCCTGAAGCTACACATCAGCATTTATCAGGTTATATGGTTGTCAATATTCACTTGTACTTTGCTTATTGTTGTTATTTTACAAATATCATCAAAAATACATTATTTAAGTTGTAAATTAACCCCTGCTTGTCTTTTACTCTATTTAATTGGCTGAGGTTACAGATGTAGAAGGGAAGGTGGGCAGTTATAAGTTATAAAGTACAATACCTTATAAACAGAGGGATATGAAGTATTCTGACAAAGGCTATACATTAAAGATTAGAAAACGGGAACGTAGAGTAATATAGAGCTCTACCAAGACATAGCATCATGGGATGGTGTAAAACATTTGGTGGTGGTTCTCATGCTCAGTCCTGAGAGTCCACTGTCTCAGCCGACTTTCATGCCAATCAGCTTCTGCCCTAGTAAGTGGGCTGTTATTTCCCAGTTTCTGTGTTTTGGTGTCAATCCACAAATTTTGTTTTTGTTAGATTTTCACTGGAATATAGCAAGCATTATTGCATGTTACATTCAGATTATTTTTATGTTTTCTGTGTTGGTTTTTACGATGTCCAGCAACAGCAACACCATCATTCTTATTCAGTTCTTCTGGATGTTCTGCACATTTAACCCATACTTTGCTAATGAACACACCAGCAGGTCTATTGTAACTCTGACTGCAGCCTTTCAGAATTCAGTACTCAGTGTCTGCTACACTCATTCTTAATTTTCATTATGGGAATACAATTAAAAGAGCAATTGCTACAGAAAGGATACATTAATTAATACTCCTTTCTTTCCTGCATTAGTGTTTGAATTTTTGGTTGGTGATATTAGATATTGCATTAGGGTGGCACAGTGCTGCTACCTCGCTGTAAGGGTTCACATCCTGTGTCCTCACTGCGTGGAGTTTGCTTGTTCTTACCGTGTCTGCATTGGCTTCCTCCCACAGGCCAAAGACATACAGGTTTGGTGACTTGGAGATGCTGAATTGGCCCTAGTGAGTGTTTGGTGTGTGTGTGTGTGTTCACCCTGAGATGGACTTATACCCTTTCCAAGATTTGTTCTTTCCTTATGCCCTCTGCTAGTTGGGACAAACTCTAGCACCCCTGTGACCCTGGTCTGGATAAGGCAGATTAGAATATGACATTGACACTGGTCAGCCATTAATGAGTCCTGACCTTTTCGTAACTTTGGGTCCCTTGATCCGTGCAGCCCTGTGTTGACCCGTGCTGGCACCTGACAATATGGGGAGTGCCGACTTCCCTGCACTTGCAGCTGCTGGTAGGCCACGCTGAGCTTGTTCCGTAGGGTATCTTGATGGCGCTCAAGAGTCCTGACTTGCTCCTGCAAGTCCTCCACCAGATCTTCCAGCTCTGTATCTCTGACAGACTGGCGGCCAGTAGCAACTCCACGCTGCCGGTCACTTGTAAGCCGAAGTAACTTAGTTGCCATTCTAGAAAACAAAAATCAAATTAAAAAAAGAGACTTCTTGGCATAGCAATGATTGGGAATCCTTAAGGAGGAAAAAGGGTTCAGTATTACAGTGGCTGTGTAATTTAAAGAGGTGGTGCTCACAAAATAAGAAACGTCAGGGCTGGCGGCACTTCTGATTTATATTAATGGCACAGATCCCAGTTTAGTTAGTAAACTTGTGAAATTTGACACTTGACACTTAAATTGGAACAATGGCAGATACTGGAGAGGCAGCAAAACAATTCAGAAAGACCTGGACAAACTTCAAAACTGGGAGAACCCTTGGAAAATGTAGAAAAGTGCAAAGTGCTACTGTGGAAGTATCCCCCGAGGTAGACGGTTCAATCAATCAGTCTTTATTCAGTCACAGATGAGTACATGGATTCCTCTTTGCAAGGCAGAAGAGCAAAGTTCTGCTTTTTCAGAGGCTTTTTCATATTTTCTAACTCCCTCTTCCCCTTACTTAGAAAAAAGTATAATACCGTTTACCTATGCATTTCATTTTATAATATTGTGCAGAAACGGCCAACTGTTTCTGTTTTGTGTACGTGTCAGATGGGGCCCTAAAGAAGGAAAAGTCATCTTTCGTGTGTCTAACGGACGCATTCTAAATAAAGAAGCTGTCCTAGGTCAGCTTTCTGCAACCTGTCTTATGACAGACGCCTGTATGAATAACCTGCTGTTGTAACAAAACAGCTTTTAACCTTTAGTAGCTTGTAAGCAGTTAAATTTTCTTTCATACTACGCACGGGCAAAGGTAATGTCAATTATAAATTCAAGATGGGAGACACTGACCAACAAGAAGCAACCTCTGGAAAGAATTTAGGGGTTTATGTGACACAATGTTTTCATCGTTTAAGCAATGCACAGAAGGGATTCAAAAGGCAAATAAAATGTTAGATGATATTACAGAAACCATTGAATATAAATCAAGAGACGTTATGCTCAAACCATATAATGTACTGGTAAGACTGCATCAGTGTGAGTATTGTGTGCAGGTTTGGTCACCACAGTGCAAGAAAGACACAGCAGAACTTGAAGCCGATAAGAGAAGAACAACAAGGCGCATCCCAGGACTTGTAGACTTAATCCAGGTATTTCAGATCCTCAAAGGCATTGATGAAGTAGATCCAGCAGAATTCTTTCATCTTAATGGTGAATCACACAGTCGAGGACATCAGTGAAAATTAAGGGGAAGTGCATTTAAAACTGAAGTCAGGAAGCACTTCTTTACGCAAAGAGTTGTGGGACTCTGAAACAAACTACTGAGACATGGAGTTGAAGCAGAAACTTGACAACCTTTAAGAAGAATCAGGATGAGATATTGTTTCCCTCTAGGGGGTGATAGCTCTCCGATTGGAATACGTTCTTTTTAATTGCTGCGTTTTAAATAATCTGAACCTATATAGATATAATATTAACGAGGCGATATCCCTCCCATAGTGATGCAACAGTAAGAAATCACATAAGAGAAAATAACTTAGCTTTCTTTAATGACGATTTACGCGGCATAACAGACAAAAGGAAGCCAATGGCAAGACAGTTACCAAAGTGGGAGCTCGATGTATACAGTCTGTCATTTTTGTCGCTGCGCTGGAAGGATTTTCACGATCGGATGACGTTATCTCCCATCCGTCCGTTGGCTTCCCCATGTGCCGGGCAATGTTCCAAGGCTTTATGCTCTTTCTCCATGTGTAGGCCCTTACTTAGGTAAATCATGCCATTCCAACCAAGGCAAAGAGAGGCATGCTGACTCTTAACACACAGAAATAGTGCATGTTGCCCATTTGTCTTTGTCTATCTTGTCCTAAGCTTGGCCTAGCAGTTCTAAATGCTGAGCCCCTTTGTACTAAATCTGGCTCAGCCGTGCATGTAGAAAGAAAGAAAAACAGATTTAAAATATTTGCACAGAGCACAGTGACATTAAACTTATATTCTGATTAAAGGTATTGGGACAACATAGCAATTAGGTAAACAAACAGGCCTGATGGACTGAATGGTCTCATCTCGTTTGTCAAATTTTTTATGTATGTTGTTGTTGTTAAGATATGACACTTGGAAAACGGAGTGGTGGCAGAATGAAAAGGCACTGCACAAATCATTTCCATTGAGAAAAATTTGTCATTAATTAAAGCAATAACCGTGGAAAAGTTTGAAAAGACATCTGCACTCATAACACTTCTCTTTGCTTCATCTTCTCAGACAGCGCACTGTTCTTAGTAGATAAGACACTTCCACAGTAAAAATGAGATGATTTTATGCTGGATTAACAAAAACATAGACTATTAAATTGTGTGTATGAGACAAATGAATAATTAAATCTGTCAACAAAGTAACACCAGTTGCCATTACTTTCCCAGCATTGTGTGCAAGTAATTGTGAAGGCGGGAGGCTAAATTTGTATTTTTGTCCGTGAGCATTATTATGTGCTTGTTGGAATGTTCAATCTATGGCTGATTTCTGCCTTACTTCATCTACTCTCTTCTTTTTCTTCCTCTTCCAATTCTCTGGGGGTTGATGTGCTTGATCAACTTTCTTCATGCAGCTTGGTCCTGCATGTCCTCCCCAGTCCAGCCCTTCAGATCTTCTTTGACTTCATCCATCCACCACCTCTGCTTTGGCCTCCCTCATTTTTCTCTTCCCCTGTACTTCATTCCCATCACTCATTTGTTCACATAGTTATTGTTTCTCCTCATTACATGTCCATACCACTTCAACCTTCTTTCCTGTACTTTCTCAGATATCTCTCCCACTTTTGTTGTACCTCTGATTGTCTTATTTATCATTCTGTCATTTTTGTAACTCCACATATCTATCTCAACATTCTCATTTCTGATACACCTAACTTCTCCTGCGCTGCCTGTACCACCCGTGTCTCAGCTTGTACATCAGTGCTGGTAATATGAATGTCTTAAAAACCTTACCATTAACCATCACCTCAATTCTTTGATCACTCAATACTCCTGATACCTTCGTCCGATTGTTTCATTTTACACTGCACTCAATCGGTTGTCTCTGCATAGATATAGATATTTAACTTTATCCACTCTTTTCAATAGATCTCCCTGCACTTAACTTGTGAATCCTGATCATCATTAAACCTCAGATATTATTTCTTCTTCCTTCTTCAACTCTCTATCTTCCAAAGCCCTTCTCCATTCATCCAACTTCCTCTCCATCTTTCCTTGTGCTACTCAACTCAATGTCAACAACAAAAAGTCTTCACCAGAGCGATTGGTCCTTTATCTCATGACTCCACACATCCATATCAGATCAAAGAGGTAAAGACTTAAAGAAGATCCCTGGTGCAGACCAACTCTAACTTACTTCAATTACTCTCTACCTTCTGGAAATTGATGAATGGATACAGACACATACAGTATGCTCATGTTAATTATCATTTTGTTATGAGCCGCCAACTTCATGAAACTCAAGAAATAGGCTTTACTTCCAAAACCAGGTCTCTAATGAAGCCTAGGAAAATAGGCCTGGCCTCCAAGCTCAAGAAGCAGGCTTGGAGGGCTGCACAGACCCAAAAGAGACTAAGCTTTCTCACAAAAAATAAAGTGGGGAACTGGAAAACCCCTGTATCCAAATGTCAAAACAGTGGCACCTAAGCAATTATGATATTTATTAACAAAAGGATTCAAAAGCAAAAGAATAGTGTCAAGCGTGTAACCCTAAAATGAAATCTTTAAAGAAAAGTACCAAGTTCAGAAACCAGAAGATCAAAACAAGTTTGTACAAAAAAAAAAATTCAACAAGAAAGTGAAGCATAACAACACAAGCTAAATGTAACTAATGCTTCAGAAAAACCCAGAGGCTCCTTCTGTCTCTTAGCTGCAGCATTAGGGGGCCCTACCCCCTTAGGGTCAACATACTGTTTACAAGGAACATAAGACAATAATACAATATAATTACTAAGCAAGCAGTATTCAATAAGAATTAATAATATACAAAGAACAAAAAAAAAACAAAATATATTCAATGAAAAGTCCACATGAGTGTCACCAACGTCTCCAGTCTCTGAAAAATGGCTGTTTGTTGTCTCATATTAACCTCATGGCACATACTTCTAACTTTGTTACCACTCTCGACATTAGCTACGACTGTCTTCCCTTCAGTAATGACCCCAAAATCTAAATAAAAGTGGCTTGTGAGGATTAGATAGAAATTTCCTGGTAGTCATGACAACCTCGGGCACCATCTGAAGCCCGTAGTTCTCTCTTTCATTTCCTCACTGCGTCATTCTCCCCTGCCTAGTGACAAAACCTAATGCACCAAGCGCTCTTGATTGTGAGACTTTCTCACATTCGTAAGAGCAACCCTCCTTCCTGTCCTCTGCATGGTGGCCATCCAAACTGTGCGCTCAAACTGCTAACCATGTCACTCAGATTCACTTCTCTTTTCTTGTGGTTTTTAAGAGCTAATTTTCTGTCATTCTTCATCTGTATTTTATCAGCCTGGAGTCCTTACTGTTTTTCTTGTGCTTTTTCACTCTTATCCCCTCCTAGGCTGGCATTACACTACAAGACTTTGAGTCTGAAAGCACGTCATGTTAACTTGACTTCTTCACAACTTCTCAGATGTAAATTTTCTAAAGCATTGTGAGGTCGACACATTTTTGTAGCCAATGAACATGCAGAATCTTTTTTTCTTTCACCACCATTTCATGGTATGATAAAGATGCAGAATTTGTTTGTTACTAGCTGTGTTTCCTTAGTGGAGAAGGCTTTGGATGCAGGACTTCAAACCCTGAGGCTCTGGGTTCAAATCCCATCACTAACATTGTGTAATCCATGAGCAGGTTATCCAACCTGCCTGTGCTCCAATTATAAAAACAAAAGTGATGAAATCAATTGTATCTTGAATGTTTTAAATCACCTTGGATAAAGGCGTCAGCCTAATAGAAAAAAAATGCGGTCATGTCACTGGGGATGCTGACTGTTGATCAAGCTATACACAACTGTCCATGAGGAAAGCACGCCTGCATCAGTTCCTGTTATTTTCTGCTTTTCCTAGTGTTGATGACCATTGAAAAGCACAATGTTACAGGAAAATGTGTTTTTTGGAATTGAAATGGGTAATCAATTGGAATAATGTGAAATCTGAGTACAGTAGACCCCCCCAAAGTCGCGGTTCAGGGTTTGCGGACTCAGTAGTTTGCAGATTTTTCCTTAGAACTAACTATTAGTTGTTAGCAGAAAGCGCAAATATCCTCTGCAATTTTTAATGGCTTTATTTGTGGCAATACTGTGCTGTAGAGAGAACAGGAAGCAACCGCTGTGGGAAACGCGGTTTGGGATGTTGAAAGTAGCCAATCCGAGAGCGTTATTCATTTCTCCTTGCTGCTGATTGACTGCAGCCCTGTGACGCGTCTCCAGCTGAGCGTTCTCGTGTTTTCTATTTTGTTATTGTTTTGTTATTCTTAAACACACAAGATGTTGCTGAATTGCCCTGCATCTTTTAAGGCTTCTGGCCCTGAGCCTAAGCACCAGAAGAAGTTTAAAACACTCCAGGAGAAGGTTGAACTATTGGATTTGCTCCGGGAACTAAAAAGTTATGCTGCAGTAGCGCGCCACTATGGCATTAATGAAAGCACCGTACGCTACATAAAGAAGAATGAAGCAGTGATCTGGAGTACCGTATCTGTAAGTTTCTGTGATAGTGCCAAAAAGGTAACGACCGTAAGGAATAAAAATGTCGTCAGGATGGAATCTGCCTTGGCATTGTGGATCACCGACTGCAGGAAGAAGAAATCCCCTTGTATGGTAACATCATCCGTGAAAAAGCACGGAAATTGTACCAGTAGTTTGCTACAGGAGACAATGTAGCAACTTCCCATCACAGTGTTCCTGAAAACTATAAAGAAAAGCCAGCACGAAACCTCACCAGAAGAAGACTCTGACAAAGATACGACTCCTCCTGAAGCACCTGAAGAAGAGGCGCCACCTGAGGAGTTTTAAATGCTCTGCATCATACTGCACAGCTACTTCATCATCATCATCAATATCATTCATCATTGGTGGGTACCTGTACATTTTACTGTATTTTAATTAAATTTAATTATTATATATTTACTCTACTTATAACAAAGAAAACGACAGTGCATACCAAAGAAAACGTGCTTGCATGAATTACAGTAATTATAGCGGTCACATCGGTGTTTTACATTCTAGCACCGCAGGAGACATAGCAGTACAGTACTGTACAGTATACGGGTTTACCTTTACATTCTGTTTTTAGGTAATGTATTAAGGTAATTTTTTAGGTAATATATTAATGTATTAAGCTGAGTTTGCAACGAAATCAAAGTGCTTTGGGGCATACTGTATTTAGGGTTGAAACTATAAAAACAGGCATTTAAAAGGCATTTTTTAACCACATCCAAAAGTCGCATTTTTTCACAATTTGCGGGTGCTCTAGGAATGTAACCTCTGCGAATTTTGGGGGTGTACTGTATATATTATAATGAACCGCCATAGCGGGGAAAAGAAACTAAACACAATATAAAGATTTATTGGAGGCTGAGCCAATGACCTGTGTATTTTAAATCAAGCCACTGGAAAACAGTAACATCCACAAAACTATTTACATCAAGTTGCAGAGGGAGTAAGGTTACCATGTTGAAGCTTTGGTGTTTCGGTCTTGGAGCGCGGCACAAATGTCAGCGTAACCCAGAGCTGGACTGATGTTTACAGTCAGCAGGAGGTTTCCCAGTGGCCTGGTGCCTGGCCTGACATTCAGAGCAACCGGTGAAATAAACTAATGGTGAAATGATATAATGTTATATTATACTGGAAAACGAGCAGGCGTTGCTGCTCTGGAGAGGGCACAAATCCTTTCGGTTGAACACTGGAGGATTTCTTTTCTGGCTTCTTGTTTTTGTTCAAGTCAGGTTTTGACTTTGCGTACGTCTGGTGCTTTTGTGATTAAAGTTATATATGAAGAGTGTTTAAAAGTTTATAATATACTTTGAATTATATTTGGATGTTGTATGGGTTTTGATATTGTTACTATTTATTTATTTTGTTTTATTTTTGTTTCAGATGTTAATGAAGTGTAGCGTATGGTCACATTTTTAACGGGTTTTTTTCCTTTTTCCCTCAGAGTGACTGAATAGGCTACATGAGACGTTTCATAGTTTTTGTTTACTAAGTGCATTCTTTAAAATGAGACATTTTTCTGTTGAAGAAATTCAAAGAGGTCTTTTTTGACCAACACTTCAAACTTTGTGGACGAGTATTCAGCATTGCCATCCAGACACGGACAGTGGTGCGGCTGTGCAGACTCCAGACTCACAGTTGGAACTGCGAACATAATCTCTGCACCGTGGATTCCACTGACAACTACTTTTTATGGTTCAGTGCTTTTTGCACATATGTTTTCATATTAATATTATAGAACTACATGGTTTATTTATTTATGAAGTGCTGTTCCACAGTTCATCAGAGGTTTTTTCGAGACTAATATTTAAGAGTGAAATAAATGTATGTGTAAAAGCTGAATCTACCATCTCCTTATTCATACAAAATTCATACAAAAGTGAAAAGGTGTTTGCTGGTTTTTTGAGTCTGTTGCCTGGGTTAGACTTGGGATTCCCGCCCTGAATAAGCTTCCTAGTCCGGCCCTGCTGTAACTTGAGCATGCCTGAAATGTCCATGCACTGTGGGCTCCTTCAGCACTTCTTCTCCTTTTCCTTGAATTTGCAGAAGCTTCCTTAGCTGTGGAAAAAATCCTGTGTAGTCCCAGTGCCAAAGAAAAAGCATTCCAGTAATTCCAAAGATGTCAGATTTCATACATCATGAAGATCTTTGAGTGGCTGGTCCTTGAACAGTTACAACCCCTGGTTTCAGAACATTGGAATCCTCTGCAGTTTGCCTATCAGACACTTATAGGTGTGGAGGATGCACTCATCTTCATGCTCCACAGAGCCTACTTCCACTTGGACAAGGCCAGCACCCCAGTCAGGATAACATGCATTGATTTTTCCAGTGCCTTTAACACCATTCTGCCTCATCAACTGGGGAAAACGTTCAAGGCTATGCTTCTTGATGCCCCCACAATCTCCTGGATCATGGACTACCTGATTAACAGACAGCAGTTTGTGAGCCTGAGGAACTATGTGTCAGAAATGGTGGTGTGTAATACTGGAGAACATCATGGAGCTGTCCTGTCACCCTTCATGTCTACCCTCTACACGACAGACTTCCAGCACAATACCAGTGCTTGCCAAGAGATGGTGGTGGACTTCCAACATGCCAAGGAGCCTCTGAGACCTGTCGCAATTCACGGGGGAGGATGTGGAAGTGGTGCAGAGCTACAAGAACCTGGGGGTTCACATGAACACCAAACTGGACTGGTCTGACCACACAGTGGCACTGGACAAGGAGGGCCAGAGCTGACTGCACTTGCTAAGGAGACTCGGGTCTTTTGATGTGTGCAGCAAGCTGTTGGGAATGTTCTATCAGTCCATAGTAGCCAGTGTGGTGGTCTATGCTGTGATATCCTGGGGAAGCAACTTGAGCACAAAAGAAGCACAACACCTGAATGAACTTATCGGGAAAGCAGGCGACATCACCGGGGGAACCCTGGACACACTGGAAGCTGCAGTGGAAAAGAGGATGGTGGCAAAATGGATGCCATCATGAAAAAGGCCCTTTTAGCCACCGGTTCATTTTTCCACGGAGTGCTAAGAAGCGTCTCTGGTGGTCTTTTCTGCACACTACTATTATCAGGCAATTGAATGCTTCCTCCCAATGTTCATTTTGAAATATCTGCACAATATTTATTTATTTATTTATTCATCGATTGATTGATTGCTGTATTATTTGTCCTGTGAGTCTGCATCCTTGTGTTTTATGTTTCTGCTCTTTGGATTAATACAGTTTATCTAATCTAATCTCCATAGCTGTCCAGAGGTCCTCAGTGTGTCGAAGTAAAATAAAAAATGCTAATGCAAATCCGTCTATTATAAAGATATAAGCATATGTGTGCTAATAAGCTGAACTGAGTATACAGGCATGAGTATAAATTGTACATTTGCATCAGGTGGCTTTGGGAAAAAAGACGACTGCTCCTTCCTGTCGAGAGGTTTACTTACCTTGGAAGTGACATTCATGTCTCTGGTGACTCTTCCTATGAAGTCATTAGACAGATTGGGAGAGCATGGGGGGGGTCATGAGGACGTTGGAAAGGGGTGTGTGGTGCTCCCGATATCTATGCAAAAAGTCTTTATACTCCTGGTGATTCCTGTTTTGCAATATGATTGCAAGACATTGACGCTATCCAGAGACCTGAGACGAAGACTGGACTCCTTTGGTACTGTGTCGCTCCAGAAAATCCTTGAGTACTGCTGGTTTGACTTTGTGTCGAATGAGCGGTTGCTCATGGAGTCCCGAATGAGGCACATTACCTGCATTGTGAGGGAGCGTCAGTTACAGCACTACGGCCATGTGGCGCATTTCCTACAGGGTGATCCGGCTCCTAATATTCTCATTGTTGGGAACCCGAGTGGCTGGATCAGGCCAAGGGGCTGCCCACGTAACACCTGGCTGCAGCAGATAGAGGGTCTTTTCTGGAGGGTGGGACTGGACCGCGTGTCTGCCTGGGGGGTTGCAAACTGGGATCCCGAGTTGTTTTGTTGTGTAGTGGGTGCGGCAAAGCACTGTACCAGTGCATGCTCCCCAACTTGACTTGACTTGCTCCCTAAGCTCATTCTTCACGAACTAAAAGAAGGAGATACGCCTTTCAAGGTGGACATGCCTGTTTGTCCCTACTGGAAAACGGGGTGCCACAGGTCTGAGGAGTTTTTTATGTGACTGTATGGAAACAACTTAATTAGAGAAGTGTCACAAGAAACATCCATGACATCCATGATCTTTGTCATTTTTAACATACAGCTGCAAGGCCCGCTGACCATAATATAATACTATTACTATAATAACTTGTAACATCTGAGTGACTAGCTGAAGCTGATTGCTGCTTTTTTATAGCTCTCTTCACTCAGTGCAGGTCCAGAGGGCTGTAAGTATTTAAAAAATGGTGACTTCCTGTCTTCTAGTGGAACAAGTTAGTAACACACCCAGCAATGGTTTTTGTTGACCATTCTCTCTCTGATAAAGCAACATTTGTCTGTTTGTCTTCTCCAGCTTGCATCACAGTGAATCCAAAACACAAGTACGGCACATGCTGAACCCCTCCAAGTGATGAGTCTGCCATGCTAGTCAGCTCTTTCTTCTTCTGCTCCACTTTAAAGTATGGTTGATTTCTGTGGTTTTTAATTCCAGCCTTATTATCTTGTGCTCTTCAGTTTTGTTTTTTCACGTAGACTTTGATGGTGACCTTAGTATATTGTGGTCAGCGTCAATCCTCTCATTCTGCACTTCTTTACTCCTACCTTCACCTTGTTTGGTTCAAAGTGTTCACCATTTTATTAATTCCGCTAGGTTTCAGTTTAAGTCTTGTTACCCTGTGGTCTGTAGTACTAACTTTGTCATCAGCTCCAGTTACATGCTAACTTTATTTTGTGCTCATTCATGTTTACAGTTTCTTTTTAAGCTGCTTCATTCTTGGCATGTCTGCTTCAGAATTCCATCTCTATTATCTTGTGTTGCTCTGTGTCAGGAGGTTCTTGCAATGGTCTTTGATTCCAGCCTAACTTTTAGTGTTCTCGAGTTGTGATCATTTTTTGTTCTTATCATCATCTGCTCTTTGCTGGCATTAGCATTCTGTGGTCTTCAGTACTGAGGTTGTCGGCCACTGCTGTCTGTTTCTTTGTTTGTCTCTACATTAAGACCACCATCATACTGACTGCTTTTTCTCATTGCAAGGGATCAGTTACTGCGGTGTCTGATTGTGGCCTTACAATCAGTGCTAATAAGTCTGCAGTTCTGACTTTTGCTCATGTGGTTTTCAGTGATCCTTAACATTAGAACATTCTAGACGAGAACAGGCCATTCAGCCCAACAAAGCTCGCCAGTCCTATCCACTTGTTTCCTCCAAGAAAACATCAAGTCGAGTTTTGAAAGTCCCTAACGTCTTACTGTCTACCACACTACTTGGTAGCTTATTCCAAGTGTCTATCGTTCTTTGTGTAAAGAAAAACTTCCTAATGTTTGTGCGAAATTTACCCTTAACAAGTTTCCAACTGTGTCCCCGTGTTCTTGATGAACTCATTTTAAAATACAAGTCTCGATCCACTGTACTAATTCCCTTCATAATTTTAAACACTTCAATCATGTCACCTCTTAATCTTCTTTTGCTGAAACTGTAAAGGCTCAGCTCTTTTAATCTTTCCTCATAATTCAACCCCTGTAGTCCTGGAATCAGCCTAGTCGCTCTTCTCTGGACCTTTTCTAGTGCTGCTATGTCCTTTTTGTAGCCTGGAGACCAAAACTGCACACAGTACTCAAGATGAGGCCTAACCAGTGCATTATAAAGGTTGAGCATAACCTCCTTGGACTTGTACTCCACACATCGTGCTATATATCCTAACATTCTGTTAGCCTTCTTAATGGCTTCTGAACACTGTCGGGAAGTTGATAGCTTAGAATCCACTATGACTCCTAAATCCTTCTCATAAGGTGTACTCTCGATTTTCCGACCGCCCATTGTGTATTCAAACCCAATATTTTTACTTCCTATGTGTAATACTTTACATTTACTGACATTAAATTTCATCTGCCACAAATCTGCCCAAGCCTGTATGCTATCCAAGTCCTTCTGTAATGATATAACAGATTCCAAATTATCTGCTAATCCACCTATCTTGGTATCATCTGCAAACTTAACCAGCTTGTTACTTGTATTCCTATCTAAATCATTTATATATATTAAAAATAGCAGCGGCCCTAGCACTGACCCCTGTGGGGAACATCTGCTGATCTTCTTTGCAGACCTTCTTATCTTGCTTTCTTTTTGCTGCTTGTGGAACTCTTTGTTACTTTATTCTACTTTGCTCCTCCAGGCGGACTATTAAGCCATTTGATTTCAAGTGTTCACCCTGTTGCCTTCAATTCTTTCAATTCTGAGCTTAGCATTCTCTGGTCATTAATGTGGACCCCAATGTTGACTCCCGTCCTAGAGGATAAACTCATCATTTTGAATCTACAGACACTAAATTAAAACAACAGCCTCCAATCTTCCTCAATTATCTTTTTTAAAATTTTGCTCAAATGAACTATAAAAGACAACTTTCAATTTACAATCTCCATTCTTTCTTTCTTGTACAGTGGTACCTCGGTATAATGTATGTCCGCTTTGGAATAAGTCCAACTTGGTATACGTCCTTTTTGGATGCGAAAAAGTTTGCTTGGCATGCGACCTTTGTTTGGAATACGACTCGCGTGCTAGAACACTTGTTTACCTCTCTCGAGACAAAGCCACGACTGCCCACGAGTGTCAGTACGCCAGATGCTAGCATTCAGTAAACAACCTGCGCTATAACTCTCTGTGAATGTTCATGTGATTTTGTGTTTTTCGCATAAATTTGAATTGATTGTTGAAAAATATGAAGGTGGCATGTGTATCCGGGACTTGGCTGCTGCATACCGTATGCCGAGAACGACGGTATGTACGATTGTGAAAAACAAAGACGTTATTAAAAAGTAAATTGAGGTTAAATTTTCATTTATTTCATCTAATTGCTTTTGTATTTATGTATTTTAGTATTAAGCAGTGTTTAAATTATTTTAGACAACCCCATCAATGTATAATATGCCAATAACAATAGGATTTTTTTTCATGGGAACGGATTAATCATTTTCCCTCTATTTCTTATGGGAAAAATTTGTTTGGTATACGTCCTGTTTGGTATAAGTCAAAGGATCTGGAACGGATTAAGGACGTATACCGAGGTACCACTGTATATGATTGTTCAATAATACTTTTGTCAATTATTTTATGTTCAGGTATTGCTTACTATGGCCTGTGTCTTTTGGGATGTATGACGTCTTGAGGGAAGGGTGCGGTTTTCTAAAAATGTTGTATGGAGAGTTGGTTGAACACGGTTAGAAAATGAACAGCATTCGAAACGTTATTCTGAGTGTGTCTCTACTTCAGCCTAAAGAACACTACACAATTGGTTATTATCTTAATATATTATTATCTTAATATATCTGTATGTTCTTCCTTTCTTACTATCTAATGTTAATGACAATTTACAGCTTAAAATGAAGGAATTGGAGAGAGCAAGAGAGTGCACAGATACGATACAAGGTCCAGAGTCTCATGTGGACCTTTGAAATAAACAACAGGGACGAAATAAGCGAACTTAGAGGAAGAGACGCCATCTCTACGTGGTGTGCTGAGGCGTGATGGGCTGTGCAAGCACCTCATAGAGTCAGTGCTTAAGTGGGTAGAATCAGGGTGTGTGTGTGTGTGTGTCTTTCTGTGTGTATGAAGTTAGGGTGTGAGAGGAGACAATCCAATAATGAATTGGTGAGTTGCACTAATCTCAAGATAATACGTGCCTCTTGGTTTAGATGTTGATACATTCCTCCTATGCTCTCTCTATTATTGTGTTCTTGTGTACTGCTTTTATTATTCTTTGATGATTACACACTTAAACATTCATTATACACTCTCTATCCCCCAACGTGATGCCATTACCACTTAGGTCATCAACGCTGAACCAGTTATTCAATAGTCTTTCATATTTGCCAGTGCTTTATGGGGTGTAAAAGCTGGCCCTAATCTCATGTTCAAGTTCAAATCTATTGCAAAATGTTTACTATTCATCATCATCATCACTGATTTTATTACAGTTCTCTAGGTTTACCAGGGTGGTCTGGTTATCTCCCAAATCCTTAACCTCAGTTTTCATCTTGTCATTTGGCATCACCTTCAACTGTAACTCCTTTTGCTTGCTTTTTTGCTTCATCCATTGTTGCACCTCTTCACCCAGCCATCCCTTCTTTCCTGTCCATATGCCCAAACCACCGTCGTCTGTTTCTCTTCAGTGCATTATCTGTCCTCTCTTAACTCAGCATTTACCATCCTCTTGAAATTAACCTGATCATTCCCATCGTTGCTCTTTCCACTTCTTTGTCCATGTCTCATTCCCATATGGTATACAACTCTTTTTCACACAGTTGTCATTAAACTTTTCTCTTCAATGCCAGAGATATTCCTTTAGAGGTCAGAATATGGCACAGCTCCCTGAATGTCTTCCACACTCTCCTCATCCTCACTATCGCTCTTGCTAGCACTCAACGTTTTACTAAACAGTCAGAACTTCCCTACTTTCTCTAAAACAACTTGCTCAAGTGCCCAACAGAGCAGATATCTAAAAGTTCATTTCCTACATCAGCATTCTGCTCTCCTCTCACAGATGTTCTACAAGCAAAGGCTGCAGTTGCCATCTACAGATTACCTTTCATGCCACTGCATCTTTTATGTGCCCATCTCTGACAGCCCATGCATTGGATTTTGTTTCTTCCAACACCTCCACCACATATGATACATGATGATCCAGCCATCTGTTCCACTCCTCCTGCCCCTTCACCTCCAACTATCACTGTGGTTTATTTCCTCTATTTACCTCGAGTCTTTTTACTTTCAATTTTAATATCAGCTTCAGTATTAATTCCACTTTACTTTTCTCCATCAATATGAAATCATTGTGACTGTGCATGTTGGCTTTTGTCTGCTTACATTTCTAGCCTGTAATTTTCTAAGCTGAATTTCCCACCCTCTGTGGTGCTTTGCATTTCTGAACTGAGCAAGTGCTGTATCAGCATGTCACAGCCAGTGAGAACAGACTAGGGAGGCAGGTGAGGCCTAGCCTAACTTGTCATCATGAAAAGTAAAAAAAAAAAAAATAATAATGATAAAGTAAAATAAATTTGTCCACTGCTCTGTACTATAAATTTGTTCTCTGTATAATTCCAATAATTTTGATTATTTTTATAGTCAAAATCAATTAATTTGCGCATTTCCTGTTCCAATACATGGGAGAAATGTGAGGTGCGGCAGCGACAAGTGGAGCCTCACCTTGGACTGAGCTCTCCCTCACACACTGGGCTGATGCATGCGATTGGCAAGTGCCTGTTGCTGACTCTCTGTATCTCGCTGATATAATGTTTACAGACACATTTATTATACACCCTGACTTTCCACAGTCTGGCTAATATCTTTAATCAATGTGTGTGACCTAGTCAGTCTTGCTGATCGCACATTAAGCCACAGTGAAAAGGCACAAGGTGAGCAGACAGTACCGTGCCACACTGAAGGGGGTGCATGTGAGCCCAACAGGTGCTTGATGTTGCTGCTGTTCTTCTAGACAGACGCCAATAAGTTGGCAATATCAGGTCCGTTTATTTTTATTTTTTGTTCTGACTGACTGATAAAATGGAAGATTAAGACTTTTAAAACTAAAGGAAAATAAGGAGGAATTTTATAAGAAAGTGACGTAGATTTTCATGGAGAAGGATAGGCGCATGGACTTCATTTACAAATAAAGGTAAGACCATAAACGGTTTTCAATTTTATAAAAAAAGGGGATTATACTAAGATAAAAACAATCCAATATTTAAAAACTAAATTTTGACCTTAAATAAAGTTTTCTTTTGTTTTTCTTGTTATCCTTTTGTCGAAAAGTACTAAAAATTATTAAAGCATCAGAATTAAAAGTTTTGTAAGAGCCAATCTTAGGAAGTTAAAGTTTTCAGTTAAACTCATATTAATGTTTGCTTAATTTGAATAGAATCTAAATTTTTTCCATAGTCATAGCTTATGGTATGGTCTTTTCCCCCTGTAAGTTAGTAAGAGATAGAACCTTCTTACTATAACTCAGAAACAGTGTGATAGTAGATTCGGTTGTGTTTAGAACAGGTCTCAGTAAAGAGGGACTTGAAAGACTCATTTTCAACTCTGAAATGGGATAAGCATACAGTTTTCTCACCGTTTTGAAATGGTTCAGAAATGTTAAGTAAATAGTAACGATTTGAGATGTAACAAGATTAAGCTTAGAACTGAACTTTTCTTAACATTAATTTTTTCTTTTTTTTTGCTATTTTAATTTTCTTTTTTGTGTGAACTGTTTTACTTTGAAACTTAACTAAACTTTTAAAAATGAAGATATTTTGTGTGTGCGCATCAGGCTTTTGTTGAATCCCATTTTTTTGAGTTAGAGCTGCTGAACTTTGGTAACTTTGGAAAAATGCAGCTACAAGCTTTTTTAAAAAAATGAAATATTTCAATTAAGGTTAAAATTGAAATCCGTTTTTTTGTACACCACTCTATACTTTCATTTGTATTGAATGAGTATGAATTGTGGAATTGCAATGGCAAATCTAGAACACATGGAGGGTGCAGAGCAAATACGCTCCCTTCTCTCTCTCGCCACTATAAATGAAATGTTCTTTCTTAGCCAAATATGTACGTTACCTATCTATGTGTGTGTAAAGAATGCTTATGAGATATGAAACATAACCAGTAGTCAATATGCATGCTGCCAATCGAATGGTGAATAGATAGATAGATAGATAGATAGATAGATAGATAGATAGATAGATAGATAGATAGATAGATAGATACTTTATTAATCCAAAGGGAAAATTCACATGAATAAGCTCTCTTTTGTTTTCATGTATTTGTAAATCTGACTCTGAAGGACTCAGTGCCTGTCCAGCCATGAACCTCACCGCATGTCACTGCTCAGAAGAGATAAATCATCATAAAAGATGAGCCAGTGATTTACCTGAAATTGAAACTAATGGTTGTGACATTAGCAGCAAAATCTGTACCATTGACATGGTAAAGAGGGTTCTGAGTCGTTATCTGGAAATATTTTTCTGCAAAGATCCACATGTGTCTGCCTGTCATGTAGTGTTTAAGCATCTCAAGGATAAAAAAAAGTAAATCGGCCAGACTCATTTCCTGTCACATATAGGAATTTGTGGAACCATAATACATGTGTTGTGGTTGTTCTGGTAGTACAATACCTGCTTTGCCAATTATGACAACAGTCTGAACTTTCTGATTGCAATTCTAAAATGCTTTGAAGACAGTAATGAGAGTGTAGAGTTTGCACATTCTCCCCATGTCTGTGTACGTTTTCCTCCCACATCCCAAAGATGTTTGCGTTAAGCTGATTTGTCTGTGAGTGTTAGTGAATGTATGTGTGAGTCCTGCAATAGACTTAGAATGCGCTCTTGTGCTGACTTCCACCCAGCATTGCCAAGAGGTGCAAAAATGGCAGAAAACAGTGGCCAAAAAAATATAAGAAGAAGAAATGTAAATCAGCAAAGTGCAAAGTCAAAACTCACAAATCATCCTATCTTTCTACAAAATGAGAACCAAAGTTGTAGTCAGTAACACAAGTTCTAGTTCATTTGAAGAAAACCTGCACTACTTTGTACAAGACTTCCAGAGGGCACCCATAGAAAAAACAAAATGGCAGAGCATTCTAAATCAAAGCCTGATCAATTATTAAATTAACAAGTCTACAAAACTGCAATTGGAAATCAAAGGCGCAAGTGATTCTCCTTAATTCTAAACCAGTGAAAAAATATTTGAACTAAGAAATATATAAAGTTAAACAAAAGATAAACATTGAGAATCGTAACAAGTGTGATAGAGACAGTCTCGATGAAACCCTAAACTGGATTAAAAACACATACACAAGGGTCTTTATATTTATCACAAAACACCGTCTGGCATGCCAATGATCTGAAAGAGCATCTACACTGCCATCTCACATGAATCCATAATTAGATTCACACTAAGCCAAGAGGGAGGGAGTTTTACGCGATTACAGTACACTACAATTCTATCTGGATTAAATTGATTCAGATATGATATGAATATTAGGGTGGCACTTAAATGGGCACAAAAATTAAATGTTGGACTTTCTCAATTCTCAACCCCAGAATGTGTTGAATAGACACGTGACATGACAGGCAAGAAATTTAATTTCAGTCAGTCAGTCAGTCGGTCGGTCAGTCAGTCAGTCATTGTCCAACCCGCTATATCCTAACACAGGGTCACAGGGGTATGCTGGAGCCAATCCCAGCCAGCACAGGGCGCAAGGCAGGAACAAACCCTGGGCAGGGTGGCAGCCCACCACAGAATTTCATTTCATTTACAGCATTTTTACTGGTGTCACAAAGTATGCAAAATTTCAGAAATAAATTAAAATTCTTTACATTTGATGCTTACGATTCAATATATTCATCATAGGTTTAATGTTGGTCACTAGTATGCGAAATTAAAATGCAATGTCTCTGCAGTCACTGAATAGCATTCTACTGTGCTTTTCCAGATAACAGTAAATCAAAATTGTATTACACAACATTACAGGCATTAACTAGAAAATGTTGTCACGGCGACAGTAGATCTTCTACTGTCAGGAAACATCGTCATGTGTCTGTCTGTAGAATGCATTGTCTCTGCTCCTGAATAAGTGCAATGCCTCTTTCAGCACAGTCATTTACAACTCGCAGTTCTCTGACATGACACACAGATCCTAGATAGTCTGGGTGATCGTTCCATTCATCTGGACTAACCAAAAGATGGTCACTTGGTAGCATCAAACTTTCGATCAGTTGCTTCACAGACTGTGTAACAAAATTGTGTGTGCATTGGATGGCCACTTATGACCACTTATATGAGCAACTGGCTCACCCACCAGCCACACTGTACTCTGGCTACATGTCAAAGGTACAGACAAACTTGCTGCTGCAAAATTACTGAAAAGCAAATAAAACTAACGGTGTAAACAAAATTTCAAAGGCAAGCACTTTGCTAAGCAGACATAAAAAATGTTAAATTAAATTAAACTTTAAATTAAAATTGTGCAGTAAGTTTAAGTAATAAGTATAGAGGAAGTGAAATAGTGACTAATTAACATAAAATAATGTAAAAGCTAGTATTTAAGAAACAACTTGCCAAAAAGTTCACAAATGAAAAACTCACCGAATCACATTCAACAAGCAAATTACTGTAAAGACGCTAAGACGCTAAATTACTGTAATTGTTACAAAGACAACAAAATGGCAGGCAATAGTGATAAAGAAGTAAATTTGAAAAGACATTTAAAAAAATAAGTAAGAAGTATCATAATTTAACTGCAGTTGTTACAGTATTAGAACCAACATCTGGAGTTGCAACAACAGCGAAAGCTGGCAAACCGTCACCAGCTCAAGCTGAACATGACACCTCTAGATTACCGTATATACTTGCGTTTAAGTTCTCCCGCGGATAAGTTCGGGGCTTGATTTTACCGTATAATTTCTGGTATTTTATAATGTCGGTCAAATGTGGAAAACTCACGTTATTGGTCCAAGAGATTATGATATGCTAACGCCCACCTGAGAGAGTAACCACGGAGCACACGGCCTTTTTCTTCTATGTATTGTGCCTACGTGACCACACGGTAATACCCAAACTATTCCGAAGTGACGTTCACACTGTTTTGTGATTTTTGTATCTCACACCCTCATACACTTTTATCATAAGAGTATCCCTTATCTACGATGGAGTGTTCGATCAAAAGAAAATATGAAGCTGGTTTATTAAAAGTCGCTGAAGTGGTAAAAGAAATTGGTAACTGCGCTGCTGCAACTAAATTCGATGTGCCTGAGAAACTGATGCGAGAAGATGTAAAAATCTTTGAATGGGCGTATAAGTCGGCATTCGATTTTATGATAGATTTTTTGGGTTTCAAGACCTAACTTATACGCGAGTATATATGGTAATTTTAAAATCCATAAAATTTTATGGAAACAGACAGCAAGCTCTTTGCAACTGAAAAAATTGTCGAGACCTTAAAATTTTTTAAAGTCCTTTTTAAATGCCACCCTAATAAATATGTTTAACGATGGCCACTGCCTTCACTCATCACGAACACCAGACTATTTTCAGAGCCCACTATACTGAGCACGTTTGTCCTGACCCACACTTCTAAACCCTTTCTGTGGTCCTCCAGGCTGCCATGTCACAACGCTCAGTGTTGAGCTGTGATTCACACGCCTCTGTTATGACTTTTTAAAAACAGTTAAAGCACAACGTCCCACCTCTTCATCTTGTCTTCCTGCTGTCTGGCATACTGTTTAAGCAGCTGGTTCTCTTCGTGGAGCCTTAGGAACTGATCTTCAAGGCGGTCTCTGGAAACTTTGGACACTCGCTGACGAGTCCGCAGGTCTGTCTCTGACAGGCACGGAGAATTCAGGAGCAGCACAGGTAAGGGAAAATGTTAGAAAGAAAAGTTAGTTTGGTAAAACAAAAGAAAAGAAAAAAGAAAGATTTAGCTCTTGTATCATGGCTGAAAAAATGACGGATTCTAATCAGTTTGAGTAAATTTATACCATCCCATGAAATCCATCAGCGATTTGGGTGGAATCATGTCATGGATTTTAGAGTCTTTATGGCATTTCACAAAATGCAGGGGGCTGACATAAGGGTCATTCATGTTCTTATCTAAAATATGAATGAAATTCAATCCATTTTCTTGAAGGAATGCTAAAGGCCAACATCATATGATCACCAAGGCTTTATTATGAACCTGGCCATACTGTATAAAAAACAGCATAAAAGTAAAAGTACAATGTCAATGCAAGGGGTCATCTTTGACAAAGGGGTCATCTCAGCATCTCTGTTGCATATCTTAATGATGGGGGGGCTAATGTCATGAACCTGGGGTTCACAGTTCCTGATAATGCAGGCACCAAACTTCTGCATGTGTCCATGTTGTGGGAACAGAAATGTCCTCCTGTACTTAATGGTCTGGATGTCCTCCCCATCTCCAGTCACTACCTAACAATACTGCAGCCTCTCAGAAGTATGCAGACAAGTTGGGTCTCAGCTATTCATGCTACTGGCTCCGTGTTGTGGACCTGGGAGGACATCACCTTAACATTGTTCTTCACTATAAATATACATGGAACAGTTAGTCAAGGGGCCACTTTTCACAAATATTACAAATTGTTTTCTGCAGGCAAGTGAAACAAGTTGCTTATTTGTGGGTTTGAATTCAGCATCTTGGAAACCTTCAAGTGTTGACATGATCATACAATTCATGGTCAGATAGTTAAGATGATGGACTCAAAGTCCAGTGATGTTTTCCCATGGAGGTTAGGACCTTGCTGATTACTGGTTGAGGCACTGGGCTTGAAATCACAAGGCTACACGTACACTTTCTATCTACAAATCACTTTATGACTATTGGCATAATCTTTGTGTGATTAAATTCTAAATAACTGTAAACGTCCTGTTTTTAGATAAAGACGTCAAGCACTAATGCTTGAAACATTAAAACAACAACTTCTAGAACATAAGAAATTTGACAAGCGAGAGGAGACCATTCAGTCCATCAAGCTTGTTTGTTAAGCTAATAGCTAAGTTGTCCCTCCTTTCATGACTACCCAAAAAGACATCAATTGAATGCAACGAGTACAGAATGCAGTTGCCAGAATCTTAACTAGGAAAAGAAAATCCGAGCACATCTCTCCAGTTCTGCTGTCACTACACTGGTTATCTGTGTCATTTAGAATTGACTTTAAAATCCTGCTTATGGTTTACAAAGCCTTAAATAATCTGCTCCATTGTATATTTCAGAATATCTTTCACCTTACACTCCAAATCGTAAACTTAGATCTTCACATGAGTGTCTGCTTAGAATTCCAAGAGCTAAACTTAAAAGAAGTGGTGAGGCGGCCTTCTGCTTTTATGCATCTAAAATCTGGAATAGCCTGCCAATAGGAATTCACCAGGCTAATATAGTGGAGCACTTTAAAACACTGCTGAAAACATATTACTTTAACATGGCCTTCTCATAGCTTCATCTTAGTTTAATCCTGATATTCTGCATATGCATTTAATTATCATTTTGTTCATGGCTTCACAATCCGTACTAACCCCTACTTTCTCTGCTGTTCTCTTTCTGGTTTTCTGTGGTGGCGATCTGCACTACCACCACCTGATCAAAGCGCCGTGATGTCCCTAGATTGATGAATGGAAGGCCAGAGGTCCACATCATCTAATTCTTCCACGTGAAGCCTAAAACCATGAGGACTGACTGAGAGCATTGATGTTAGGTAGAATGCCCAGTGTGGGCTGGGTGGTCTCGTGGCCTCTGAACCCCTGCAGATTTTGTTTTTTTGCGTAAAGAAGTGCTTCCTGGCTTCAGTTTTAAATGCACTTTCCCTTAATTTCCACTGATGTCCTTGAATACGGGATTCACCCTTACGCTAAACGAATGTCGCTGGATCTACTCCATCAATGTCGGTGAGGATTTTAAATACCTGGATTAGCTCCCTATGCTGTCTCCTTTGAGGAACTGAGTGATAGTTTCTTTTCAAAATTGTTCTTATTGTCATATTTTTTTCACTGTAGATATTAAACATAAGGAGTGGACTGTGGATTGCTTGACTGCTGTTATCAGATGAGATTAACATCAACTGGCTCACCATTAACATGGCTTACCTTTGGCTGGTACTCCCGGCTGCTTTCTGAAGGTTCTGAGGTTATGAACGGCATCTGAAAGAAGCAAACAACTTAATCAGCTTGCATAAAATGGGGATTCTGTGAATATCTTTTTATTTTCATCTTATCTTCTGAATCATTATCCCGAGCCCCCTCCCTAGTTTCAGCCATGGCTGTCTATGAAAGAAAATCATAAATGCTGAGTCTATTTACATGACACTTTATGAGATATAACCTTGACTTTCATTCATTCATTTATTTTGAATCTGGTCATTTTTCTCCAGTCTCTCAGGGGTGGCAGGTAACACACCCAGTTCAAACTTGAGACCCTGGATATTTGGCTCAATGTTTGTAGTGTGAGGTGGCCGAACACGGGTTCAAGCAAAGCCAGAACAAATCAAAAAGGTTTGGGACTCCAGGCGGGTAGTCCCTTTTAATTCCTTCAAATTTCTCAAACTTAAACAGGTGCCGTCTTGTAATACTCCACCTAAGGCAAGCAAGAACAAAATCTAAACTACTATAGTGCTTGGTAACAGCAAACAAAATAACAGAAAGTATTCCCAGAGCTTTCACTCTCCCGAAATGGTCTCATCAAGATAAGACTACTTAGCGGAGGCTCCAGGTCTTTTTATAATGGGAGGACTGGAAGGGGTGGAGCTAATTTCCTTCACTGGGAGGTTTCTGGGAGCTGTGGGGAAAAAGGGAACAAGTTTAGTGACAGTGCCCCCTCTCGCCCTGGTGGGTTTCCATTTACCTCGAATGAGGTCTGATCCTCAGAGAAACATGTGTAACAACAGTTATTATCTTAAGAATGGAAAAGATGACATGTTGATACTGTATTAATAAGGCGTATTTGACATACACATGTGGACTTCTGTCTGTAGCTGCACATTGCTGCTGTAAGTGATGTTGTGCTCATATTGCTGTAATGCTTTTATAACCCACTGGTGAGTCTTCATCTGGAGTACTTTGTGCAGTTTCAGCTACAAAAAGGACATAGCAGCACTAGAAAAGGTCCAGAGAAGAGCGACTAGGTTGATTCCAGAGCTACAGGGGATGAGTTATGAAGAAAGATTAAAAGAGCAGAGCCTTACGATTATGAGGAGACATAATAAAAATTATGATGGGAATTAGTCCAGTGGATTGAGACTGTAACTTTAAAATGAGTTCATCAAGAACACGGGGACACAGTAGATAACCTGTTAAGGGTAAATAGCACACAAATGTTAGGAGGTTTACACAGAGAACAATAGACACTTCAGAATAAGCTACCAAGTACAGTAGTGTGGTAGACAGTAGGACTACATGAACTTCCAAAACTCGACTTGATGTCTTTTTAAAAGAATTAAGTGGATAGGACTGGCAAGCTTTAATGGGATGACTGGCCTGTTCTCATCTCGATTGTTCTAATATTCTAAAAACATGCGCACCTTCCGGCCTCACCTGTGGATGCAGCACCACCCTGGGATAAGAGGGGGTGTGGCCACTAATGGTCTTGTCTCCTTTTTCCTTCACAGTGCTGAGAGGACGCCCAATGAGGACAGCTGAGCCAGAGAAGCTCCACCCCTTCTGGTGCAGATGATAAAGGAGGAGATGTCCTCGGAAGGTGGCGTCGCATTTTGGACCTGAGTGACCTAAAGATTGAGATTCCCCCAAAACCTGAACCTTTTTGTGTTTTACCATCACAAAACGATAAAAACTGAGGCAAATGCTTGTGTTTGTTTGTGTCTGAGCTCCACAGAGCACCTGTTTTTATTTTTCTGCATGTATTGGCACCCTAACTTATTTTAGACTTGTTCTGTCTTTGACACAATTGATGTCCGAAAATTCAGCCAACCTACTGCTGTTATTGGCGTGGAAGCAAAGTGTAAGTAACAGTATATGAGCAACTAAGGTGATTGGTTCATGTGTTAGTTCATGTGTGTTTATTGTACCTAAAATGTCAGTGGTCTCCACCTGTTAAACCATTCATTCCTGTTTTGGGGGTCGTCTCATTGTTGCCCCTCTAGTGCCCCTGTTGTTCATTTCATTAACACCAAAGCAGCTGAAACTGATTAACAGCCCCTTCTGCTACTTAACTGACCAGATCGATAGCCCAGAAGTTTCATTGACTTGATGCTATACTCTCATTAAAAAGTGTTCCTTTAATTTTTTTGAGCAGTATATTTGCCTTTTGCAGCCAGGAGTTAAGTATACGGGTGGCTGCTCCAAACCTTTTTTTCGTGTGTCAAGGCTGTTCATTTTCATAATGTACACTACGCATTTCGAAGTGTAATTTACAAAGTGCTTGGACATTCATTTTCCTTCATTACACTTTTGATGGCTTATATGCTGCTTTTGCTGAGCGCTTAGTGAACCCGATGACGTGTCTCTGCTTCTAAAGCAGTGTGCTGGTGTAATTCTTTATGCTACTGCATTTTGACAATGCATTGTGCACATTAGTGTCTTATTTTAGAGCATATTTACTGCAGGAATGTATGATTATTAAGTATATTTCCACACTAAATGCACACATCACTAATGTGAAAAGTTAGAATATACAAAGTTTATCTGAAGAGGTACCAAATGTTATCTCCTTAAAAACCCCACACTTCTGGTTTGACCACAATACAATTGTAATTCAGGCTACCTCTGCACTATTATTTAAATGAAAATGGTCTCCGTCCACACTAGTGTTTTTACATCGCTCACAAAAGTAACTCCATCTACACAAAAACAGCCCAAAATGCTTATGATGTAGACATTCGCCTACACAGGGCTGCACACATCAGTGTAAAAATCCTTGAAGGGACCAGAAAATGTTTTGCCGTTTACACTTGCATGAACAATTCAATCTGTACAGAGTGCAATTTAGATGCATACAGGTGAGCAACACAACAAGTGCCATAGAAATCAACTCTTCTGTGTCCGATGATCTTCTGGGAAGGGCGACCAATCAGGGAACGAGTCATTACAGTGAGCACAAGCCAATCAGGGAAGGGCCGCATAGTAAGAACAAACAAATCAGAGAGTCAGTGTGTGTGTTGTATTTTCGACCGTCCACACCACAAGGCTGAGGCAGCATTTTCAGAAGTACGTTTACAACTCTGGAGAGCATTAGGTTTTAAAGGTCAGGGTAAGGAGGAATCCGAGACTGATGTCTGCATTTTTAAACAAATGACCTATTAGTGTGGAGAAGGCCTAAGTTAGACGAGATTGTAGCAATTCAAATCTGTGTAATAAAAATAAAATGCAAAATGAAGAGTTAAATGGCCAGCTTCTCACCTTCAACGGCTGAAATGACGTTGGGCTGAAGTCCCACATCTTTGACAGGGAGGTCACCGGCTGTTTCATCGACTTCTAGCATTGTCACCAAGGTCTTCCTCACCTCACCCAAGCAGATGTCTTGCACATGATGGGATGAGAGGGCCTACAACACACATTACCAATAATCAGTTCAGACCCCTGCTTCACAAACTGAATTAATTTCATAGTCTTTTCTTGTAATTTTACCTAAAGCAGCAGGTCCCACTGACCTGTCAAATTATTGCATACACCAAAGCAAAGATTTGGATCACTGCTAATGTATCCTGAGATACTGTAAAGGACACATGGGGGGCAGAAGAATAAGACCTTTCTAAAGGGCCGTGAAAGTTCAAGAATTGCTACACATCCCCAACCATCCATTCCTGCTCTGTGGAAGAAAAGAATTTGAAACAGAAACCCCTAAAATGACAATGCCCCGATTTAAGCAATAAAGCACAGGCAGGAGAAAGCGTCAATCGTTATTCTTTATCTAAATCTCCGAAGAGGTAACAAGTGTAATACATGTTAGCCACATGTCGGTCACATGCTACAAAGAATAAAGTGTCTTCTGCTCTATATTTGTACAATTCATTGATTAGGTCGTTATTCTTTAAAAGGAATTCATTACCTAATAAGAAAACTTTTAACATGATTGGTTACATCTAGTTGCTAACGGGACATGGTAGATGTTGATACCTTAGATGACCCCAGTTTGATTGATAGTCCTGTTTGTTTAGGATGTATGTGACTTTTTGAATGTATATTTTTCATTCTTATTTTTATTTTAGGAGATGTGTGAACTTCGCCACATACATCTTGTTTTCCAAAAAAGTAAAGAACAATGGCCTAATTAATTTTATGATACGGCTTGGTACAAAAAACAGGAAACTTAGCTCCACAGAAGAATGCTTATGCCATAAATATAACATTTTCTCTTAAGGGGTTATATAAAATAACAAGAAATACATTTATCATAGTGAATAATAAAATAACAGTATCAGCTTTTAAGATTAAGCTCAGAAGGATATGAGACTCAGACACATGCCAGGTGCACACTGGACCAGGGTTCAAATTTAACTCTTACAGGCCTGAACTCTGTTTTCCGTTACAGTGTAGTAGGAAGCTACAGGACACTCACGTGAATATGATGGTCAAAGGTGGGCACTCTTGTGGTCCTCAGATCTGAAACAAACCCCAAGAGGAGACAAACATATAAGGTAAAAAGGATTTATCAGTAACAATTCACAAAGCAGATGTACTAAATTGTCCCTAGAGTGTGCTTGGTGTGTGGGTGTGTGTTTGTGCGTGCCCTGCCCAGGGTTTGTTTCCTGCCTTGTGCCCTGTGATTGGCTGGGATTGACTTCAGCAGACCCCCATGACCCTGTAGTTAGGATATAGCGGGTTGGATAATCGATGGATGGATGGATGTAAGAGCTATGGAGGCAAAAAGTACAGAATGTAGCCACTAGGGGCATCATAGAGCCCAAAACCCCAGACACAATCACTCCAACTCCAATTCTGGGTTCAGATAAATATATATATATATATATATATTCTTTTATAACAAAATATCTCCAGATAGGCATCATACAAATGAACACAATTCTTTATTTCTTCCTCTAATCTTCCCAGTCAAGCTTTGTCCTTTGCGGAAACCTCCCTTTCAAACCAGTCTAAGGAATGCTTCTGATGCCAACCATACAAGTCAGGCAGAACCACCTTGGGACAGAGGGTCCTCCTCCCACACTTTCCCATAGCAGCATCCATGGAATCCAACAGAGCAGCCCCATGGAACCACATCTCCAATGCTTCCTTGTTAGTGTCCAACAAAAGTGATGGTGCCACCCAGTGCACTGGTGAATGATATGCTCTCCATCTGCCCCTCCCTTCTTTTACAGCAATCATCCAACTTGGGATTCTCCATCCATTATATGATCAATCCATTACACCGGCCTCCCAACCAGATAAGGGATTAGAGTTGATCTCAGCTGGGTTGCCAGCCCATCCATGACAATACATAAGGGAATAAATCAAAAACCTCTAACACATGTCCTTGACTACTCCTTCTACATTTCTGAACCGTTCTTCCTCTCGCCAGCTGAACTTTTGTCCACTCACCACTTGACTTAACTGGAGCAGTGGCCGCTGGCCCCTTTTAAGCCTGATCCATACCATACTAGTGAGGTCACTTCTAGCCTTCCCTGAAGCACTTCCAGACTAGACATAGTCCTACAAAGGCCCAGGAGTTGTCCACCGGGAGGCCCCAGGTGTCCCTGCCAGATTCCTAATCCTCGTTTACCAAAAGTCCTTGAGAACTCTGCAGTTCAAGAGCAGCAAGAAAGAAACACGTAGAGGTGAACTCTTTGCTATTTTCACTTTGGTACCGATTCCGAGTTCCTTTTCACTACAATGCAGTGGGGTTGAGCTGCATAACACAAGGTGGCGTCACCCCCTGGCACTCGGGCACCACCTTGAGCACAGTGTCCTCCTGTCAGCGCCTTCCAGTAATGCAAGTGGCACAGAATGATTGTGTGCTGACCCTCCCAACTGATGGATGAGAGTTTTAGAAAGTTCATTTTAAGTTGATTTTTTGCATGTACTAGTAGTGACCTGTCATTAGGCATCTGGCTAACCTTTACAGGCGAGCTTATTCATTTCTTACTTGAGTCTCATCTGTGCTTTCAGAAATTGTTCCTAATCCAACTTTTAACTTAATTAGCAGGAAACACTGGAGGGGACAATTCTAAAACATGAAGTATTCATGTTATGTTTTCACCAGGGTTCCTTCCATTGTTTACGTTTTTTACCTTTTTTTCCATTTTTCAGTTTGAATTATTTAGTTTGGTTATTTCTGTTAATATTCTGTTAACATTATTCTATTCATTTATCATTTAGTCAATATGTTTATTGTATTATTGTTTAAAATAATGTATGTACTGTGATGGATGGACAGGGCCATTACCCGGGTGGGATGCCAGCTGGATGGAAGGACCCAGGGAGAGAGCAGCCACAAGGCATTGCCTTCCCTGGAACGCTAGAAGGCAGCTCCTCTGGGTGGCTGTGGCACCACGGATTCCTGCAAGGCATGCTGGGAGTAGAAGTTTGATGCAGCCCTGCTGGGTTCCATGCTGGCCGATAGGGGGAGCTGCAGAGATGGCAGCGCCCTGCTTTGTGGGGCTTTCAGTACACCTGGGGGTGATTCCACATCTTGGTAATGAGCCACCTGGAGCAATCGAGGGTGCAGCATAAAAGGAGCCACCTGCCTTCATTTGAAGTCAGAGTCGGGAGGAAGAGGATAAAGCTTGTTAGATAGATAGATAGATAGATAGATAGATAGATAGATAGATACTTTATTAATCCCAAGGGGAAATTCACATACTCCAGCAGCAGTATACTGATAAGAAACAATATTAAATTAAAGAGTGATAACAATGAAGGTATAACAGACAATAACTTTGTATAATGTTAACGTTTACCCCCCCCCGGGTGGAATTGAAGAGTCGCATAGTGTGGGGTCTCCTCAGTCTGTCAATGGAGCAGGACGGTGACAGCAGTCTGTCGCTGAAGCTGCTCCTCTGTCTGGAGATGATCCTGTTCAGTGGATGCAGTGATTTCTCCATGACTGACAGGAGTTTGCTTAGTGCCCGTCGCTCTGCTACAGATGTTAAACTGGCCAGCTTTATTCCTACAATAGAGCCTGCCTTCCTCACCAGTATGTCCAGGCGTGAGGCGTCCCTCTTCTTTATGCTGCCTCCCCAGCACACCACCGTGTAGAAGGGGCGCTCGCCACAACCATCTGATAGAACATCTGCAGCATCTTATTGCAGATGTTGAAGGACGTCAGTCTTCTAAGGAATTATAGTCGGCTCTGTCCTTTCTTACACAGAGCATCACTATTGGCAGTCCAGTCCAATTTATCATCCAGCTGCACTCCCAGGTATTTATAGGTCTGCACCCTCTGCACACAGTCACCTCTGATGATCACGGGGTCCATGAGGGACCTGGGCCTCCTAAAATCCACCACCAGCTCCTTGGTTTTGCTGGTTTTGTAGTTTTTGTTAGGGAGGAGTGGAGGAGTGGAAGAGTGGAAGAAGAAGAAGAAATGAAAAGAAGGGGCTGTGTATTTGGTGTGTGTTTGCTGCATTGTACCTTGTGAGAGAAAAGAACTTCCCCACTGAAATAAATGTGTGCTGTGCTGGAACCCGCGTCTCTGCCTGTCTGTGTCGGGCTGGGATGGCTGGAGCACTCCGTGACGATTCACAGTACTATTTATTTAAATGTCTGTGTGCATTTTGTGGGTAATAATAATAATAATAATAATAATAATAATAATAATAATAATAATA
>JANRMT010062852.1:37124155-37154845 GCA_026402145.1 Polypterus bichir lapradei | reverse complement strand
TAGATAGATAGATAGATATGAAAGGCACTATATAATAGATAGATAGAAAGATAGATAGATAGATAGATAGATAGATAGATAGATAGATAGATAGATAGATATGAAAGGCACTATATAATGGATAGATAGATAGATAGATAGATAGATACTTTATTAATCCCAAGGGGAAATTCACATACTCCAGCAGCAGCATACTGATAAAGAACAATATTAAATTTAAGAGTAATACCAACGCAGGTATAACAGACAATTACTTTGTATAATGTTAACGTTTACCCCGCTTGTGGAATTGAAGAGTAGCATAGTGTGGGGGAGGAACGATCTCCTCAGTCTGTCAGTGGAGCAGGACGGTGACAGCAGTCTGTCGCTGAAGCTGCTCCTCTGTCTGGAGATGATCCTGTTCAGTGGATGCATTGGATTCTCCATGATTGACAGGAGCCTGCTCAGCGCCCGTCGCTCTGCCACAGATGACAAACTGACCAGCTCCGTGCCTACAATAGAGCCTGCCTTCCTCACCAGTTTGTCCAAGCGTGAGGGGTCCTTCTTCTTTATGCTGCCTCCCCAGCACACCACCGCGTAGAAGAGGGCGCTCGCCACAACCATCTGGTAGAACATCTGCAGCATCTTATTGCAGATGTTGAAGGACGCCAGCCTTCTAAGGAAGTATAGTTGGCTCTGTCCTCTCTTACACAGGTCATCAGTATTGGCAGTCCAGTCCAATTTATCATCCAGCTGCACTCCCAGATATTTATAGGTCTGTACCCTCTGCAGACAGTCACCTCTGATGATCACGGGTTCCATGAGGGGCCTGGGCCTCCTAAAATCCACCACCAGCTCCTTGGTTTTGCTGGTATTCAGTTGTAGGTGGTTTGAGTCACACCATTTAAGAAAGTTCTTGATTAGGTTCCTGATGCAGCCCACAATAGCAGTGTCGTCAGCGAACTTTTGCACGCGTCAGGACTCCGAGTCGTATTGGAAGTCTGATGTATATAGGCGTAACAGGACCGGAGAAAGTACAGTCCCCTGCAGTGCTCCTGTGTTGCTGACCACAGTGTCAGACCTGCAGTTCATAACAACTTTATGACTAAGGACTGAGCTGATGTTCACACCCACTTGGCTTGTGGCTCTGGGGTGATGACGCCTGTAATACCCAGCGTTACTTATTTGTGACTGTATGTTGGAACCTCCAAATCCTGCTACCTCCTCCTGCTATGCTTTCTGCTGCTTTGCTATCGCCGCTCATCTGCGCCACCGCACCCCGCCCGTCTCACCGGCTCCGCTGTGCTGTGCTGCTTCTCCACTGCTATCAGATAAGTATTGCTCAGTATCATGCTAAAATATTCTTGTGACAAACTCCTTCATATTAAACAGTTTGTCCAGAGGAAATGGTCTGACTGGAATATCCTAAAAGACACCGGCATTTTGCACGCCTGAAATATGTACATGGCTGGTCAGGTTACTGCCACCACTGGGCTGCGAATGAAAAGATCACAGGCAGCATTTGCTCAGGAATATGGTGTCTTACTCACAGCCCTGGAAATAGAAGTGTCAGTGTGCCAAACCTACAGTATGTGAAAATAAACTCTGATCACGGCTCTGTGCAAAAAGAAGCCTAATTAACTAATATTGGATTTGTTTAATTTGAGATCTCTTAATGGCAAAGCATTGGTGCTGTCAGAATTCATCATTGACACTAAACTTGATATGCTGTGTTTAACGGAGACTTGGCAAAAACCGAATGAATTTACGTCTCTTACAGAGGCGACACCACCTGGTTACACTTTCCTCACAGAGCCTCGCAGCTTAAGACAAGGAAGAGCACTTGCAGTAATTGTCACAGTAGATTTACACATCAAAAGAATCCCAATTGACTGTCCATTGTCTTTCGAACGTCTGGCTCTTAAACTAATAACGGAATCAGGTCCTGTTTCACTCATTATTGTCTATCATACTTAAATTCCTTTTCCCAGAGAGTCATCCTTCTTGGTGATTTCAACATCCATATTGACATCCCCACATCTAAACTGAGAAATGAATTCCTATCCTTCCTGGACTATTTTGACTTGACACAACATGTTGACTTTCCCACCCACTCTGGTGGTCATATATTGGATCTGATCTGCACATCTGGATTATCTGTTGCCAACATTTAAAGCACTGATTTGGGACTCTCTGACCATAAAGCAGTACTTTTCACTGTCTCATTATCTCTCCCTCCTCTTACCTGTAAATGACAAATTTCTTACAGAAACCTTACAAATATCTGCCCCTCTATCCTTTCTGGATCCATTTCTGATCTTTTACTGTCTGCACCTATTCTGTCAACACTAGATAGTCTTGTTGACCACTATAACTCAGCCCTTCATTCAGCATTAGATAAAACAGCTCCTTTAAAACATAAGGAGGTTTCCTTTAAACGTTCAGCTTCCTGGTATAATTCAGAATTGCGATCTATGAAAGCAGCTGGCTGACACCTTGAGAGAATGTTACGTAAGACTGGCCTCACCGTGCACATCCAGGCTTTCTCTGACCACCAAAGAGCTTACAGAGAAGCACTAACTGCTGCCAAGAACACCCACTATGGCAGAATAATAGAACGTGGCCACGATAACCCAAGGGTTTTGTTCTCTGAAGTTAACAAACTACTCGAACCTGCATCTGGCCCAACTACCTCTTCTACTGAGGTCTGTGAGAAATTCCTCCACTTTTTCCGTAACAAAATTAAAGATCTAAATGATTCAACTAACATAAATACATCATCCATGTATATCCTTCCCTGTCTTCCCACTTCATCCAGCTCCTTCTTTAAGTTCTCACCAGTCACATCTGTGTTTGTTTGTGTAAAGTGAGGCTGACTACTTGTGTACTGGACCCCATCCACACCACACTACTTAAATCCTGCCTTCATGCCATAATCCCGACTATTACAACAATAATAAACTCATCCCTTGACACTGGCTCTGTGCCGCTCACTTTTAAAATCGCTTCTGTAACCCCAATGTTAAAAAAGTCTGGTTTCGATGCTGACAATCTTAACAATTTTCAGCCTATTTCCCACTTACCTTTCCTGTCAAAAGCTCTTGAGCGTGTTGTAGCCTCCCAGCTCACCAATTACTTAACCACTAGTAAACTTGACGGAACCCTTTCAGTCTGGTTTCAGGGCGCAGCACAGCTGTGAAACTGCTCTGCTACGGGTAACCAATGATTTGCTTATGGCAGCAGACTCTGGACAAACCAGCATATTTGCTAACAAAGCAAAGAGATCCACAGAGCCTTCATGCTGCCCTGACCCACCTGGAGCAGCAGGGGAGTTACGCCAGACTGCTCTTTCTAGACTTCACTTCGGCATTTAACACCATCCTCCCACAACGACTGGTGTCCAAACTGGCAGATCTGGGAGTTCCATCACCCACATGTAGTTGGATACTGGACTTCCTGTCTGGTCGCTCCCAGAGGGTCAGGCTGGGTCCCCACATCTCCACTGCTCTCAGCCTCGACACTGGGATCACCACAGGGTTGTGTGCTCAGCCCGCTCCTCTACATCCTCTACACATATGACTGTGTTCCCACCTACCACAGCAACAAGATCATAAAGTTTGCAGATGACATGACAGTGGTCAGACTCATCTCTGGCAGGGAGGGTTAGCTGCTATACAGGGACAAGGTGGAGTGGCTGTCAGAGTGGTGCAGAGTCAATAACCTGCTCCTCAACACCACAAAAACGAAAGAGCTTGTTATTGACTTTAGAAAAAACAAAACTGACATCCAGCCACTCATCATTGGCGGTGCCTTTGTGGAGAGGGTCCCGGTGTTCAGGTTTCTGGGCATTGAGCTGGAGGATGACCTGACCTGGAGCGCCAACACCAAGGAGCTGCTGAAGAAGGCGCAGCAGAGACTGTATTTAATGAGAATCCTTAGAAAGAACCATCTTCCCAAAAATCTGCTCCTTGCCTTTTATCACTGTTCCATCGAGAGTGTGCTCACGTACGGACTGTGTGTGTGGTACGGCAGCTGCACTTACTCAGAAAGGAAAGTGCTCCACAGGGTCGTCAGGACAGCGGAGAGAACAATTGGTTGTACCCTCCTCACTCTGGAAGAAATCTACACCTCCCGATTCTGCAAAAAAGCAATAGACATTTCACAGGATTCATCACATCCCGGTCATTGCCTCTTCCAGCTTTTGCCATCGGGCAAGAGATACAGAGCAATGAAAACCAGGACAAACCGCCTTAAAAACAGCTTTTATCCAAAAGCAATCATGGCCCTGAAGTCAGAATAAAACTGCTCCATATCATTCTCTCAATGTGCAATATAGACCTGAAGTCAACAAGTGCAATTTGTATATTTTGTAAAATACTTTTATTACTATTCGGTTTGTTATTATTTTCTCTCTTCTTGTCTTTTTAACTCTTATGCCA
This sequence comes from Polypterus bichir lapradei, assembly GCA_026402145.1. NCBI lineage: Eukaryota > Metazoa > Chordata > Cladistia > Polypteriformes > Polypteridae > Polypterus > Polypterus bichir. The sequence goes on along the minus strand of JANRMT010062852.1, from coordinate 37,150,427 downwards.
CTGAGTTGATTGCACCTTCAATTTCGTTGTTCCTTTGTAAAAGTGACAATGATAATAAAGATCTATCTATCTATCTATCTATCTATCTATCTATCTATCTATCTATCTATCTATCTATCTATCTATCCTCCAGTGGGTCAAGTCCTATCTGACTGATAGGCAAGAGTTTGTTAGTCTTGGCAACAGCAGGTCCAGCACAGCGCCAGTCACACAAGGAGTTCCTCAGGGCTCTGTCCTCGGCCCTCTTCTCTTCTGTATTTATATGCTTCCCCTTGGCCATATTATTCGTAGCTATGGACTGGGTTATCATTTTATGCAGATGATACTCAACTCTACTTCAATGTTAAAAGTGGAACTTCATCAGAGCTTTCTCAGCTCACAACCTGCCTTAGTGAAATTAAAACCTGGATGGAGCAGAACTCTTTAAAATTAAACTGCAACAAAACTGAACTCCTGCAAATTGGGACTAAAATGCAACTTAATAAAATGAGCTCCTTCGCAGTCAATTTTGGCGGTGATCTCATCAGACCTGCCTCTACTACAAAGAATCTTGGCGTCGTTTTTGATTCCTCCCTTTCTTATTCTGCCCACATAAATCACATTAAGAAACTTTCTTACTTTCACCTCCATAACATATCCCTTGTTCGCTCCTTCCTCTCCTTTTCCAACGCTGAGAAACTTGTCCATGCTTTTATCACATCCCGCATCGGTTATTGTAACTCGCTGTTGGCAGGTGCCCCTTCTAATCTTATATCACAGCTCCAGCTTATTCAAAACTCGACTGCAAGAGTCCTTACTCGAACCAGCAGCAGCGAGCACATCACACCCATCCTGCTTCATCTTCACTGGCTCCCTGTGTCTTACAGAATCGAATATAAAATCCTTCTAATAACCTACAAAGCCTTAAATAACCTCACACCAAACTACATCAGTGACCTTCTCCATCACTATGTGCCTGCCCGCTCACTAAGGTCCTCTGATTCTGGCAATCTTGTTGTGCCCCACACTAATCTACACTCCATGGGTGACAGCAGGGCCTTGAGCTGTATAGCGCCCAGACTCTGGAATGACCTACCGAAATTAATCAGGTCAGCTGACTCCATGAATTCTTTTATGAAACAACTCAAAACTCATCTGTCCAGGAAGGCTTTTAGCTCTACTTGACTTTATTACCCTTCTCTCAGTTTACCTCTCTGTCAAGATGCTCATGTAACCTGTATGTGTGTGCTAGACCATCAGTTATGATGTCTGTTAAGCTTTTCTCTGAATTTACTATCTTACTCTTCTTTATTTATCTGGTTTGTACAATGTGTGGATGATGGTCTGGACACAGACAGGCGGACAGCCATGGTTCAACCCACACACGTTTATTATACATTAGTCTAATATTTACAAGTGCCACACACAACTCCAAAACTTTCCCAAAGTCCAGGCCTCACAATGAGTCTCTGTCCTCTTCAGGCCGCCTCCTCTCCTCCAAGAGTTTGTCAACTCTGCTCCTGACTCCAGCCCTCGAATGGAGGGAGGAGGCCCCTGTTATCATCACCCAGATGTGCTCCAGGTGCCTCCCGATAATCTTCCACCGGCACTCCCCAGTGTGGTGGAAGTACCGGCTGCACACCCGGAAGCACTCCGTGTGTCCCTGGTCTTCCTTCCCCTGGTACTTCCGGGTGTGGCGGAAGTGCTGAGGGGCAGGGCTCCATAGGCTGGCGATGATCAAGGGCCTCTATAGGGTTGAGCTTCCATGCTCAGTTCCCGTGATCCCCAAAGCCACCAGGGCGGTCACCCCCTTGTGGTCTGGGGTGTCGTGAGGGGTGTGTTTTTGCTCCTACTCTGTTCAATACTTGTATGGACTGGGTGTTGGGCAAGGTTGTGGGGTCCAGCGGCTGTGGGGCATCTGTTGGTGAAGAAAGATTCACAGATCCTGACTTTCCTGACGATGCTGTGATCTTCACTGAGTCAAAGGAGGCTCTGAATGGGGCGATCGAGAGACTGAACGAGGAGTCTGAGTGTCTGGGCTTGTGAGTGTCCTGGATAAAAACCAAGATCCAGGCCATTAATGACCTCTTGGGCACAGCCATCAGCAGTGTGTCTGTCTGCAGAGAGAGTGTTGACCTTGTTGAGAGGTTTACTTACCTTGGCAGTGACATTCATGTCTCTGGTGACTCTTCCTGTGACGTCAGTAGATGGAGTGGGAGAGCATGGAGGGTCATGAAGTCGCTGGAAAGGGGTGTGTGGTGCTCCCAATATCCATGCAAAAGGACGAAGGTCCAAGTCTTTAGAGTCCTGATGCTTCCTGTCTTGCTATATGGTTGAGAGACATGGACACTATCCAATGACCAGAGATGAAGACTGGACTCCTTTGGTACTGTGTCTCTCCGGAAAATCCTTGTGTACCATAGGTTTGACTTTGTGTTGCTCATGGAGTCTTGAATGAGGCAAATTACCTGCATTGTGAGGGAGAGTCAGTTATGGCACTATGGCCATGTGGCGCATTTCCCCAAGGGTGATCCAGCTTGTAAGATCCTCATTGTTGGGGACCTGAGTGGCTGGACCAGGCCAAAGGGTCGCCCACGTAACACCTGGCTGCGGAAGATAGAGGGTCATTTCTGGAGGGTGGGAGTGGACCGCTGTAATCAAAATATAAGTTTAATGTCACTGTGCTCTGTACAAAAATCCACTCACATGTACAGGCCAGGCCAAAGTTAGCACACAGGGGCTCTTAGCATTTAGAACTGATAGGCAAGCATTTGAAGAGAGAAAAGTACAACTACAAAAACGGGCCTTGTTTGGAACCTAAGTAAGGGCCTGCACGTGGAGAAGACAGTATAAAAAAACCTAGACAGCAGCTAAATACTTTGAAGCCGACTGACGGATGGGTGATATCGTCATCTTTCCTGAAAACCCTTCCACGAAAAATGGCAGACTGCATACATCGAGATCCCACCTTGATAAAGTCTTGTCATGGCTTCCCATCTGTAATACCGTGTAAATTGTCATTAAAGAAAGCTAAGTTATTTTCTCTTATGTGATTTCTTACCACCATATTGCCTTTTAATATTATATCTATATAGTTTCAGGTTACTTAAAACGCTGCAATTACAAAAGAACTTATTCCAACTAGGGAGCTATCAGCCCCTACAGGAAATAACTGCATGTCTGCCTGAGAGGTTGCAAACCGGGATCCTGAGTTGTTTCGTAGGCGTAGTGGGTGCGGCAATGCACTGTACCAGTGCATGCACCCCGACTTGACTTGACTTGGGGTTCAAATCCCAAAAATGGTTTAGAGTAACGGCCTGCAATGGTGCACAATGTCTTGAAAAGTAATGCCTTGAAACTATGGGCTATGTTCTACACTGCCAAGGGGGGCGGGGGGCCCAAATGTTCAGGGAACTGCACCACTAATGGGGAGAGTGAAGCATTTGAGGCCCTCTTGTTAAACAGTGTGGAGTCTACCATGGAGTGCAAGGCAAGATCAGACTTTGAATGGCAAGTCAGTCCACTTCAGGTGACTCCGTTTAGCTCCATTTATTTCTAGTGTGGTTACATTGATTGCTTTGTTCTTGATTAACCTCAGAAGACAACTCAAAATTCACCTGAACATCTGTCTGCTTGACCCTGAATGTTGTGAACCATTAACTTTATTAATATTATTTTAGGAATGATTATTAATTTATGAATGATGTCTGGGAGAAATTGTTATGCTGTCATCTTGTTGTCATTATGGGTGACACAGTTTTATGTTCCCTGTGCCCACTAAGGGGGATCACAGAGTTCCACCTCACCTCAGACACAAGTGCACCAACTGCCATGGGTTCAAATGATCTTTAATTTTTACAAAATACCTTACACAGGCTTCATCTTCACCCACACTATAAACACAACTATGCACAATTCTTTTGATTTTTTCCCTTCACTCCTCCAAGATGTGCGTTGTCATCCTCCTCCCAGCTCCAGTTCTTGTTGCCAGACCCAGCAGTACTTTTGGTGCCAGAACATTGCATTCTGGGTCAGAAGGAACCGTCGTAGAATAAGGGAGTCTTCTCACAGCAGCACCTCCCTGGCAGCCTAAGAGGAACCCAACATGCCTGCCATCCTGAACCCAAAAAGCCCCAAGTGTTAGACTAGCAGAGTACGGCCACCTGTCATACTTGGAGAACAACTGTTCTTGGCAGGAGATTCCTTCAGTCCATACATTGTATCTTCTCCCCGACTGGGAAAGGGAAGTGGAAACATCCCAGCAAGCAGTGTTGTGCATGAACTAGTTCAAAAAGCTCATTTTTGTAAGAACGGTGAACTTAACGGAACGTATTTGCAAGTGAAGAATTTGAACGTGAGCGAATTCAGTTTTAGGTGACATTCTGGATCTGGTTTAGGTCCTGATTAAACGTTTTGCCGTACCCTTTAATGTCGGGGTGGAGCCAAATCCAAATACGGTATTCTAATAAGCAGAAACAGTTGATTTTTACAAATATTTATTTCATACTGATTTTTTGCCATTCATCTACACGCTGGCTCCACTGTCACTATTTGTGTCACACAGGTGGTAATTTATATGTATACTTGCATCTATTTAATTTCTTTTTTGACTGGGAGGATGTTAGCATACAGTATATGGTTATATGTGTTTCTAGCTGTGTATAACTCAATAACGTGTTTTTAAATAAAAAAGACTTCATAATTATTGTATTTTATTCAAGAACACTCTGATAGCCCAAGGCATGCAAAATTGAAAAAACTAAACTTGTGGGTCATTTATTCTCATTTCTTAAAAAATACAAAATGAACTGAACATGAACTAGTTCAGAATTGAAATGGTGAACGATGACCGTGAATGTATTCATTTTAACTTGTGTGAACCGAACTTTGAGTGAATGCTTGTGAGGTGTGAACATGCACAACACTGCCAGCAAGAGTGCACATCCATCTGTGCCATCCTTCCATAATTTCCCCCTGGCCAGGTATTGGACTGTTCTCCATACCAGTTGGGATGGCAGTCCAACCACTCTCTAGCTTTTCTTCTGACACTTTCTGCCCAGCTTTCCTTTGGCAGAATAATGAAGGGCATCATAGGCATCATCATCAGTGTGGACCAAGCTGTGGGCCTTCAGAGGAGGCATCATTGCACTCTGATCCCTCTGTTTTCTGCTTTGTATCCATTTCATGGTTGTCCCGCTTTTCTACCACATCAAGTCTGTTTTAGGTGAGTTCCTATCACCTGTTGTGATGTGTCTGTCTCTCTGTCTGCCCGAATGAAACAACTCAGTCATCAGTGGACCAGTTCGGTTTAAATTAACTGGAAGTGACTTTAATCCAATCAGGAGAAGGTTCAACCTCCCCTTAAAAGATCTTTGCACCCTCCTGAAGAAGCTCTCTGGGATATACGCTGGACACTTACTGAACTCCTTGTGGATTCTCTCTCAGGGAACCTTCTCCGGCATTCTCTGAGGGAAGAGGGGGGAACTCCCCAAAATGACTGAAAACATCTGAATCCTGATCTCTGAACCTAAAAGTCATGAGCCGCTTTCTTGGAGAACTGAATTCGACAAACTCTTACCTTTGTGGACCAGAAGCTGAGGCCCAGTCTGTGAATCCAAAGCTGTCTGCCAGTAGTCTGAGGAGGCTGAGGAGCCATGACTTCAAGAAGGGAACTTCAGCATCTAAACTCTTGGGCCAGAATGAGTAAGGCCTTTTAGACCGATGAAGGCGAGCTGAGGAAACAGCAGCACAACACTGCAAGGATCCTGCAGCAAAGATAAAGAGAGTGCACACCAACGCGTAAAGAGTAACAACGAAGCCACAACTCCACACAACATCAGACATCATCCATAAAGACTTTGTATCATAAAACTATTGATCTGTGCCAAGATAAAGTAGAACTCTAAATAGCAGTAAACAGCCGGCCTATAGGTCATGTGTCTGTCTGCGTCCAGGCTTACATATCAGTGTACAATATATAAGCATTTATCATACTTCTACAAGCCTTGTGTTCTTAATAATAAATTGTATTGTTCTGTTTCCTATAACGAGTGTGCCTCAGTTACCTTGATATAAGTTTAAAGGCTGAAGACCACCCGGCTCCTACAACAGAGAAAGGTAAGGTAACGAAAGTAGGAGCCCTGACAGATCATTTGATTGTCCAACTAAGTTAAAATTTCTTTTTCAAATCCCATATTATTATGGCATCCTCCTGGGTGGTATCCTCTCATTGCTTATTAATCATCCTACAACATATAATCATGACTATAAACCTGACTGTAAAAAAGTAGCTTTGCAAACGGGGGATCTCAAGTCAACTTGAAAGCACCTGATGGAAACGTGAAAGGCATTGCTAAGAAAGATGAGTCTAAAACGTAAGACCCAAAGGCACAACGCGAAGATGAAATACGCCAGCAGAAGGTGAAAAAAAAACCATGAAATGCTGATAGCACTCTGCCACCCCCACCACAGGACGTACCCCCTGAATTGGGACCAAAGTGCTGCGGGTGACCCCTCAGCACCATGAAAGGCTCGAAGAATTCAATGCAATGAAATGGTGGTGGTGTGCATGTGGGTGTCAGTTTTAATCCAATGTCACTTAATGGCAGTGGAGGACATGCAGCAATTGCTGACCCATCATCTCGACTTTGAACGTCTTCCCAGGGCCCCTCTGCTCCATTCTCGGTGCTGTTGTCTGATGCTGGCCTGATGGCAAACAGAGTGGATGATTATTTAGTATTTTAAGGAGGGCAGCACTACCCCAGCATCCTGGGATCAGATCATTTTCTTAAACTGGTGATGATGATGATGATTGTTAAAGCTCAGAGATCATTTCAGCCAGATATTTCCCATGTGGACTTTACACTTTCTGTCTGTCCATATGGGTTTTCATCTGTTCTTCCAACATCAACATGATGTTCTGCTTAAGCTCATTGGCGACTCTAAATTGGCCCCATGGGGGGTGAGTGTACGTGTGCCCATGACTGTGCCCTGTGACAGGTGACAGGCTCTGGGTAGACCATCTGGTAATGTAATAAGTGGCTTCAGTAATGGATGGACCTGGCGATAGATTGAGGCTTTGTCTAGGGTGGTTCACCACCCTGTGCCCAGAATATTTTTTTATGTTAGATTTGACAATAAAGCAAATTTCACGCTTGACTTCTTGGGCAGTAGTGGAAAAGCAACTTGAGGGAGTTCACCAAAAGACAACAAGCAGACAGCAGGCATGGCATTGCAATAGACTCCATAATCTGAACACTCTCACCCCTCACCAGCTCTCTCTCTGCCCTGCCAACACACAGTACTAGCAGACAGGACTGTCACATAATTGGCAGCCATCGCCATCCGTGCCACCAGATAACATGGTCATTTTTGCCTCTTAGGCTGTATTTGAATCCTTTTGGGGTCTGTGCTCACACCCTTAGCAAGTAACTGGTAATGCCAGTCATTGTTTAGATGGCACTGAGAGCATTTCAGTGACCCACACAATAAAATAAACAGTTTAAACAAACAGAATGTTCCATTCGGCACTGGAAGGTTAAATGAATCTCCAGGGCTTGAAGTGCTCCTCTAACTGCCTCTCAGATAGACTGACCACAACTGATATAACTGAGGAGTTCACATCTCAATCAAACAAACAGAGAGCGATCACACCCACAGATGCACACACACACACACACACACACACTCTCACACACAAAGAGGTTTGTGGCAGCCCATGCACATCGGTGCTCAAACCAAAGCCAGACAGCGGGGCTGAACAGTTGATTTGAGGACAGACAGGTGCATTGTGGGCTGAGGGGCACAGTTCTGAAACAGTCCACTTCAGCTCAGGTAAGTTCAGGCAAATTTATTTATGTATTTATTTTTCTAATACCTCCTGAACAAAGAAATGACAAGTGTTACAGGTATGAGAGACTGTAAAGTGCTCAATGGCGGTGGACTGTGGGCTGCTGTAACCTGTGAATTTTAAGGACGGTGCACTTGGTATGTGCAGTCTGCATGCTCTTCAGGTGTCCATTCGGAGTTTCTCTAAGTGCTTCAGTTTTTCTGTAGGTCAGGTAAATTGAGCATGTGATGGGCTAACTCAGGGGTCCTCAATCACGGTCCTGGAGGGCCGCAGTGGTTTTTGCTCTAACCTAGCTACTTAATAAGAAGCACTTATTGCTCAAGTGACACTTCTGCTTCACTTTAGTGGTCTCGCTCATTAAGATTTTGAACCCTTATTTCTTATTTTAGTCTTAAACAGATGTGGTCTTGGTTTTTAGTTGCTCCTTATTAGCAATAACATGAAAATGACAAAAGAGACCAGCATTTGTCCATTTAGCTTGTTACCATTTACACCCGTGTGTTTTCATCATGCACTATTGGGTTTAATTAAATACTTGGAAAGAAAGTGAAGGACTGAGAATTACTCCTCCATTTTAGTCTTCAAATCATTTGGATGATATCCTTAGAAAGGGGAAGAAAATCCAGGATATGAGAATTAACTGACATGGCAGAGTTAAAGAACTAACAAGCCATGAAATTAAATTATTGGCAACAATCGCTTTCGAATTAAGCAACCGGGTTAGAACAAAACCTGCAGCCACTGCGGCCCTCCAGGACTGTGACTGAGGACCCCTGGGCTAACTGGAATGAGCAGGTTTGGAAAAAGAGATTGATAAATGGATAAACAGAAACACAAACACGCTTTACAAGTCTGCATGAAGTGCATAGTAAATACATATATACTCTTGGTATGTGTATGTACAGTACACACACAGACCACTGGGCTCAAGTGATGTATGCACACACACATACTGTACATGAACACCGACTGTACATACGCTAGGGCTTCACCAAAAATGATACATTTCTGTAGTGTTATTATTATTAAAAAAGTCAGTCAGTCATCATCCAACCCGCTATATCCTAACACAGGGTCACAGGGGTCTGCTGGAGTCAATCCCAGCCAGCACAGGGCGCAAGGCAGGAACAAACCCCGGGCAGGGCGCCAGCCCACGGCAGCATTAAAAAAGTGTCTTTCTTGTATATAAAGTTGTCTTTCTTTGTATATACTGCATGTTGTCTTTCTGTTTATCTTTCAGAATTATATTTAGTGTTTTAGTTGCCTGTCATGTTGTCATATTTTCTAATTACTCTATTCATAATTAGTATATAGTTCACTAGGATTTAACTGTAAGTGTGCTTTGTATGAATAAATTCAATGTGCGTGTGTGTGTGTACACAATATGTTTACATCATGCACATGCGCATATATTATGTTCCATAGTTGGCTTCTATTTCTCTTACGGCGCCCTCGTGTATGCACGATTTGTACACAGTGTGTATCTATCAGAAAAACAGAGAGGTTTGCATGTGGTGTTTATTGATTTGGAGAAGGCTTATGGTGAAGTGCCACATTTAGGGGTCTGGAGGTGCATGAGAGAGTAAGGAGTACCAGAGACATATGTGACAATTGTCCAGGTTATGAATGAGGTAGTGAGGGCTCGTGTTAAAAGCAGTGTTGGGGTAACAGACAAGATCCCAGTTAGTGAAGGTCTGCACCGGGGTCTTCTTTAAGTCCCCCTCCTGTTTGATCTGGTTATGGATGTGTGGGCTTGTGAGACAAAAGACCAATCCCCCTGGTGAAGGCTTTTTGCTGATGACATTGTGTTGTGTAGCAAAAAAAAAATATGAAGAGGGAGATGGAAGAATGGAGAAGGACTTTGGAAGTTAGAGGGCTTGAAGAAGGAAGAAGATAGAATATATGAGGTTTAATGATGATCAGGATTCACAGGTTACCAAAAGAGAGGAAGTGAAGAGGAAGTTGGAAGAATAGAGAAGGGCTTTGGAAGATAGAGGATTGAAGATAAATTGGAAGAAGACAAAATATCTGAGGTTTAATGATGACCAGGATTCAGATATTAGCCTGCAGGGAGATCTACAGAAAAGAGAGGATAAATGTATAAATATCTAGGATCAGTGGTAGCCAAGATGGAAATTAGATGCAGAGATAACCCATAGAGTGCAGTGTGGGTCAGTTTAGATGGAACAATTGGAAAGAGGTATCAGCAGTATTGTGTAATCGAAAAATTAAGTTGGAGGTTAAAGGAAAGGGTTTTAAGACATTTGTAAGACCACCAATGATGTATGGAGCTGAGACATGAGCAGTAAAGGCAGATATGGCAGAAATGAGAATGTTGAAATGGATGTGTGGAGTTCCAAAAAAGGACAGAATATGAAATGAGACAATCAGAGGAACAACAGAAGTGGGAGAGATATCTAAGAAAGTACAGAAAAGTGTGGAAGTGGTATGAACATGTGATGAGGAGAGACAATGAATACCTGGGCAAAAGAGTGATGGGAATGGAAGTACAGAGGAAGAGAAAGCAGGGGAGGCCAAAGGACCCAAGTGGAGGTGGATGAGAAGATCTGAAGGAGAAAGGTCTGACTGGGGAGGAGGTGTAGGACCGAGAAGTTTGGAAAAGGTTAATCAGATATATTGACCGCACACACACACACTCACATATGCATATACTGGTGTGTCCCTCACACTATCAATTAGAAGAAACTGACTTTCACCAGACCACTTTTCGTTTGTGCCCATCTCCCACCCTTAGCTTTGCAGCAACTTGGGTCATTTATTGAACTGTATTCTCCAAAACATCATGTCAATCTTCAGCTCTCTTGAGTGTTTTCTTGCTCTCTGCTACATTTTCAGTGCAAACAAAAAAAAGATTACATCTCCATCTTTGCAGCTGTTTTTACTGTGGCTTGGCTTGAGAAGGTGAGAAACTGACTAAAACTGATAAGGAAACACACATCGAGGATGAAGTTAACAATCTGATGACACGCGCGTCAGCTCTGTGCAAAGCCATCACAAAGGGGCTGTGAGCTGCACCATCGAGCGTGACGAGGACGCTGTCTGGAACACTTTGAGGGACACATCTCGGGCCGATCCCAGTCACCCCAGTCCTTTTGTGAGGCACAAAATACGTGTGACGCCTATGACGCCCGTCTCCACAGTGCTGGTTTGCTGCTGTTGTTTTTCTCTGGCCATTTCTGTTCTGCTCTTTTACACATTTACCACAAGAATTCTTTTTTCACACCTTCCCCAACATACAGTTCCTCCAAATGTTTTGCAAAACAGTTTTTTTTTTATTACCTGCAATTTATTCTTTTATTCTTTGTATGTGCTCATGCTCATAACTTGGTGCACACCTCATTTTTTCACATAATTTCCATTAATGTCAACAGTCCTTGTTAACCAGCAAGAAACAGCAGCACAGAACCTCTTCTCATGGCCGACTAGATCTTCAATAAATGCCATCAACGCAATATTAGAGATCAAGATCTGCATTGTCGCCCTGCCTTTGTTTCCTGCCTTGCGCCCTGTGTTAGCTGGGATTGGCTCCAGCAGACCCCCGTGACCCTGTAGTTAGGATATAGCGGGTCGGATAATGGATGGATGGACAGATCTGCATTGTAGGCTGAAAGTGAGGACAGTCCACCCTTGTTTTGGGATGGCGCACGTTGCCAAGTTGAGGGTCAACTGTGTGCCCACTTGGCTGTGGAGTTTTCTTGTTAATTTTAGGCAAAGAAAATGTTGGAAAATTTCTCAGGCAGCCCTCACACATTTCACAAAAAACTTAAGTGACTCAATGCAGTAATTAAAACATGCAGTACGTTACTCCTCCGGCCATCAGTGCTGATTACAATGCTATTGTTTGTCTGCAATACATTCCTAGTTGTTTCGTATTCTCTGCAAACATTTTTTGTGCTGCTGATTTGTATTTTGTATATTTTTCAATTTTTTGTGACTATATTGGCTTGCCATTTTGTGAGTTTGTTCTTAATCAGCACTACCATTTTGTGCTTCTGGTCGCTATGATGCTGTGTGATTGCTTGGCATGGTATGAGATATTTAAGATGGCACGCTTGTGTAACCGGTCTCTCCATCGCACGCGCCGTACTGCTGGCCTTTTGATTCGGTTAACCCTCAAAACTTCTGCGTTGTGATATATGCAACGTGCCGTACAAACCGCCACAAAAGAATATTGCAAACACCCTTTAGTTCTTGATGTTTTCTCTTTTTTTAATAATGGTCTGAAATATTAAACAGAGAACATAAAAAATGACAACTCAAGCTCTGTGATTCCTCCTCCTCTCACAGTAACACAACGAATACCGCGCAATCTAAATTGCAACGACATATATAACCATACATAGTGAATATACAAATAAAAAAAAACATACCTGAAATATTAAACAGAGAACATTAAAAATGACAATTCAAGCTCTGTGATTCCTCCTATTAACAAAAAAAAAAAAAACACATGGAAAGGCTGTTGAACGCTCACATTAACACATAACCAAAATGAATAGAAAAGCATTCAAAACAACAACAGTATACAACAAAAATCTTATTACAATTACTGTCATATACAGAAAAAATGAACTCAAACAATTCAAAATAATTTAATTTTATCATACAGAGAATAACAGCGTGCTTACCTCCTCTGACAGTAACACAACGAATACTGGGAGAGGCTCACACTGATGACGTCACATGACACAACAAACAGAGTAGGGAAATATAACAGGACCACCACAGGAAAACATACAACACAATGAATGTTATCAGGATTTGATGAAGCTCCAAACAACTAAACTTTTTATTTTATACACCTGTTACATTCACCCCTCCTGCAAATCACCAACATCCTGATAATCTTTCCGATTAGTCACTAAACAACATGGTTTGCTTTTATCTGGCACAAGTATGAATGACAACTGAGTCATCTGGTTCAACTTGAAAGTTACCCTCAAAAAAAAAAAAAGGTTAAGTGTTACATGAAGTTGATCAGGCTTCATAACCCCTTAGACCAAAGTGACGCCTGGTACGTCACATAACACTTTGCCAATTGTGACAGATTGGGGGCACTATCGCTCCCTTGAACCCTTAGACTTGACTCCAGACACCAGGTAAAAGTCCAATAATTCTTTATTCGGACAATTGTACAGTGCACAAGCACCCTCCTCTCCACAATACTCATATAAATACACCACAATAATCAATAATACACTCCACCACTTCCAGACGCGTTGCCACCCTTCCACCCAGCTCACCTCGTCGTCTGATGATTTCCCACAGTCCTTTATAGTCCTTGACCCGGAAGTGTTTCGCTCCCTCTGTCCATGTTACTAGGAACACTTCCGGGTCAGATAAAAAGTCCTTTTTCTTCACCCTGGAAGCACGTCATTCCTCTTGTCCATGTGACTTGAACGTACTTCCGGGGCATAGGGCAAATATTCTTTGCTCCTCCCTGCAGCTCCATCTAGTGGCCCCTGTGGTATCCAGCAGGGCTGAGGATGAAAACTCCATTGTCCATAATTCCCTGCTGGTATTCGGGGCACCTCCATGCTGCAGGGAGAGCTCCATCTGGTGGCCTGGGGGTATTGGCCGGGATGACTGGCCGGCCATAGACCACACAATATACAGAATGTATCAGAAACATATAATATAGATATCTGCATCTTCTTCGTGTATGCAACCCAGCAGAAAAGAAATTTAATGTTTAAACAGAGCAAAAAGAGATGAGGAATGACTAGTAACTGAACTGGAATCAATCTTAAGAAAAGGTTTCTGAACCATAGTTTCAATGAGCCTCTTGACAGATTTAGCCATCCTGCCAGTTTTTGTTGTAAAAGAACTACCTGAAGTAGAAGCAAGGTTATGTACGTGTTGAGTAGCATGTGAATGTGACCCTACACCTCAGGGTAAACGTGGGACTGCAGAAGAAGCAGGCTGTATAAATGGAGAGGCTGCTGTTTCACTCAGAGCGTTGGAGGATTGATTAGATCTCTGTATAGTGTTGTCTTGACATTCTATCTCACATTTTTCCAGATAAGAAGGCAGAGTTGGAGAGCAGGAAGTCTGACAACGGTTACTATCTGTGACAGCAGGCGAATGAGAAACTAACATCCTGGACATGGGTATTTGGGTAACTTCTCCTGTACCTGCAATAGCTGATATGATCCTGGTTACCATCAACAGGAGTTAAGTTAGTTTCTTCTTCATTTGCGAAAGAATTGCATGTACAATCTCCAAAAGAGGTGCACGAAGACGTAGAGACTGTATCAATCTCTTTAGGATCTGCATCTGAGAGGTTCAATGGCAAAAAACTAACATCTAGTAGCAAGTTCCTATGTACCACTCTCTCATGTCCCAGTTCATCCTTGATCTTATAAACACGATTTTGAGGATTTCCATCCACAACAGTAAACACTGTGCTTTCCCATTTGTCAGCTAATTTTATTTTGCCTCGCTCCTTCTTGTTGGCCACAAGCACACGATCACCTGGTCTGAGTTGGGTGCCTTTGATCTTTTTGTTGTATTGCTGTGCCTGATGATGCTGCTCACTTAAGGAATGCCGCTGAGCAATATTCATTGCATTTTGCAAGTCGGATAGTAAAGTCTTTGCATATGTACTATAATCAACTATAACAGGGTCCTGCAAAACTAGTTTGAACATAACATCCACAGGTAGTCTCAGAACACGACCAAACATAAGGAAAAATGGAGCATATCCTGTCGTTTCATGCACTGTAGCATTGTAGGCAAAAGTTAATGTCTGAATCTGCTGAGGCCATAAGTGTTTTTCTCATACAGGGAGGGTACGAGGCATGTTTCCAAGTGTGCGATTGAACTGCTCTGTCCCTCCATTCCCCATGGGGTGGTATGCAGTCGTGTCGACTTAGATACTCCTGACAAATGAAGCAATTCAGCTATTAAGTCACTCTCAAAATTTGCACCCTGATCAGTGTGTATCCTTTCAGGAAAGCCATAAACACAAAATACATTATCCCAAAGTTTTTTAGCAATTTGCTTTGATGTTTGGTTAGCACATTGAAATGCGTGAGCCAGTTTTGTGAAATGGTCTGTAACCACAAAGACATCCACAGATCTTTGTTTGTGATCTTCTGCCGACTAGAAATCAAGGCAAGCCAACTCCATAGGAGCAGAAGTCTTGATACTCTCTAATGGTGCTCGTGCAGCAGGCTCATGGGACTTGGCAAAAACACATCTCTGACATCATTTCACATAGGCTTTGACGTCATTTCCCATATCAGGCCAGAAAAAACGCTGTCTGGCCAGATACAGTGTTCGAGCCTGTCCCTGATGTCCTGCCAGATCATGAATGCCAGATAGTGCTTTCTCCATCAACGAATAAGGAAGAACATACTGAACTTTCTTCTTACCCTGCACAGGATCTTTAATTACTCTGTACAAGATGTCATTTCGAAATTCAAACCTATCCCATTGTTTCAACAACCTAAGAACCTTTGAATTTGCACCATGTCGTTCCCTTCGTGAAGGTCGTGTCTTTCGGATCACGAAAGGTAGCACCTTGGAAATGACACAGTCATTTTGTTGTGCAAGTTGAAGTTGTTGCTCTGTAAATTCAGGAAAAAACTCCTGGCCAGTGGAAAATTGATGGACATGCTGAGCAAGACTAATAGCTCTGAACTCTGCACCTGTTTCCCAAGTGTGTGAGGACTGACACAAAGCCGGAATCCCACTGCAGTCGTAAAAAAACTTCATTTGAGTGTCTAGCTGTGGATGTGAACTGGTCTTTCCAAGTAGTTGTGGCTGGCAAGTCATTTGCAGCACGTCCTGCACTGTTCCTTCTGCTACCTTCTCAGCTTCACGTAATAACTGACAATATGGTTCCTTTAAAAGTCGGCTACTGATTGACTTTGTAAAGAGGTCTCGACTTAGTGCATCTGCCACAACGTTTTGTTTGCCAGAGATATGTTTAAGGTCAAAAGTAAAAGATGCCAACTTGGACACCCAACGCTGCTCACATGCATCAAGTTTAGGCTTAGTCAACAGATATGTAAGCGGGTTATTATCGGTCCATACTGTAAAGTTATGACCCTTCAACCAATGACTGAATTTTTCACAGATGCTCCATTTCAAAGCCAGGAATTCCAGCTTATATGCTGGATACCTTCTTTGGGCTGCACTTAAGGTCTTACTTGCAAAAGCAATTGGTCTAGCCTTCCCTTCACCAGGAACAAGCTGAGAAAGGACAGCACCAAGCCCGTTAAGGGAGGCATCTATAGAAAGAATGAATGGCTCATTGAAGTCGGGATGGGCAAGCACGACTGATTCAAGAAGTTGTGTCTTTAATGAATGAAAAGCAGGATTACATTCCGATGTCCAATCAGATGGTATGAGTGAACAAAAAAAATGCTGTCTTTTCTGGTCCTTGGCAAATTTTCCTCTTCATTTCTGACCTGTTGTTAGTGCAAAAAAGGCTTGGCTATGGTAGAGCAGTTAGGAATAAAGTGCTGGTAGTAAAGTACCATTCCCAAAAATGATTTAATTCTGTGCATGCACAGAGGGAGTGCAGCCATCACCTTCAATTACATCTCGTGTTGTTAGATTAGCAATAGCTTCTACCTTAGAAGGGTCAACTGAAACACCAGGGCTGTCAATAATATGACCAAGAAGTTTCACAGTCGTCCGCATAAAGTGACACTTCTTTGGGGCCAATTTAAGATTATTCTCCCGTAACCTTCAGAACACAACCTGAAGACTACAAAGGGCATCTTCTTCCTTAGGAGAAAAAATGAAGAGATCATCCAAGTAGCATAGCAGCTTAGTGAAATTCAGATCCCCAAAAATAGTGAGCATCATCCTCATAAAAGAGGCAGGACTATTGCACAGCCCTTGAGGCATTCTGTTGTATTCATGGAAACCAAGAGGTGATATGAAGGCTGTGTATTTTTTATCCTCTTCATGCATGGGAATTTTGTAATATCTGGAAGTAAGGTCTATTGTGCTAAAAAAAGAATTGCCTCCTAAAGCAGCCAAGCAGTCTGCTGGATGTGGCAAGGGGTGGACATCTTTCAAAGTTCTTGCATTCAGCCAACGAAAGTCAGTGCAGATTCGCACATTACCATCCTTCGTCCACACCATCACCAAAGGTGATGCAAACTCGCTCACTGACTTCCTGATTATGCCCTTTTCTTCCATTTCAGTTAAAACTTGCCTCAACTTCTGATAATGTGCAGGGGGCACCCTACTGTATGGAAGACAAAGTGGACACTCATCCGTTTAACAGATACAATGCACAAAGCCCTTAACTTCTCCACAGTCCAAAGGATGTTTCGAAAAGATGTCTTTGTACTCTATCAGTAGTCATACAAGCTTATCTTTCTTGGAGCTATTGATCTGGCTGTCTTCAACCTTAATATCACTGAGCCCAAGCTCAGCAAGAGTAGGAGTAGCACCAGAATAAAAGCTATGGCACTTGTGGGACGAGTCTAGATTTTTGTCATCTGTCTTCATAAAAATACCTTGATAAACATCTACATCCCCTGCAGCCAAACATGGTGACGCACCAGCTATTTTACTATTCTGTTTCAAAGTAATTGACCTATCTTAAAGATTAAGAAGCTTAACCGGAATCCACCTATCACCCCACATTGGAGTGATGATTCTGCCCACTAAAATTTTGCGTGGTCTAGCATTGGATGCAGTGGCCTCTACTATTACAGTACTGCCTGGAGAAACGGGGGACTTAGCAGGGAGTTTCCCCCATACCAAGTATTCATGCCTAGGAAGAAGGGTTACAGCTTGTTTTAACACTAGAGTCCCAACCTTAATTGGCATCATCCCATCTCTCCATCGGTCAATACAGGTCATCATATTAAGGAACTGTTCTACATCAGGGTGTGACTGGGCACCAGTTCTTGAAGCAAGGTCCCAGTACTCACTGTGGCTTTACATGTGATGAAGCAAATATTTGATGACATTTGTGCCCAAAATGAGATCAACATGCTGACCTGGTACTAGTAGAGTAGGAACAACACAGGTGACACCATACTGACACATCTCTAAGTCATAAATACCTTCAGGATGTGTCTGTTGACCACCACAGCCAATCAAAACAATGTTCTCTGCTGGTTGTATTGTTTCTGGTAAAAGTCCTGCACCCTGAAGCTGTTGAACAGCAGTCATACTTATTGTACATGCCACGGAGCCTGTATCTAGCATCCCTTGAAGCTTTACATGACCACCAACAATAACAGGAGTGTAAAACAGGTCATTAAAAGCCTGCACCTTTTGAATGCTCTGAATAATCATTGTGCACCCCTCTTGTGCACCAGCAAGGCAGTCTCCATATACATCTTCCCAATTACATTCATTTTGGAGGGTATCTAGCTGTCCACTCACACTGTCCCTCCCTAAATGTGAGCTATTCAGTTTAAAGGCTGACCATTCTCCTGAGGAATCTCACTAGACAGTTGATGGACCTGATTCTTCTTATGGGGACAGTTTTTCTTCCAGTGCCCTGGAGTGAAACATCGTAAGCAGAAATTAGATCTTCTGCAGTGTGACAAAGTAGAATTCTCTGAATCACCACAAACCTTACAAGCCTTCTTCGGAAAGGAGTCGCACTGTCTGGACATGGGTGAGGAGTGGGTTTGCTGTGTCAACATGCGGTCAAGTAAGTTAACCAAACTCCTCAAGCAGTCATTTCCTGACTGCCGAGCACAATCAGGCGTGTGAACCTCTGTAAAGGGAAGTGCTGGGCAAGATTTGAATTGTTCTGATTGGCAGTTCAATATCTCTTGTGTGTGGACAGCAGGCTTAATAATGTAGGGAAGGAGTGATGGTGTTGTAGCATAAACTCTGGTATCCCTTTGGTATTCATCAAGTCTCAACTGAATCTCATATGCAGTCCACTTGTCGGATGATTTAAATTTAAAAATGTTCAAGAGATCGATCAGGACAATGCTTAATAAACATCATGGCAACTTCGTGACTTGGGTTGTCAATGTGGCGTAAGCACTCATCTGCCACATCTACTGCCTTATTTAGGCGGCTCCAGTAATCCATTGGTTTTTCACCAGGATGAGGTGATGTGTTGTAAAAGTCTGCAAGAGGCATATTTGAGTAAGTCAACTCGCTAAAATGCTGCTTCAGAATATCAAAGATTAGTGAGGGTTCTTGAAAGTGGTCTAAGGAAGGATTATTGCGAATTATGATTTTAACTATGTCTCCTGCTTTGCCCATCAGTCTAGCAAGTATTTCCTGGGATTGCTTTTGCAAAGGGACATTTCGTTTTCTCAAAAAAATACGCATAAGCCCTTCCCACTCATGAACTGAGTATTTGTCAGAACCATCCCCTCTGAACAAAGGAGGTTCTTTCGCATCTGATTGCAGGACAAATTTAACACTTGAAAAAGGTGCATCAGAAGTTTGACTCCGGCCAGCTGTTTCTGTAGTTGTGCTGCTAAAGCTACTCATATTTGCCTGCAGCTGAGCTGTAATAGATTGGCTAAGCTGCTCAGCTAATTTTGTGACAAGTGTGCCTAATTCTGAACAGTGTGAGTCCAAAGGTGATGTGGAGAATTCATTGCAATGCGTGGAATCAACTGGTGGTGTACTAGTTAATCCAACTCTCCTCTGTGGTGTTTCATCTAAAGTCTTAAATAAAAAACCCTCCCCAAACTAAAGTGATTTTCAAAAGAATCTTCTTTAGATGGGTTAGTTATATTCTGGTCGTTGCCCTCTCCACCTTCAGCCATTATATTACTAATAAAACAGTAACAATACAACAATTAAACTAAGTAAACTAAACTAATTCAGAACGTTATTACACAATGCTAAGGAACAGAATAATTTACATAGATTAAATCGTAACAGACAATTTGTAGAAAAAAACATTTTTTTCCAGTCCGTGGCAATGTACCTTGCAATCAGTGGCGGTTTTTGATATGGGTGACATGGGCCGTTGTCCAGGGCGGCATCGTGGTGAATTTATTTTTTTTTTTGCACACGCCCATGCTGCCCCGACATCATGCCAGCGCATTTTTGGGATTGCATGGGCACCAATCGGTTTTCTATTGCCCATTTGCGGGGAGTAAGGGTGCCCTCCATTTGCGAGGTGCGCCTGCAGCTTGCTTCTGGCCGCACAGGGAGGAGAGGGGCGGGGCGACGGGGGATTCTCCTGTGTGAACCTGACGCCAGCTCAGTGTGCTCTCTCTATTCTTTATCACAGGTTAGTAAATTGGCCATAATTGGAGTGCACATTACAGGCTTTAAAACGGTAAAATATCGTCAATGAGATTTTGAAAATGTTGATAAAATGATTTGAGTTAGGAAGAGTTTTTTTTGTATGGATATATATGTTTGCGTGCTAACTTACTAATGCAAATGACTCGCGTAGTGGAGAGTGGTAGGCGGGGAAAGTTAACCCGAAATAATAAACTGACTGCAGCTCTGAGAGAAAAGGTTTATGTAGTTGTTAGTGACCTGGTGAACTGATGACTGGAGATGGAACTAAAGTGAAAATTCTATACACTATAACAAAATATTTTGGTGCTGTATAAATGTAAAATTTGATTTTGTCTCTGTTAGACATTACATTTCCAATAGTTTGTTTTATTGCACTGATTTTGTTCAGTGTTTATTAGAACACTGGAGGGGTAACGCGGCGCTGGAGGGGGCACCAGAGGGGGTGTTCGCCCAGGGCACCAAACAAGCTAGGACCGCCCCTTCTTGCAATTACGGGCTTAAGTCGTAGCGTCCTACGGCAAACGAACTGGCATTGTTCTGTAGAAAAAAAAGGATCACGGCACCAATGTAACCAACGCGCCGTACTGCTGCGTCCTGGCCTTTTGATTCGGTTAACCCTTAAAACCTCTGCGTTGTGAGGTATGCAACGAGCCGTACAAACCGCCACGAAAGAATATTGCAAACACCCTTTAGTTCTTGATGTTTTCTCTTTTTTTATTAATGGTCTGAAATATTAGACAGAGAACATAAAAAATGACAACTCGAGCTCTGTGATTCCTCCTCCTCTCACAGTAACACAACGAATACCGCGCAATCTAAATTGCAACGACAGACATAACCATGCATAGTGAATATACAAATAAAAAATAACATACCAGAAATATTAGACAGAGAACATAAAAAAGACAACTCAAGCTCAGTGATTCCTCCTATTAACAAAAAAAAACAAAAAAACACGTGGAAAGGCAGTTGAACGCTCACATTAACACATAACCAAAATGAATAGAAAATCATTCAAAACAACAACTGTACACTACAAAAATCTTATTACAATTACTGTCATATACAGAAAAAAATAACTCAAACAATTTAAAATAATTTAATGAATTTTATCATACAGAGAATAACAGCGTGCTTACCTCCTCACACAGTAACACAACGAATACTGGGAGAGGATCACACTGATGACGTCACATGACACAACAAACAGAGTAGGTAAATATAACAGGACCACCACAGGAAAACATACAACAAAATGAATGTTATCAGGATTTGGTGAAGCTCCAAACAACTAAGCTTTTTATTTTATACACCTGTTACACTTGCATCAACAAAGTGTCCAAACTTTAACACTCAACTGGCCAAAGAGTCTCTTCAGTGCTGCTTAACATTTAGAAGGATTCTGATTTTGAGTGTGAGTTCGTTGCAATTTTGTGTTTTGCTTTGCTTTTTGGTTTTAGAAAGTGACAACAAAGGATTGTCCGTTTTACACACTTTATTACAAAACACTTTGCAAAAAAGTACTTTTCTGACAAATGGTCTTTTAAATTAGTTGTAAATGCTGAACCACAGCAGACACTCCCTTTGTTAATTCCAGCCATCCTCTTCATACTGTCTGCTGGCACCATTGACTGTGAGCAAGTACAAAAATGTGCCAGAAGATGTGGGCATTTTCAAGAAACTGGAACAAAAGCAATTTTCTAGAATACTGAAAATATTGTTATCAAAAACAAAAGGCAGAGGGCTAAACCATATGCTATGAATTGCCAGGAGTCATCACCAAAATTTAGAGAACATCAGCAGAACCAAAACATTAAGAGTATAAACTAAATGGGCAACTGGGAAGCTCTGAGCTGTTAACAAAAATAACTGATGTTCTGATGTTCGAGACTAACAATATTCAATGTTTAAATCCACAATCTTGGACAGAGAGCTGAAGCCTAGTGCAGAGTGTTGTAGTGAGCCTCCATGATGTGACGCAAAGGGTTTCTTGGGAGACGATCCTTAGCAACAGGGTAGTGCATCCTAGCAACTCAGCAACAAAATGCAGACTTTGAAATGGCCACATGACACATTCATCCATCATCCGACCTGCTATATCCTAACTACAGGGTCACAGGGGTCTGCTGGAGCCAATCCCAGCCAACACAGGGCGCAAGGCAGGAAACAAACCCTGGGCAGGGCGCCGGCCCACCATAGGGCACACACCAGGAGCAATTTAGGATCGCCAATGCAACTTACCTGCATGTCTTTGGACTGTGGGAGGAAACCCACACAGACACGGGGAGAACCTGCAAACTCCACGCAGGGAGGACCCGGGAAGAGAACCCAGGTCTCCTTACTGCGAGGTAGCAGCACAGCCCACTGCGCCACCGTGCTGCCCCACATGACACATGTATAATTAATTAACAAAAATACTGTTGTTAGAGATGGCTGGGGTGACGACCCGGCTGGGACGCCCAGGAGGACTGGAGGAGGGCTTGCACCTTCCCCAGACCATGTGGGGGCGACCGCTCTGGTACCTTTGGGGGCCACAGGTACAGAGCTTTGAAGCTCCACCCTGTAGGGGCCCGTGGTCACCACCAGGGGGCGCCCCTATGCCTTTGGAGCCCTTGACCGCAACACTTCCGCCACACCCGGAAATGCTGGGGGGAAGAAGACTGGGGACACCCGGAGTGTTTCCAGGTACGCAGCCGGCACTTCCACCACACTGGGGAGTGTCGGTGGGAGGTTGCCGGGAAGTGTCTGGAGCACATCCGGGTGGCAATAAAAGGGGCCGCCTCCCTTCGTACGATGGCTGGAGTCAGGAGGAGAAAGATGAGGTCTTAGGAGGAGACGGCCTGAAGAAAGAGAGAGAGGCACTGTGTTGTGGCCAGGACTTTGGGGTTGTGTTGCACCTTTGTAAATATGGACTTTGGTAATAAACGTGTTGTGGGTGACATTAACGTGTCTGCCTGTCTGTGTCCAAGTCGGCTTCCACACTGTATATACTCGCGTATAAGTCGAGTCTTGAAACCCGAAAAATTGATCATAAAATCACACCCGACTTACATGCCTGTTCAAAAATACGACACTTACATTTTTTTTATATCTTCTTGCCTCCTCCAATCTCACATCAGTTTCTCAGATGCATCAAATTTTGTTGAGCAGCGCAGTTACCAATTTCTTTTGCCACTTCAACGACTTTTAATTTAAAACCAGCTTCATATTTTTTTCTGATGGAACGTTCCATTGTAGATAATGTAGACATTGTAGATTTTCCTGAATAAAGAAATATACAGACCTTGTCTTGAAGTAGTACTGAATTAGCTGTAAGGCAATGGACATCAAAGTGAAAGCTCAGGGGTCCGTCTGCTGAGTCCCTCTTATGGCAAAAGAACCAAATCCACTAACTTGAGAGCACAGCCGTGGTGATGCAGCCTGCTGACAGAATATGAAGATAAACATCAGCTGTGCCGTGTGAAGGATGATGAGAGCAGGTAATGTTGGCCAGCTACTGGTCCTGTCCTCAGCTGTAAAGTTACAAATCCAAAAGCCTATCTTAAAGATGCTTAAGATGACGTCATGAGGTGACACTCCTTTATCCTTTGCTCTCTTCTCCTCTACTTCCTTCCTTCTTTTTCTAAAAAGCACCAGATGGCTTTGACCTTCCATAATCCATGTCTGTTGTTCAGTGCATTTTCTCATTATTATAATAGATGGACAGATAGATAGATAGATAGATAGATAGATAGATAGATAGATATGGAAGGCACTATAGATAGATAGATAGATAGATACTTTGTTTGTCCACAGAGTTGCATTGTTTAGCGTTGTTCATGATGGCACTCAGTTTTGTTTTAATCCTCTCTTTCGCTACTACCTACAGGGGGTCTAGAGAGTGTCCTAAAATTGAGCCTGTCCTTTTAGTTAGCTTGTAGATTTGGTGGGCCTCTCTTAAAGTGGTTACCAGCCCAGCACACCACAGCGTTATACAAGATGTGAAGGATGCTCACTACCCACATTAAACAAACCCAGTCTCCTATGGAAAAGACACTTTAGTGTGGGAAGTGATATCCTTCACATCTTCTAGAACTCTGTGATGGCCAGTGTGATTTTGTACACTGTGGTGTGCTGAGCAGGTAACATCACTTCAAGAGAGGCCCACCAAATTAACAAGCTGTTTAAAAAGACAGGCACAGTTATAGGTCTCATTCTGGACCCTCAGGATGTCGTAGCAAAGGAGACACCAACACTCCACCAAAGTGAACCTGCAAGAGGCGGATACATCTGCAGCAGAATAATGGGGAATTGATACTTTTTATATACTGTTCATTAAGAAAAGTGACTTTTTTGGTCATGGAGCACAATAGTTGACTAAATGTTTTTAGCATATTATGTGTCATTAAAGCATTACCATTATGTATGTAAAGTATAAAGCTTATTCATGAAAATAACAGCAGAGTACAGTATATTCAAATTTTTATTTTCCAGACTTTCCTAACTTTCACTCCAGCAAGCTCCCCCATGAAATCCTCATAACCTAAATTTTCTGTTTGCTTGTCATTAATGGAAACCACGGACAAGCCATTCAATGTCTCTTTATCTACTGGTGTTCTTAAAAAGATAAACCACAGAAGTCCTGAATACGTTTCTGAGTGAGTCAAACCGTGGCTTGATGACTGTTTTTTAGTAACTGACATGAGCCAAAATTAACGGACGATTGAGAAATCACCTTTGGTCTTGTTCTTCTGTCAGCCGTAAGATACTTTATGCTAATTATGAGGAACAAGTTAAGTAATAAAGTCTCCAAAAGCCCCCATTTCCCCTTTTCTTATAGGAATATAAAGAAAAGATTAAACATAACAGGTAACACTTTTTCCTAATGTTTGCTGTATATTTGTATATTTCTCATAAAGTTCTCTGTATTAGCAGGTCAACCTGCAACCCAGAATTCAATGCTGTGATAAAATACATTTTTATCCCCTTCAGTTTGTTTAGATGGTTCAGAAGAGTAACAGATCCAATGGAACCCTTTTCTAAAATGATCTCACACTTGCTGGTTAAACTTTCACCTTTCTCACAAGCCCCTCATATACTCGCCATCATTGGCTCTCCAGCCACTGTATAAACCTCACATGTTCCAGTGTGGTGCTGAGGTGTCACCCACCGCACTCGGGTCCCAATCCAGGTGGTTCGGTGTGTGGTGGGTGCAGAAACACTCAGTCAGCGCATGCCTCCAGCCTCTCCTCATTCACCTGTATCTGCTCCCCCCCGGCTGTTGGCTGACCCCGACATTATGATGTCATCGTTGCGCTAAGTCGCCTTCTTGTCAGCACGTCTTGTTTTTCTAAACTCTTATTTAAAATGCACACAATTAAAAACAATGCTAGTTTTCCCTTATAAGTTCTATAAAATTTCTATAGTCTTGGTCACCCAATGTATTCACTTAAAAGCTACATCATCTCTAAAATAAAACACACAAGTTAAATATTATGAGTCTTATTTAATAAACTAAAAAAACTCAAATTTTCAAACCCCATTACAGTTTTAAAATAAATAAATAAAGGAGCGTTCATGGTTTGGTGGGCTGTAGGTGTGCGTGGTGGCGTGGCGGACCACTCCAGGGTGTTGGTGAGGTGATCGACTGATTGTGCTTTCACGTGCAGATGCGCTCGACTCACTTGATTGTCTCGCTAGCACTGCAGGGTCTGTAATCGACACCAACACAGCTGCCTCCCTAATAATATGAAAAGGAGCCTGAGCAAGAAAGTACAGAAGAGAGACTGAAAAGAAAGAAAAGAATGGAAGATAAAAGGGAGATGAAAAATAAAACAAGAAGGCAGAATCGTGAGGTGCTAGTGCTGATGAAGAGAGGAAGCAGGTGGTCAGGAATGGAGCTCTGAAGGAAGTACATCGTCTGTACTAGAAGGGGCAGAGGACGGTTCTCCTAAGTGACCTACCGCTCCGGACGTCTGGAAAGCCAAAGAACAGAGCCTGGCTGGCAGTGAAGACCCGAGCCCATGTGAAGAGCGACTGTGCCTGTTAGTGGACGTCTCCTTTGACTGTCGAGACCCGAAAACGTTAAACAGTTTTAGGAAGGGAGCATCAGGCTTGGGATTGTTTAAAAGGACAGGATTCTGCCTGGAATTTTAACCTCATTTTTTAGATATAGATAGATAGATAGATAGATAGATAGATAGATAGATAGATAGATAGATAGATAGATAGATA
>JANRMT010062852.1:37075412-37118397 GCA_026402145.1 Polypterus bichir lapradei | reverse complement strand
ATAATAATAATAATAATAATAATAATAATAATAATAATAATAATAATAATAAATTATTATTATTTATTTTATTTATAGGAGCCTTTCAAGGCACACAAGGACACCTTACTGAACACATTAATAACAACAGTCACAATATAAAATTAATAAGATACTGCAGTACAATAAAATCAGAATAAATACAATAATAGAATTAAATTTAAATATATTCTCTACAATTTATATGTAACATATAAACCATCTTAAAAAGATGTATTTTAAGGTGAGATTTAAAAGTAAGAAGAGTCAATATTACAAATATCTTGAGGGAGAGAGTTCCAGAGGCGAGGGGTCACCCGACTGAAAGTTCTAAACGCCATGGTAGTCAAGTGAGCAGGAGGTATATTAAAATTAATAGAGGAGGAAGATCTAAGGATACGAGAAGGAATGGAGTTGTGAAGAAGATCAGAAAGATAAGGGGGTATCAGATTATGGAGGATCTTGTAATTAGTAATTAGCAGAATATTAAAATCAAAGCAATATTTAACAGGGAGCCAGTGAAACTGTTGAAGGGCAGGAGTAACGTTTTCTATGGAAGGAGTTCTGGTAATAAAACGAGCTGCAGCATTCTGAACCAACTGAAGTTTGTGAAGAAGTTTGTGAGGAAGACCAGAGAGGATAGAATTACAATAATCAATGTAATCAAGATGTAACCAGAGTATGAACAAGAATAGCTGTGCTGGTGGCTTAAAGAGATGTGAGTAAACGGCTGATATTACACCAATAGTAATATACAGACTGAGTAATATTATTAATATGGGCCTCAAATTTAAAGGTGCTATCAAAAATGACACTTAAGCTCTTAACCTGGGAAGAAGAAGAGTTTAGAGAATTATCAATAGTCAAAGAAATATTATCACATTAGGCCAAAACAGATTCAGTTCCTACCAAAAGAACCTCTGTTTTATTATTAGCAAATTAGCAGGCAGCCATGATTTAACTTCCTGCAGACAGTCAGAGAGGGAAGAAGGTGGAAGCGTGGAATCAGGCTTAAAGGAAAATGAATATTAAACTTCCTAAAGATATGACCAAGGGGCAGAAGATATATAATAAATAGAAGAGGACCTAAGGCAGAGCACTGGGGAACACCACTAACAACTGGATATAGTTGTCATCTGAAATTTTATAATTGAATAAACTGTGAATGATCTGAGATATAAGATTTAAACCAGGCATGTGGAGTGCCAATAATACCAAGGAGAATCAGTATCAAAGGCAGAACTCAGATGAAGGAGCACAAGTATGGTTAATAACAAACAGTCAGTTGCCATCAGCAGGTCATTGGTGACTTTGACCAGGGCTGTCTCTGTACTGTGAAATGGACGAAAGCCACACTGAAATGGTTCAAACAAATGTTTGTTAGTAAGGTAAGAGTGAACCTGCTCAGCAACAGTCTTTTCAAGTGATTTGAAAAGCAGTGGCGGCTCGCGTATAGGCACTGTGAAAACGGCAGCACCCCCTTATTTCCACTTGATATTATCGATAACATTTAATATAATGAGTCCCTTTTTCTTTAATTCTTTCTTTATACTTGTACAATATATAATCCTTAAGCTTAATGTCAGTAGCCACCCCCCAGTTTATGAAAAAGATACAAAAATCTTTGTATGGAACTGTACGCTTCACAGTTCCAGCGGCGTGGTGTTTGGCTGTTGTGCGCATGCGCACATAGGAAGCTGCACGCGGGGCTGTGAGGGAGAGAGAGCACTGTCGCTCCCGCAGTGCCGACCCTGGCGTGCTGGTGGAAGGTAGTGTTTTTTTTTTTTACTCTGCGTGTGTTGTGCTTAAAAACCGTGTACCATATTCATGAATACTGCAAATTAATTGAGCTGATGAAATTTATCTTGGAAAATAATCTAGATGATGTTCTTAGTGAAATTACGAAATCCTCTTGACAGTTCCCATGACTACATCAGAGGCAGACCGCTGCTTTTCAACATTGAAAAGAATAAAAACTTTTCGAAGAAGCACTACGAATTCGGAAAGACTAAATGCACTTGCAATGCTTTCAATGGAGAAAAATTTCCTCAGTTCTCATCCAGAGATCAAGGAGAAAATTATTGATCTTTTCGCGCAAATTAAAACAAGAAGAATGGATTTCATTTTTAAATGAACAGATCAAGCTTGAACTGTAACAATTTAGGTTATAGTAAGTAAAAAATGTTCGATTTTGTTCTTTTAGGATTTAATCAAGTTTCTGAATAAATTTTCTTTTTATACATGTTTGTTTCCTTTTACACAATTTTAAAACAAAGGCTAACAATTTTCTGGAGCAGCACCCCGACTAATTTTAGCTACGAACTGCCACTGTAAAAGAAAGGTAAATTTGAAATTGAATGAGAATTATTTAGGTTGTAGGGATCTGCACCAGATTTCTTGAGAACTGGACTTATTACAGCCATTTTAAGAAAATAAAGGAACACAACCAGAGATAAGGGAAGAATATAGAATGTTAATTATTAGAGGGAGAAAGAGAAGATAAAGAGGATTTAACCAAATAAGTAGGAACTGGATCCAGCTGACAGGTAGAGGGCCAGGATTTTCTAATAATACCAGATATTTCCTCCACAATTGGGAGTTTAAAACTAGTAAGAAAAGAAGAAGGGAAATCATAAAATGTTCCAAGTACACAGTTTCCTAAACAAGTCAACTGCTGGGGATATTTCCAATCTTCATATCAAAAAGGTCATTAAAGAGTTACATTGATCAGTGCTGTAAAATTGAGGTGGACGACTGTCAGGTGGATGTGATGTTGAAAATAAGGCCCTAGTGTGCCCTTCAGCAGACCCAAATTACTGTTGTCTAATATTTAGTTGACCTAATGTTGTGTTATTGGTAGAATGATTTTTTGCAATGATGTTTGTTTGCAAAATGGAAAAGCTGGCAAAGGACAGAGAGAATTTGCCTATTCTGGAATTTAGTGTACCGTATTTAGAACTCTCCATTTTAATTGTTAACTTGCTGTGCTGCCCGTCTAAGACAGGCTGAAATCTAAGTAATCAACATAGGCCTCAGCATTAACGTTTGCAGTGCACCATCTTTTGAAATCAATTTATAATAAAATGTATGGCATTTTTCATCCTAACAGATGGCACATCACAAACCTTTGTAATGATAAAATGCATTACTAGAAATGTTTGTGATGTGCCATCTACTGATATGAAAAATACAACGCATATGCTTCTGTTATAAGCCATTTGGTATGGGATTCATAAAAGCAGTGTTAATGTTTGTGATGCACCACCTGTTAAAATGACAAATGCGTATCCTTTTATTGAAGTGAATACATACTGCTCAAAAAAAGGAAAGGAACACTTTTTAATCCGAGTATAGCATCAAGTCAATGAAAC
Organism: Polypterus bichir lapradei; assembly: GCA_026402145.1. NCBI lineage: Eukaryota > Metazoa > Chordata > Cladistia > Polypteriformes > Polypteridae > Polypterus > Polypterus bichir. The sequence continues at coordinate 37,115,008 of JANRMT010062852.1, read as the reverse complement.
CTCTGGGCTATTGATCTGGCCAGTTACTGTAAGTCACAGAGAGGGTTGTTAATCATCTTTAGCTGCTTTAGTTTTAATGAAATTAACAACAGGCGCACTAGAGGGGCAACAATGAGATGACCCCAAAACAGGAATGGTTTAACAGGTGGAGGCCACCGACATTTCTCCCTCCCCATCAGTTTTTTCACTAGTTTTACAGGCGATACCTGGACCCTACAGAGGTTGCACAGGTAGTCTATCTTCTCCAGGATGGCATATCAATATGTACCATTGCCAGAAGGTTTGCTGGGTTTCTCAGCACAGTCTGAAGGGCATGGAGGCGATTCCAGGAGACAGGCAGTTACTCTAGGAGAGCTGGACAGGGCCATAGAAGGTCCTTAACCCATCAGCAGGACCCACCGGTATCTGATCCTTTGGGCAAGGAGGAACTGGAAGAGCACTGCCAGAGCCTACGAAATGACCTCCAGCAGGCCACTGGTGTGAATGTTACTGAGCAAACAATCAGAAACAGACTTCATGAGGGTGGCCTGAGGGCCCGACGTCCTCTAGTGGCCCCTGTGCACTGTTGAGCTTGTTTAGCATTTACCATAGAATACCAGAATTGGCTGATCCACCCTAAGCACATGTGACAGATGTGAAAGGGTCTGGAGAAGCCATGGAGAACGTTATGCTGCCTGTAACATCGTTTAGCATGACCGGTTTGGTGGTGGGTCAGTGATGGTCTGGGGACGCATATCCATGGAGGGATGCACAGACCTCTACAGGCTAGACAACGGCACCTTGACTGCCATTAGGTGTCGGGATGAAATCCTTGGGCTCATTGTCAGACCCTATTCTGGTGCAATGGGTCCTGGGTTCCTCCTGGTGTATGGTAATGCCCGGCATCATGTGGCAAGAGTACACAGGCAGTTCCTGGAGGATGAAGGAATTGATACTATTGACTGGCCCCCACACTCACCTGACCTCAATCCAATAGAACACCTCTGGGACATTATGTTATGGTCCATGAGACGCCACCAGGTTGCACTTCATAGTGTCCAGGAGCTCAGTGATGCCCTGGTCCAGATCTGGGAGGACACCATCCGTCATCTCATTAGGAGCATGCTCCGATGTTGTCAGGCATGCATAAAAGCACGTGGGGGCCATACAAACTACTGAGCACGATTTGAAGTTGCTGCAATGAAATTTTGGCAAAATGGACTAGCCTGCCACACTTTGATGATTTTCAGGGTGTCTTTGAGTTCAGCCCCTCTATAAGCTGATAATTTTCATTTTCATCAAACGATGTGGCATCCTTTCATTCCTAACACATTACCCAGTCCATATCAGTAGAGATATCCAGCAGGATTTTTTTCCCATTGAGATCTCATGTGTTTTCAAAGTGTTCCTTTAATTTTTTTGAACATTTTATATTCATGTTAAAACTTAACATTTTAAAGAATGTTGTAAAGATTTATTTTTATGTATGCATGATTTGTTTTATCTATCTGTCCATCCATTTCCTGAAGCCACTTAATCTTGGTAAAGGTCAGGGGGTGCCACTTCACTTTTTCACATTTTTTTATGTTGCAGCCTTGTGCTAAAATCATTTAAATGAATTTCTTCCCACATCAAGCAACTCTCAATACCTCAGAATGACAAAGTGAAAAGAGGAGTTTAGAAATTTTTGAGAATTTATTAAAAATAAAAACCTGACAAACCACATTGACAGAAGTATTTAGACACTTTGCTGTGTCACATTTGAAATCAGGCTCAGGTTCGTCTCATTCTACTGATCAACGCTGAGATGTTTCTGCGCTGGGTTTGTAGTTCATCTGTATTGAAGTCAGCTGATGGCACATACAGTGGTGCTTGAAAGTTTGTGAACCCTTTAGAATTTTCTATATTTCTGCATAAATATGACCTAAAACATCACCAGATTTTCACTCAAGTCCTAAAAGTAGATAAAGAGAAACCAGTTAAACAAATGAGACAAAAATATTATACTTGGTCATTTATTTATTGAAGAAAATGATCGAATATGACATATTTGTGAGTGGCAAAAGTATGTGAACCTCTAGGATTAGCAGTTCGTTTGAAGGTGAAATTCGAGTCCGGTGTTTTCAATCAATGGGATGACAATCAGGTGTAAGTGGGCACCCTGTGTTATTTAAAGAACAGGGATCTATCAAAGTCTGCTCTTCACAACACATGTTTGTAGAAGTGTATCATGGCACAAACAAAGGAGATTTCTGAGGACCTCAGAAAAAGAGTTGTTGATGCTCATCAGGCTGGAAAAGGTTACAAAACCATCTCTAAAGAGTTTGGACTCCACCAATCCACAGTCAGACAGATTGTGTACAAATAGAGGAAATTCAAGACCATTGTTACCCTCCCCAGGAGTGGTCGACCAACAAAGATCACTCCAAGAGCAAGGCCTGATGGATGAGACCAAAATAGAACTTTTTGGTTTAAATGAAAAGCGTTATGTTTGGAGAAAGGAAAACACTGCATTCCAGCATAAGAACCTTATCCCATCTGTGAAACATGGTGGTGGTAGTATCATGGTTTGGGCCTGTTTTGCTGAATGTGGGCCAGGACGGCTTGCCTTCATTGATGGAACAATGAATTCTGAATTATATCAGAGAATTCTAAAGGAAAATGCCAGGACATCTGTCCATGAACTGAATCTCAAGAGAAGGTGGGTCATGCAGCAAGACAACAACCCTAAGCACACAAGTCGTTCTACCAAAGAATGGTTAAAGAAGAATAAAGTGAATGTTTTGGAATGGCCAAGTCAAAGTCCTGACCTTAATCTAATCGAAATGTTGTGGAAGGACCTGAAGTGATCAGTTAATGTGAGGAAACCCACCAACATCCCAGAGTTGAAGCTGTTCTGTACGGAGGAATGGGCTAAAATTCCTCCAAGCCGGTGTGCAGGAATGATCAAAAGTTACCGGAAACGTTTAGTTGCAGTTATTGCTGCAAAGAGGGTCACACCAGATACGGAAAGCAAAGGTTCACATACTTTTGCCACTCACAAATATGTCATATTCAATCATTTTCCTCAATAAATAAATGACCAAGTATAATATTTTTGTCTCATTTGTTTAACTGGTTTCTCTTTATCTACTTTTAGGACTTGAGTGAAAATCTGATGATGTTTTAGGTCATATTTATACAGAAATATAGAAAATTCTAAAGGGTTCGCAAACTTTCAAGCACAACTGTAGATAGATAGATAGATAGATAGATAGATAGATAAATACTTTATTAATCCCAAGGGGAAATTCACATACTCAAGCAGCAGCATACTCATAAAAAAACAATATTAAATTAAAGAATGTATGTATAACAGACAATAACTTTGTATACTGTTAACGTTTACCCCCTGCGTGGAATTGAAGAATCGCATAAAGTGGGGGAGGAACGATCTCCTCAGTCTGTTGCTGAAGCTGCTCCTCAGTCTGGAGATGATGCTATGCAGTGGATTCTCCATGATTGACAGGAGCCTGCTCAGCACCCGTCACTCTGCCACAGACGTCAAACTGTCCAGCTCCGTGCCTACAATAGAGCCTGCCTTACTCACCAGTTTGTCCAGGCGTGAGGCGTCCCTCTTCTTTATGCTGCCTCCCCAGCACACCACCACGTAGAAGAGGGCACTCGCCACAAACGTCTGATAGAACATCTGCAGCATCTTATAGCAGATGTTGAAGGACGCCAGCCTTCTAAGGAAGTATAGTCGGCTCTGTCCTTTCTTGCACAGGTCATCAGTATTGGCAGTCCAGTCCAATTTATCATCCAGCTTCACTCCCAGGTATTTATAGGTCTGTACCCTCTGCACACAGTCACCTCTGATGATCACAGGGTCCATGAGGGGCCTGGGCCTCCTAAAATCCACCACCAGCTCCTTGGCTTTGCTGGTGTTCAGTTGTTGGTGGTTTGAGTCGCACCATTTAACAAAGTCCTTGATTAGGTTCCTATACTCCTCCTCCGGCCCACTCCTGATGCAGCCCATGACAGCAGTGTCGTCAGCAAACTTTTGCACGTGGCAGGACTCCGAGTTGTATTGGAAGTCTGATGTATATAGGCTGAACAGAACCGGAGACCACAATGTCAGATCTGCTGTTCCCGAGACGCACATACTGAGGTCTGTCTGTAAGATAGTCCACAATCCATGCCACCAGGTATGAATCTACTCCCATCTCTGTCAGCTTGTCCCTAAGGAGCAGAGGTTGGATGGTGTTGAAGGCACTAGAGAAGTCCAAAAACATAATTCTTACAGCACCACTGCCTCTGTCCAAGTGGGAGAGGGATCGGTGTAGCATATAGATGATGGCATCCTCCGCTCCCACCTTCTCCTGGTATGCGAACTGCAGAGGGTCGAGGGAGTGGCGGACCTGTGGCCTCAGGTGGTGAAGCAGCAGCCGTTCCATGGTCTTCATCACATGTGACGTCAGAGTGACAGGCCTGAAGTCATTCAGCTCTCTAGGACGTGATACCTTTGGGACTGGGGTAATGCAAGATGTTTTCCAAAGCCTCTGGACTCTCCCCTGTTCCAGGCTCAGGTTGAAGATATGCTGCAGAGGACTCCCCAGCTCCAGCGCACAGGCCTTCAGCAGTCATGGCGATACTCCATCTGGACCCGCTGCTTTGCTTGCACGAAGTTTCCTCAGCTCTCTGCTTACCTGGGCTGCTGTAATTGTTGGTGGGGATGTCTCACCTATGCTGGTATCAGCAGAAGGATGGGTGGAGGGTGCAGTACTCCGAGGTGATAGTGGGTTAGGGTGGTCAAACCTGTTAAAGAAGTTGTTCATTTGGTTTGTTCTCTCCACGTCTCTCTTGATGGTGACACCCCACTTCGAGCTACAGCCAGTGATGATCTTCATCCCATCCCACACTTCCTTCATGCTGTTATTCTGCAACTTCTGCTCCTGCATTCTCCTGTACTGCTCCATCATAACGTCATACTGTGTGTTTGTTTATCAGAGGCAGGGTTGAGGGGCATCTTAACAGAGCAAATCACAAAGATATCCGTAATCTAAACCTTCTCCAGAGCACTCTGGAGCTCAGACTGGGTAACAAGACAAAGACACTAAGCACAAAGCAAAAACAAGAGTCTGTCCTTGGATGGCCCAGCAAGAGCTCAGATTTGAACTTAATCAGACATCACTGGTGAGACCTGAAGTTAGCTGCCCACTGATAGTCTCCATCCAATCTGACAAAGCCTGAGAGGATCTGCAGAGAAGAATGGCAGGAAATCTTCAAATCCAGGTATGTGTGAGGCTTGGTGCATCAAATCCAAGAAATCTCCAGGCTTTAACTATCTAAAGGGTCTGAATACTTGAGTCAGTGGGATATTTTAGTTTTTGTTTTTGTTTTTAATAAAATTGCAAAAATGTCTTCAATCTTTTTTCAGTGAAGTCATTCTCGGGTATTGAGTGTTGTTTGGTGTGGGAAAATGAATTTCAATGATTTTAGCACAAGGCTGCAACATAACAAAATACACGAAAAGTGAAGGGGTCTGAAGACTTCCTTTAATTCAATAATACATACTGTAAGCTGAATTCTATCAGATTGACTTATTGTCACACATTCACGTGGTGTAAATGGCCACATCTTTTGTTTTTTTATTTTTAATTCCTTTCATTTGTGCTTCCTTTCTAGACCATTAAACAGAAGGGATTTGACAATCCTTAAAATGAACGCCACAAATGACACTTCAGACAAATGTGACGGCATCGACTTCAGCTCTGACCAAGTCTTCCTCCCTGTCCTCTACGGCTTCATCTTCTGCCTTGGCCTGCCCACCAACTGCCTGGCGTTATATGGCCTAGGCAGCTACATCAAGTGCAATAAAGCTCTTCCCATTTTTGTTGTCAACCTTCTTGTGTCCGACCTTCTACACCTTCTTCCAATGCCCCTGTGGATTGATTACTACCACAACGGCCACAATTGGCGCTTTGGTTTGAATGCCTGCACCATCACAAGCATTTTGTTCTGGATCTGCATGTGGAACAGCGTCTTCTTCTCTTGCTGCATCTCCGTGGAGCGATACCTCGCCATTGTCCGGCCTCTGTGGTTTCAAAGTAATCGTCTCAAAGGCGTCTACATCTTGTGTGCCTGCATTTGGCTGTGTGTCTCCATCATGACTATTCTGGCCTTCCGAATTGGATTCTCAGGCTCCACCACTGGCTTGTGCATGGAGTCGTATCCAACAAGGAGGAACTTTGCACAGTTTCGTTGTGCTATAATGGTCTTCACTTTTTTTTTTCCTCTGGTCCTTCTCCTCTTGTGTTCGACCAGAGCTTCTCAGAAGATGAAACACATTGTTTTTTTATCAGAGGATAAAAAGAAGAGAATGAAGCAACTATTATCTTTTGTGGTCTTTGCCTTCGTCTTAGTGTTTGGGCCATACCACCTGCTCAGCCTTGTTAAATTCATCCTCATTCTTCATGGAAATGTATGCCAGAATGAGGCCACCATTTTTATTTTCTATCAAGTTGGAAAGGGAATTCTCAGCCTGAACACCTTACTGGATCCAGTCTTCTATATTTTTCTTAGACAAGATGTTAAGAAAAATCTGGAAGTTTTCAGACTCTTTAAAACTCACAAGCAAAGTGTGGAGACTAAGACTGGGTCTGAGTCTATTAGATTTCTTTCCAGCTAATCCTGTGAATTATTATATTATTGGGTAACATCCAGAATGATCTGACCACCTATGGTGGAACTTCAACACGAGCTCTCCTGAAGAGTCATGTCTTTCCAGAATATTCTGGTTTCTGAGCTTAGCATTCAGAAAGCTAGTCACTGACTGAATCGCTCAGATGCCTGTATGGTGGCTCATATTCTTGTTTGTATTCACATTGTATTCTTTTTATGAATGTCCTTTCATCCTTATTTTTATCTTTATACTTGATGTTCTTAGTGGGCATGCCATTTTAGACAGTGGGATCTACAGAAATGTCCCTGGGTCTCAAAGAAGGCTATTTTTTAAACAATCTGGCATCTTTAAACTTTATATTTGTATTTTGCTGAATGGCTGCTTTCACACTGCGTACACAAGTTACTTGTTTGCAAATGTCCTTCTGGACCTCCACACTGGGTATTCAGTGGACTGTTTAACGTCCAGACATTGTCAGAAGCAGCTTGGATAAGGGTGGCTTATAGAAGCTACAAGTAGTGGGCCATTGGTACCTCGAAGTGGTTGGTTGTTAGCTAAAGAAACAAAAAGAAATAGTAAAGTATTTAGAAAAATTAAAATGCTGATTGAGAATATAAAGCTTACACGTAAGTTAAAGAATAGGCTGGCACAAAAGGGAAGACGCTGGGGTGATTATCATAGATGAGGTAGGACACAACCCTCACCTTGCCAAACACAAAACTCATTAATTAATTTCCATTTTGCAAGGTTAAGAAAACAATGCTTAAAAATATAAAATGTCAAAAAATACTAAGAGTTAAATATTCACAAAATACAAAATTCGCAAAAATAAATTCAGCATATTCAAAAGAATACCAAATTGTAGACCAAAGAACAAATAAAAACCTGTTCAAAATAAACTAAATATCTTAAAATTTAATTTACTTTTTAAGCAATCTGAAACTTGCTTTGGGATATCTTAAAATAATTTCCTTTACATTTTGAGATATCTGCAAGATATCTGTTCAAGACACCTCAAATACATTTTCAAATATCTCAAAATAACCGTGCCTGCAGTTCAAGATATTATCAAATGAATTTTCAGATATTTTAAATTGATCTATCATGCATCTTAAGGTATCTCAAATGCATTTCAAGATATCTCAAAATCATTTCCTGTAAAAATGCCTATTCTTTCAATGGGGCTTCCTGTTTATTATAAGATATCTGAAAATGTTTTTGGGATATCTGAAAATGGACAGGAAGCATTTTTGAGATATTTGGAAATGTATTCCAGATATCTTAAATTGTATTGTAGATATCTGAAAATGTTTTTTAAAGATATCTTAAAATGTATTTTAGATAACTTGAAATACAACTTAAGATATCGAGAAATACATTGTAAGATATCTGAAAAAGAGCAGAGACGCATTTTAAGATATCATGGAATGAATTTTACATATCTCAAAATGTATTTTAGATTTCTCAAATTTTAAGTTATCTTAAATGGTATTTAAGATATCTTAATTATATTTCGAGATAGCCTAAAATAACTTCTCACTCATTTTAAGATATCTCAAATTCATTTTCAGATATCTTAAAATAACTTCCTGTGCATTTCAAGATATCTTAAATACATTTTGAGTTATCTTAAAATGGACAGGAAGTCTCATTGAAAGAATAGGAAATCTTACAGGAAGTTGTTTCAAGATATCCCAAAATGCACATGAACTTATTTCGAGATATCTCGAATTGCATTTACGATATCTTGAAATGCATTTCAGATATCTCAGAATGTACAGCATATCATCATGATATTTGAGATATCATACAATGCTTTTTAGATATCTTAAAATAGATGCATTTTTAGATATCTGTAATTCAATTTGAGATATCTCTAAATGTTAATTTGGCTTGCCATAGTTCAAATAAAAAAGGCAGCTAAAGTAAATATCAAGCCCACGCATCCAAAATCCTAATAATTAACTCAAAAAAAAGGCCAAACCAAAACAGTCAAATGACCATAAACCACACAAAAGGGACTTTAAGAACACTGCAATGAGAGCAAATGCCACTGCCAGGTAGATGTGGCCAGAGGCGTCTTACGCTGTTTACCAGTTCAATGAAATCAAACTCCTGAGGTTAGGCATTGGCCAGGGGATTAGGATTCGCTTTACACCAGTTGGCGGGTTAAGTATTTATTGCCAGAAGTCCTTGATAATTTGAGACTGTGTGTTCATTCTTAGTGAAGACTACAGAACCTTTACCTTCTATAAAAACTAGTAAAATATAACTTCAGGTTATATTAGTCCTGTGTGATCGAAATGTCAGGAAAACCATCCTCTGAGCGATTCAGACGTGAAAAAAACGACAGAGCTCCTCCAGTAATAATTTAGTTTACACAGTGGCTAAATTGGAAAAAAGGAACTGCCGGAACTTCTTGTTGTGTGTGCTTGGAAGTCCAAATGTGTTCTGATGTGCACAATTTACATGAAAACACTGTCAACAACAACAACAACATTTATTTATATAGCACATTTTCATACAAACAGTAGCTCAAAGTGTCCACCTTATGTTGTGTATTAATATGTGTTATTGGTATTTTTGAAATATTACTCTTCACATTTTATGATTTTCGTGATGTTTGTAGTTGTGCATCATCCCTTTAAAAGTCCTGATGTTCCATGTGCTTTGTGGGTAGAGCCCCAGGAGGTGGGGCCACCTTGGCAGCGCTCCATCTGGCCACTCCTGAGTAAGCTCTGATCAGGACATCACTGTGCTTGGGTTTGTGAGGATTGCTATTTTTGTTGATGCATTTTGCTTCTGTCATTGGGTTTTCTCTTCTCTGTTGTGGGTTTTGCTTAAGATTGTCTTTAATGAAACTCCTTTATGTTTAAGCACTTCTGCTATTTTTATTTTCTAATAGGTCCTTTATAAAGATTCTTTGTTTGCCCGGTTCATATAAGCAGAGTGATTGCTGTCATCCTTCTTGTAGTGTTTTTTTTTTTTTGCTATATTTTGGAACATTTCATGCTATTTTGTCAGCTTGCCTTGTTTGGGGCCTGCTAGGCTGAAAGCCTGCAGTGGGCAGTTTTGAGGTTTGCTGGATTTGGGGTGAGTTTCCTTGGTCAGGATGTTTAGATTGTGGCCCTGACTTTACGGTGCTTTTATGAGGCCTCACATCCATTTTCCTTTTTCTGGGACACCCTTTCACAACACCCTGGAGGTCACAAGATGCACCTCCTTGGAGGTGTGAATGGACATATTGCTGCTGTATATGAGGGCTGTTAATGTGATCCCTACTGACAGTACATACAGATGTGCTGCATGAACTACTGCTGCTCATAAGGCAAGAATAGGAGAGATGCCGGTACAGTGTACCATTGGGTGGCAGCGCATTTCACAACTCACTTTACCTAACTTCATACTGTGAAAGCTACTAAATATCTGAATATGGTGTGACAGATGGCTTGGATGCCATCTGGATGGAAAGGAGAGGGCATATATGGAGTATTATCTTCCACGGACCGCTAGAGGGCAGCCCCCACAGGTGGCTGCAGCACAACAGATTCCTGCAGGGCATGCTGGGAGTTGGAGTTTGGAGCAGCCCTTTTGGGTTCCATGGACGCCCCCAGGGGCTGCTGTAGGTACAGTGGAGCCCTTTGTGGCAGTGCTTCTGCCACACCTGGAAGTGATGCCAGAAGAAGGTCACGGAGCACCAGGAGCACTTCTGGGTGCCCTATAAAAGGAGCTAGCTGCCATTACTTGAGAAACCAGATTCAGGGCAGAGCTTGCAAGGAGGAGTTGAGGCAGAAAAAGGAAAGAGAGAGAAAAAGAAACAAGAAGAAAGGGAGGGACTGTGTATTTGTTATTGATGTGTGAACTGTGGTGCTGGGGAGCAAAAGAAAAACGCTTCCCCACTTAAATAAAGGCGTGTTGTGCGGCAAGACTTGTGTCTGCGTCTTTTGGTGTTCACAATGGCTTAAGACAAAGTGACAACTGTAAAAAAAAAATTACAAAAGGGAGTTGAGGTAATTTTACAAAATAAACACTAAAACTAAACATAAAGTTAAGGCTCTGAGGCTAAGGATCGGTGTTGGTATCTGGAAGGTCACCAGTTCAAATCCCATTAATGCCATAAGGGAGCAAGGCCCTTAGCCTGAAAATTGCTCCAGTGGCACTGTACAATGGCTGACTCCTAAACTCTGACCCCCAAAGGTCATGTGAAGACAACAGTTTTCCCTCAGGAATTAATAAAGTGTGCCAAAAAATTAACAAAAATAATGTTATTATAATGACAGACAATCTGGACTGTTTAACTCTCAGCCAGTTTGTAGAACAATGGAGACACTTACTGCTGTTTAGAGTGCAGGAAACAACGAATCCGGTGTTTGATGTTAAAGTCATCTACTGTAGCTGTATGTCCGAGATTTTATGAATTCATTAGGATCTTCACTTTTTCTGGAAGAAGTACTTTTTTCCCTGTTAATAAAATGCAGTTTTTCTATTTTTTTTTTGTACCAGAAATGTTTTGGGCAAGTTTAAAGTTGATCATTTTATCTTCTTTATTTTTATTTTTTTCCACAACACCGTATGTAAACTTTTGGGGGGATGTCTTTTTGGGATGTGGTTTCTAGAAGTGTATTCCGGCTTGCTAGGGGTGTGCCTCTGAAACTGGAGCGACGTTCTCCAAATCTGTCGTTGAGGCTTTTCCAATGTATAACTTTCTTGTATGCTTATTTCTGAGTTTTTTTTGGTTTTGGACTTGTTTTCAATTTTGACTACATGATAAGTTCCTCCTTTTGGTTAGATGCTAGATGCTGTTAGAGTTCCTGGTAATGACCTCTGCCTGTCCTGACTTTGTTCATTTCCTGGTCCTCGTGAGCCTCAGTCTGTGTTCCTTGAAACTGAAAGAACACAAGAACCGCAAGAACTTGTTGTGGGCCATCCAATGCATTTTAGAAAGATCTGTCACCAAAGTGAACTCTCTACTCAACAGATAGTGCCACTTCAGTCACTGCCCACTTCACCACCAGGGCCTTCATTCAATGGCAGGGTACTTTGTTTACAGCTTAGCTACATCAGGAGAAATCTGCACTGTTGATGTTCTGAGACTGTGCTACCTCCGTGCTGTCTGAGACAAGTCCATCTAGGGGATAGAGGGTCATGTCTATGTGTAAAGTATTACACTTAGGAAGTAAAAATTTTAGGTTTGCATACACCATGGGAGGTCTAAAAATCAAAAGCACACCCATGAAAAAGATTTAGGAGTCTTAGTGGACTCATCACTGTCAATCTCAGACAGTGTTCAGAAGCCATTAAGAAGGCTAACAGAATGTCAGGTTATAAAGCACCCTGATGTGTGGAGTACAAGTCACAGGAGGTTATGATCAACATTTATAACACACTGGTGAGGCCTCATCTGGAGTACTGGGTGCAGTTTTAGTCTCCAGGCTACAAAAAAGACATAGCAGCGCTAGAAAAGGTCCAGAGAAGAGCAACTAGGCTGAGTCCAGGGCTACAGGGGATCAATTATGAGGAAAGATTAAAAGAGCTGAGCCTTTACAGTTTAAGATAAAGAAGATTAAGATGTGACATGACTGAAGTGTTTAAAATTATGAAGGGATTAGGCCAGTGGATCAAGACTGCTTTTTAAAATGAGTTCATCAAGAAAACGGGGACACAGTAGGTAACTTGTTAAGGGTACATTTCGCAAAAACATTAGAAGTTTTTCTTTATACAAACAACCATAGACATTTGGAATAAGCTTCCAAGTAGTGTGGTAGACAGTAAGACCTTAGGGACTTTCAAAACTCAACTTAAGAATTAAGCAGATAGGTCTGGCGAGCTTTGTTGGGCTGAATGGCCTGTTCTCATCTTGATTGTCCTCATGTTCTAATATGTGTAGCTTAGAATCTATCTATAAGACTGTCTGCAAGTCTGTGAATTATGTCTCTGCCTGGGGAGTCTGACCCACTGTTCTAGGGGCCCCGTTTTGGATTAAGTCTAATAAGTGTGGGACTCTCTCTGAATAGACAGTAATACCCTTTGAAAATACCCCATCACATTCAAGACAGACAACGCTTGACTTTGTGCCCGGGCCTTGATTTAATCACTAGGATTTAAACATTGATCATTGCTCTCGATAACATTTTGATTGCAGGTCACTCCTGGCTCTGAATCACATGTTGTCCAGAGCTATAGTATGCTGACATGTTAAATTTCTTGTTTTCTTCTTTTATAACACCGTATAACTACATCATATACAATAGCTTTCCTTTCCTAGACCTCACATGGTCCTTCCGACAATGCTAGGAATTCTCATCAGGATCTAGGAGTTTAACTTGATACCTCACATGAAACACACATGCTGCTTCAGGCTTCTATTAATTCCTTGACCAGAGCATTGAGCCTTTTGAATCTGTCCTGATGGATGAAAATGGTGTTAATGACATTTGTCTGAAAATTGGGTTGCTTATCAAAAATCTCTATGCTGAACTCCATAGAACAACTCAAATGGTGAAGCTTGAGGTACTCCTTGTTGGAGGAGTAGGCAAAGTCCAAACCTGCCCCTCTCTTTTAGTTGTGTCACTTCCCAGCAGATGTCCTCTGAACACAGGAAACCTCTTTTTGTATTTGCTATTTAGAATAATAAACTGTATAGATTATACCACCCACTCTATAGAGTACTAGAATTATAACGTATAATATAAAGTGGAATATATAAGGTACTAAATGAAAGCTAATTTCACACTCACTTGTGTTGTGCACTATGGATTGGATTATTTTATGTATTTGTGTAATGTGAAGAGAATCAAAACCTGTGATGCAGAAGAAATGCATTGTTTACAGGAATGTAAAGTTTGCAAAAAGAATAAAGTATATATACAGTATATACCGTATATACTCATGTACAAGTCGAGTCTCGAAGCCTGAAAAATCAATCACAAAATCAGACCCCGACTTATCCGCCCGTTCAAAAGTGCAACACTTAATTTTTTTTTTTTTTACATCTTCTTGCCTCCTGTAATCTCGTACCAGTTTCTCAGACGCATCGAATTTTGTTGCAGAAGCGCAGTTACCAATTTCTGTTGCTACTTCAATGACATTTAATTTAAAACCAGCTTCATATTTTCTTTTGATTGAACGCTCCATCGTAGATAAGGGATGCTCTTATGATAAAGGTGTATGAGGGTGTGAGATATGAAAAACAGAAATCAGCGCAAACGTCACTTCAGAATAGTTCAGATATTACTGTGTGATCACGTAGGCACAATAAATAGTAAAAAAGGCAGTGTGCTCCGTAGTTACTCTCTCAGGTGAGCATATCAGATCAGCATATCATAATGTCTTGGACCAATAGCGTGAGTTTTCCGCATTCTACTTATACGACCGAAATTATAAAATACCAGAAATTATACAGTAAAATCAAGCTCCGAGTTATCCGTGGGAGAACTTATCGCCGAGTATATACAGTATATATATATATGGTTACCTACCAGGTCACGTGTGTGGTTGGTCAGCCAGCCAGCAGACATCCGCCATTTCCTCTCAGTTGTGAGAAGCAGATCATAGACATGTTATATGCTACTTGCCAAATAATACAAAGAGTACACGACTCATGTTTCTACCTATTTGGGGCTCATCGGGTGTACGCACTTTTGCTTTCCCTTGTGAGGATCTAACCTTGGAAATCAGCTCCTGAGGCAGTCTCTGAGCGGACTTATGCATGTAATACTCTGATCTTCACCCTGTAAAATAAGCCACTGTAGTGCAACATCTGAGGTTTTTGCCTAGGGTGCTCACATCCCAGGTTTGATCTCTGCAAGGGGAAGCAAAGGTACGTACACCTGATGAGCCCCAAACAGGGTGAATCACATGTCATGTATTCTTTATATTATTTGACAGGTACTATATAACATATATTTACTGTATATATGTAGTTATAACTAAAGCCTAAAGCACACTACATGACACTGAATTGCAGAGCTCATCAAACATAATGACCACAGTTGCTGATCGTGTCACCTTCAGGATGTCAGATTACATGACTAGAAATAGCATAAGTTGACAACTTATAATTTATAAACCATTTTTCTAGCCAATTAACATGTTTTCTGACAGCGTTGGTACCTGTGTGAATGTTTTCCAAGTGCGCTAAGTTCAGTCGCAGTATCGGCTCGTCTTTATTCCATATTCATTTGGTTGTGGTAAGACAAACAAGAGACATTTGACAGATGTGCCCCTCTTCTGTTTGCGTAGACCGAAACACGTACATAATGATCAAATGCATGCAGAATGGGGGCTCAAAATTAACTCTTGCATAGCCCCTAAAGAAATCTTTTTGTACTGCTGTAATTCAGTTTAGAAAATGGATGAACAGATGAATGAATGCTGTACATAAGCAAGTCAGTCCACCTGACCCCTATACTCTGTTTCAGATTCAGGCAAAAGCAGAGGCGGCTTGCAGTCTTGTTAGTCAGACATTCAGATAGGAAGTTCATTGTACTGCGTAGACATGAGAATCTTATGTTGTTCGAGAATTCAGAAGCACAAGGTCCCAAACAAGTTCTAAAAATGCCCACTAGAGGGGGTAATCAGCTCATCTGGCTAATAAAAAGGGCAAACACAGAATCTTTATAAATAGAAAGATTTACTCTTCACAAAATTTCTCTGCAAATTCTCAGCAAAAAAGACAAACAGGAATTGCCTTAGGCCAGTAAGCCTAACATGCATCACAGGAAAATGAATGGAAGGAATTATTAAGGATAAGATTGAGCAGCACCTTGCAAGGACAGGTGTTATTCTGAACAATTACTCCTGAATCCAAGGTTCAACTATCTGATGGACCCTCCTCTCCAGGACCCCCTAATAGACTTTTCCAGGGAGGCTGAGTGATCCCTCTGTATTTGGAACACACCCTCCGGTCTCCCTTCTTAAACAGGGGGACCACCACCCCTGTCTGCCAATCCAGAGGCACTGTCCCTGATGTCCATGCGATGTTGCAGAGACATGTCAACCAAGACAGTCCTACAACATCCAGAGCCTTGAGGAACTCCGGGCGTATCTCATCCACCCCTGGGGCCCTGCCACCAAGGAGTTTTTTGACCACCTTGGTGACCTCAGTCCCAGAGATGGGAGATCCCACCTCCGAGTCCCCAGGCTCTGCTTCCTCATTGGAAGGCATGTTAGTGGGATTGAGGAGGTCTTCGAAGTACTCCCCCCACCGACCCACAACGTCTCAAGTCGAGGTCAGCAGCGCACCATCCGCACTATATACGGTGTTGACACTGCACTGCTTCCCCCTCCTGAGACGCTGGACGGTGGACCAGAATCTCCTTGAAGCCGTCCGGAAGTCGTTCTCCATGGCCTACCCAAACTCCTCCTATGCCCGAGTTTTTGCCTCAGCAACCACCGAAGCCTCATTCCACTTGGCCTGCCGGTACCTATCAGCTGCCTCCAGAATCCCACAGGACAAGAGGGTCCTGTAGGACTCCTCCTTCAGCTTGACGGCATCCCTCAGTGCTGGTTTCCACCAACGGGTTCAGGGATTGACGCCACGACAGACACCGACCACCTTATGGCCACAGGTCCGGTCAGCCGCCTCAACAATAGAGGCACGGAACATGGCCCATTCAATGTCCCCCACCTCCCTCGGGACGTGGTTAAAGTTCTGCCGAAGGTGGGAGTTGAAGCCACTTCTGACAGGGGACTCTGCCAGCCGTTCCCAGCAGACCTTCACAACACGTTTGGGCCTACCAGGCCAGACCGGCATCCTCCTCCACCATCGAAGCCAGCCCACCACCAGGTGGTGATCAGTTGACAGCTCCACTCCTCTCTTCACCCGAGTGTCCAAGACATGTGGCCGCAAGTCCGACAACACGACCACAAAGTCGATCATCGAACTGAGGCCTAGGGTGTCCTGGTGCCAAGTGCACATATGAACACCCTTATGCTTGAACATGGTGTTCGTTATGGACAATCCGTGACAAACACAGAAGTCCAATAACAAAACACCGCTCGGGTTCAGATCGGGGGGGCCATTCCTCCCAATCATGCCCTTCCGGGTCTCACTGTCATTGCCCACGTGAGCATTGAAGTCTCCCAGCAGTACGAGGGAGTCCCCAGAAGGTATGCCCTCTAGCACCCCCTCCAGCGACTCCAAAAAGGGTGGGTATTCCAAACTGCTGTTCGGCGCATACGCACAAACAACAGTCAGGGCCCTTCCCCCCACCCGAAGGCAGAGGGAGGCTGCCCTCTCGTCCACTGGGGTAAACCCCAATGAACAGGCTCCAAGCCGGGGGGCAATGAGTATGCCAACACCTGATTGGCGCCTCTCACCGGGGGCAACTCCAGAGTGGTAGAGAGTCCAGCCCCTCTCAAGGAGATTGGTTCCAGAGTCCAAGCTGTGCATTGAGGTGAGCCCAACTATATCTAGCTGGAACCTCTCGACCTCGTGCACTAGCTCAGGCTCCATCCCCTTCAGAGAGGTGACATCCCACGTCCCAAGAGCCAGCTTCTGTAGCCGAAGATCGGACCACCAAGGTCCCCGCCTTTGGCCACCACCCAACTCACACTGCACCCGACCTCCTTGGCCCATCCCATAGGTGGTGAGCCCATGGGAAGGGGGAATCATGTTGCCTCTTTGGGCTGTGCCTGGCCGAGCCCCATGGGTGCAGGCCCGACCACCAGGCACTCGCCATCAAGCCCCACCTCTAGGCCTGGCTCCAGAGGGGGGCCCTGGTGACCCGCGTCCAAATTTTTTGTTCTTCATATTAGGTTATGTTGAACCACTTTGTCTCATCCCTCACCTAGGACCAGTTTGCCTTGGGTGGCCCTACCAGGGACATAAAGTCCCGGACAGCAAACCCCTCCACCATGATAAGCTGGCGGTTCAAGGAGGGGCTGTTCTCATCTAGAGTGTTCTAATCTGTATAAAAAGGCAAAGGCAATCCAAGGTGAACAAAGTCTCAATAGGAAATCCAAAAAGTGGTCAAGAACAGAGCAAATCCAATAAATCTGAAAAGCACCAAACAAAGATAAATTCACAGCAAACACATTCACTAACTCCCAAGATGCTTTCAAATGAACCGCAAGGGACTGTGGGTTGCCCCCTACTTTGAAGTGGTGATGGGCAGGTGGCCCTGCCTCTTGGAGGAACCACCCTCAAAAACACAATGCACATAATACAGGCAAATGCTTCAACAATACAGGGAATAATCAAACAAAAGCAAAGACTCAAAAATGAGCAAAAATGATATAAAACAAGACTTTGAACCCCAGCCAGGGAAGGAACCCTGCCTGAAATATAACAGAGAAAAACTCAGACACAAACTGATGACACTGCGCTGTAGAGATGAAGTTACAATGAAACAGAGTTTTTAGAACATGCTGAGTTGCTGTTCAGAGGATGGTAAAGAGAACGACTGAGGATGGTGTTTTCAGTTTTTACTGTTCCTTGATGGCAAACATTTTTTCAAGCTCACTTTTCTATGAGGCAGTTGTAATCTTAGGTTTTGATAACAATACAACATTGTGATTTGTAGCCATTTAAAACCAACAATAAATGAACGAACTCTGAATCGCCTCTTTAGCATTATCAAATACCACCACCGGTGCTGTCTACTGTAATAAGACGGAGACCTACAGTGATGCCTGTAAACCCCAAACACCCTCGGCCCCACTACTGTAGATGCTTTCCGTTGTCAATGGGTTGAGTTATGCAAAAAGCTGTCCAGTTTATTAATCTGAGATTAAACATCTGTTTGTTAGACCACGCTAAAACAAAAATTACAAAAGAAGTAGCATTCATGGCTTCAACCCAGCAAGGAGTTACCCCAATTATAGATTTCCAATCAGACATAAAAAGAAGAGATTCTCGCCTCATGAGAGCAACGACATTGATAGAGTGGTAGTGTAGATAATGGAGAGGTTAACCGTCAACACTTAAAAACACACAAATATTGGCTTTCTTACCTTAAGCCATTGCACTAATATACCCACTCAATGCTGGGTAGTTTAGCATTGTTTAGTAACAATTTAAGAACTTAAGAAGAGAGACACCAAGCAATACATACTGTAAAAGGTGGGCTTAAGCATAAATTCTATCTGCCCTGCAGTTGGTTAGAAGGACCAATGCGATAATATTTTATGAATGCTAAAGCTTGCTAAAATCGTATTGTACAGAGCTGCTATTGTTAGCATCCATTTAGAATAATCATCTTGAATGTTACCAGGTCACTCCATGATGTCCTGTACTGTGCATGTCAGCGTAATGTGTTGTTTGTAAGGCACTATATTGTATTAGACCTGCGATATTACAGCTACCCGGCTGTATCAGGGCTCTTTTATGATTACCAGGTTAATCTGTGAACAACAGGGGGTAGTCTTGAGCCAAACTAGAAATAATGCTGCGCCTAAACCAAGACGGATGTGCATTCTGACTAACTGTGATGTTCAAGGATCCATAAGATAGTGATACCTGGTTTAGCCCAGTGTCAGAGGCAAACACTATCCATCCATCCATTATCCAACCTGCTATATCCTAACTACAGGGTCACGGGGGTCTTCTGGAGCCAATCCCAGCCAACACAGGGCGCAAGGCAGGAAACAAGCCCTGGGCAGGGCGCCAACCCACTGCAGGGCGAACACTAGCAAAAGGATTTTATTCTTCTGTCTGCCGTTTCCGGATATTAAAATACAAAGTTAATCGAGCTACTCATCTCACTTCTGATGCTCACAATTACTTACCACAGCTCAGCCTCCTTCTATGTTGTACACTCAACTTCTCTTCTGCTCCTTTGATACACTCCAGCAGTAGATGATTGATCCATTCTTCATCGCTAATAAGCTTTCCTCACCTCATTTGCTTTTTGCTGAATTGGTCCCCAGACTACTGATGCACTTTAAATGTCTCATCTCACTGTCTTTTTCAGGAGGCTTTGCCTCTTATTTACTTTGGGGGTCACTTATGCTGTTTTGACATTTTTGACCTTTTTAAGAACATCAGCATCAATTAGGGGATCAGGGTACAAATGCTATGGCAGCAACACCTTATCAGCCTCATAAATGTACTCAAAAGGACTGCTGACTGGGACTGGTGGTCCAGATTTTACGTCATGCAGCAGAATGAATTCTTTATAGCTGAGCTTTACTTCAACCAGCTAGTAGCCATGAAGGTGACTGTGGTGAGCGTGGGGGAGAAGATCCATCGCATACTCCAGTAAAGACAGTTGTTGACAAGTTGGTATACAGGCGCACATTCAATCTTGGCTCAGTTTCTGCACATTCAGTAAAAACTAACAAAATAAAAACTTTCTGACCACAGCAAGTTTCACTTCCCCTGCTCAGTGAGGTCTTATTCTCTAGTTTTGCAAGCCTGCATCCTGTTACACTCTTCATCACTTGTGGTGCTGCTTTTCGGAAGGAGTCTCAATGCCACTAAGAGCAAATGCAAAAACACGTCTGCTCTTGGTTGTGTCTCTCTATTTGAGTGAAGGATGTCACAACACAGACACCTCCTGCGCTAGCACTGCAAAGAAAAAGGAGAAACGTCAAGCCAGTCTGATTATAGTGCCTTTCATTTAGTGATGATGAGGTGATTTAAATAAAGAGAAGGGCACAATTCAATGGCACAATACTTATTTTTGTTGTTTATACCCAAAATAAAAGGGAGAGATGGCAGCAAGGAGAAGTCCTAAAAAGCCAAATTTCCCCCAAATCTTCAGGTGGATTACCAGTTCTGCTATGACTGCTGGCATTCTGCACATATCTATCTATCTATCTATCTATCTATCTATCTATCTATCTATCTATCTATCTATCTATCTATCTATCTATTTCTTGGACAAGGGTTCAAGGGAGCGATATCGCCCCCTATCTGTCACAGTGGCGTCAGACACCAGATAAAAGTCCAAAAGTAGACTATATTTATTCTGCACAGTGCACAAAGCACCCTCTCCTCTACAATACTCATTCAACAAACCAATAATCACAATAATAATCACTAATAAACAATCCTCCACTCCCAGACAGGTTGCCACCCTTCCACCCAGCTCAGCTCGCTGTCTGGGAGCTCCCACAGTCCTTTTATATTCCCTGACCCGGAAGTGTTCCAATCCCCAGTCCATGTGATCTCTTATCACTTCCGGGTCAGATAAAAAGTCCTTTTCTTCACCCCAGAAGCACGTCATTCCCCTTGTCCATGTGACTCAGGGGTACTGACAGGGCGTAGGGTAAATAACCGTCGTTCCTCCCTGCAGCGTCATCTAGTGGCCCCCACGGTATCCAGCAGGGCTGTGGATAAAGACTCCAATGTCCATGATGCCCTGCTGGTCTTCGGGGCACCTCCATGCTGCAGGGAGAGCTCTACTTGGCGGCTTGGGGGTATTGGCCGGAATGAATGGCCGGCCATACACCACACTATCTATCTATCTATTATATAGTGCCTTTTCTATCTATCTATCTATCTATCTATCTATCTATCTATCTATCTATCTATCTATCTATCTATCTATAGTGCCTTCCATATCTATCTATCTATTTATCTATCTATCTATCTATCTATCTATCTATCTATCTATCTATCTATCTATCTATCTATCTATCTATTATATAGTGCCTTTTCTATCTATCTATCTATCTATCTATCTATCTATCTATCTATCTATCTATCTATCTATCTCTGACAGGAAGGAAAAGCTGAGCAAGAGGATCATCTGCTAAATCCTTCCAATAAAGGCACGGTGTACTCAAGTGTCTGGTGGGTTGGCCTCCATATTTTGTCATTTTCTCCAAATATACAGTGAAGGATTTATCGTCACACCTCCAGCTTCTTCTTTTTTCTCTGTCACTGTCCTCCTCCTGGTTTTGCATTGTCACTTATTTCACTTTCTGATTCCTGACTCGTGGGAGTTTCAGCGAGGGAAAGCCATTGAAGGGTTACATACAGGCCAAGCCACAGAATCCCATTTTGGGATCAGGGGTTCACAGTGATGTCAAGGAATTGAGGCTGATATGGGGGAAAGGCCACTGCAAAAAGAAAGCTGACATAGCTTTTACTGGAAGGAACAGGCAGAAAGAAAAAACATTCTCAAACATGCCTGAAGTAAACTTTAGAATATCAACTGCATCATAATGTAAGCAAGTCAACTTCCCACCTAAAAAATATCTCAGAAAGGGATGAACAGGTGTATGCAGTCAAAGGACTCACCCAATGGCCAAAACTGTAAGAGGAAAACACACAACTAAAAAAAAAAAGCCAAAACCCATCAACCAAGTCAACCAAGAGGTCTTCTACCAAAGGATTCAGAAACCGAAAATTGCAAGAAGTTTTAAAAAGTGATCCCTTCTCAGATGGCTAGGAAATGCCCACTGCTGACCTTTAAATTCAATGTAGCAGTGATGTCACAGATACCCCTGAAAGCAGAACCCAAAGGAGAACACTGCGCTTAGCCCTCCAAGTGGACACCCCCAGTATTGTGTCCTTCACAGCGACTGTCCAAAGTCTTGGGGACAAATTGCTGAGCTGCCCTTTTTGATGATGTTATTAGTTTTTTCAGCACTTGATTAGCCTTCCTGCACCACCGGCCGACTGTCCTAGAGAACCTAAAAGCTGTGGGGCTCTTCATCACACCAAAGAATTGTCATTTCAGACTGGAGGAAACACAAAATACTTGAAGTATGGAGCAGAACAGTGATGAATCAAGTTACAGGTGTCTAAAATCAAAGCCACACTAAACTGGCCCCGACCAAACACAAAATGGCAAGTAGAGGCCTTCCTTGGATTAGTAGGGCACTACAGATAACGTTTTTGAAAGGCTTCGACTTTAATGAGTATATGAGGGCTCCAAATACTCTGGGAGTGAATTTCAAAAGAGAACAGACTCTGTGTAACCTAAAGATGGTCCTAACATCTGCACTTGTATTAAGTCCTTCTAACTTTTCTTGTCCTTTTGTTCTACAGAACAATGCCTTGGGCCCTGGCCTGGGTGCCCTGTTAATTCAGGTCATTAGAGGTGCTGACGATTGTTCGCACTTCCCCAGATATTTCACCCCCGATAATGGAGACTTTTGAAATTGCTCTCCATAGCTATTGACTTCTGGCTCAGCGGAGCAATGTGGACGGGTGAGAATGTGGAGTGAAGAGACCCGGCATCGTGTAACAGTGTGTGGTTTTATAATGACTGACTTTTTAAATACTTTCTAAGAACACGTGACGTAGTGTATATGTCAGTCTCACTCACTTGTTAAGGCATGTGTGAGTTTTGCTCTCATCAGGGCCGGTGCTACCATTTAGGCAAACTAGGCGACTGTTTATTGCAGCAAAATTTAGAAGATGCCATTTTTTAAAACAATACAGACTCGAGACTGACTTGCAAACACTTGGGCTCATTACAACTGTCCAATTCTCATGAACCCGATTTTATCGTTTTATATTACGATGTTTGGTCTGCTGCGGTGGACTGGCACCGGTGACCCTGTAGTTAGGATATAGCGGGTTGGATAATGGATGGATGGATGGATGTTTGGTCTGACAGCACAGATGATGACGTCACCACTGTTACAGTTGGTCTTTGAAATCCTGGTGTCTGTTGGGGTGAGGTGCAAAAATCATAGGCTACAACATAGATAATCATCATCATCATCATCAAACTGGTGTAGCATAGAAGACACAGATGCAGCAAACTAAAATTAAGCAATCGAGACAGCAACAGGACTGTCGCTTATGAATACATTGCTAAAGGCAGTTTTAATCCAAACTATAATCATCTCCCTATAATGGGTTTACATTAAAACCTGGAGAATATCATTCGTCGTTGCTGACCATCATCTATGACATTCACTTTTTGCGTGCTGAAATAGTGTTCTCTACAGTCCACCTCTCACAGGCCATGCACTGATTGGATAATTAGGTTGCATTATTTGCATAAGTTAGTGAGGAAGTGGTAAATAGTGCTTGTGGGTAAATGTTCAAGTGTAATCATTATACTTCAATTTCATTGAATTTTTGGATTTTATTAAGTCTATTATTAAGTAATCTAAATAAAATTTCTGTGCTGGCGCCCTGCCTGGGGTTTGTTTCCTGCCTTGCGCCCTGTGTTGGCTGGGATTGGCTCCAGCAGACCCTCGTGACCCTGTAGTTAGGATATAACGGGTTGGTTAATGGATGGATGGAAATAAAATTTGTATATTTATGGAGCAATGGATATGATTTTAACTGAGCTGGCACCATTATCGTAAGCTATCTGGTAGTCTAGTGCAATGTTTTTCAACCAGTGTGCCGCGGCACAGTGGTGCATCATGAGAATTTCCCAGGTGTGCTGTGGAAATAATAGTGCAGCACATCTGGGACTAAACCTGAGAGGGACAGGCTCTTCACATGGTCGAGGAGGAGGAGGACAGGACTACCTGGAGAAGCTGGCATAAAAGCAGCTCTGTGATTGCTATGTGGCAGACACAGCACATAGAGTACTTCGGATGCATCTCCTGGCTGCTAGAGTCCACCTGCCTGGTGGTTAGTGGGCATACAAATGGCTTCTGTGGCTGAGAGGGGTGGGCAAAGGTACAAAGCAGCTTGGAGATGCCACCAAAGTGGTCACTAAGTGTTGTGTCTGCGAATGCTGATCTCGGAGCTGCTTTTTTACGGCCTTCTCCGCTAGTCCCACCTCTTCAGACTGTTGAGCACATCTATAAGGTACACTGTATATTGTGTTTATGGTTATTAGTCAAATAGCGGTGTGCCTTGGGATGATTTTGGTTACAAAAAGAGTGTCGCCACAAAAAAAGGTTGGGAAACACTGGCCTAGTGGTTTAAACAGAGAGGTACCGTGAGTAACAACAGTTCAAACAATTTGATCATGAAATTCACGTGGTCTTGTTTTCTTACAGAACCTTCAAATGCAGTGAATAAATAAATAAAGCCCAATTCCAATGTTTTTTTCTGAAAGGTTCCCTCTCAAGCAGGTATCTCTCTGAGACAGTTTGTAACTGAAGCTACTGTACTGTAAGTAATGCTGCATTACTTACATTCCCAAATTGTAAACTCCCTGTTTTGCATTCAAACCCTCCATATTGTACTCTCCACAGTCCTGGCTCATTTCTCGTTTCTCCAGGTTCCTATGTACAGGTATGGCAGTGATGATTCTACTCAAAGCAAAGGACATGGCGGGGCACCGTTTACAGCTTCACCTAGGGCAGCACAAATTCTGGAGCCAGCCCTGAGCTCACACAACAGTTGCTCAGTTTCAGTGTACTAAAAAAAAAGAAAACGAGTTTACTGTCAGCACCAATCAGGAGCCGCCTCATACATATTCATGAATCATTTTCAGATCAGTGCGGCAGCCATTTGCAAACTAGACAGTTTAGACCAGGGGTCCTCGACTCCAGTCCTGGAGGGCCGCAGTGGCTGCAGGTTTTCATTCTAACCCTTTTCTTAATTAGTGACGTGTTCTTGCTGCTAACTGACTTCTATTGAATTCATTTTAGTTGACTTTTTTTTTTAGGTTTGTTCCTCTGAATTGCTTCATTTCTTTTCTTAAATGGCAGCCAAACAGAAATGAAATGTGAAGTGAGGGAGCCAACAGAAGACCAGCTAAATCAGGGCCTCAAACTCCTTGTTTGATTCTTGTTGTTAATTAAACCCCTTCTTTAATTCTGTGCATTAGCAGACATTTCTGAAACTGTTGATTTTCTCTTTTCTAAGAGCCCTGATCAGCTGATTTGTGGTCCTGAGCAGATCAACATTCCTGAGACCTTCATCTTTCTTTATGCAGACATACAAGCAGACAGATGTTGGATTTTTTATATATTTAGAGACAGGCTTTTGTTTTGTCTTTTTAAAGGTTTTATTTCTTTCCTTCCTTGCATGCCCTTTCCTTTGTATTCTTTCATGTAGGCTACATTTTGAAGAGCCTGTACTGAATCTTTATTTATCAAGGAGAAGGTTCAAGGTTTTTTTTTTTTTTATGTAGACATGTTTAGAGAAGAAAACATTGAATTTGTCTTTTCAGCTGCATAAAATAAAAGACAAAAAAGCCATAAGTCACTGGCAGGAAAGAAATGACTGGAGTGGTTAGCATGGGCCTTTAAAGGGACTATCCTCCCTGATTTACCGAAGGTGAGCTCTGCTTGTAATGGGGGTCTGTCCTCAGCTCAGATGATCTCCACGTTTCTTAACATGGTCCTCTGACACACACGTGCCTGATCGTGTTTGGTAATTATAATAAGAATATAAGTTTAATGTCACTGTGCTCTGTACAATAATTATTTTATAAATCCACTCACATGTACAGTCCAGGCCAAAGTTAGCACACAGGGGCTCTCAGCATTTAGAACTGCTAGGCAAGCATTTGAAGATAGAAGGTACAACCACAACAATGGGCATTGTACTATTTATGTATATTACAGATGAAATGGAATCCTCTGCTTTCCTTGTTTGGAACCTAAGTAAGGGTCTACAAGTGGAGGAACCAGCATATAAGGCTTGGACAGCAGCCAAACACTTTGAAGCCGATGGACAGATGAATGATAACGTCATCCGTCCTGAAAACCCTTTCAGCGCTGCGACGAAAATGACAAACTATACACAAAGTGTTGTCATGGCTTCCTCGTCTGTTATGCCACGTAAATAGTCATTAAAGAAAGCTGTTATTTTCTCTTATGTGATTTTTACCGCCGTATCACTATGGGAGGGATATCGCCTTTTTTTACATTATATCTAGTTAGTTTTGGGTTACTTAAAATGTTGCAATTACAAAAGAACTTATTCCAACTAGGGAGCTAGCGACCACCTAAAGGAACAGTAAAATGCCGGAGCTTTCTTTAAATCTTGATTTGTCAGACCAGTAAACCAGGCAATGAAGCTCAAAATGATGAAAAACTGGACCACACGTAGATGTAAGGACAAGAGGAGATCTCTGTTCATTTTAAATGGTGAAGAGCTGATTGCATTTAGAATGGATATTTGTCATTTTAGATATAAAGTGTCACAGACATGCTCTTATCTGATGATAATTCCACCCCGAGTTATGGGTGGGCACCGTTGCCTAATGCTCCTCCTTCTTTCTCTCCTACAGATCAGCAGTCCTAGTGATGTCACTTTCAGGTCACAGTTATTTTGGCCTGGCCTCTGGCCCCTGGCCCGTGGGTGCCGCTGCCATTTTCGATCAGTCTCATATTTGACTCCACTCTAAAATGACCTCTTTATAAATTTGACAAGTTTAGTTATTTTTTTTTCCATCAGTTACATGGGGTTTGCCTTCAAGGTGCCCCAACATTTTATCTTATCTTGTCTCCTGTTTTACAACAGATAGACAGTAACATAGACAAATTCCGTCAGTATTTCAATGTCTGAATCGCACGTTTTTATTTAATTGTAATGTGCTTTCTATTTTAGAATTGCCCATTCATGTAGATGTCCAGTCCCCCTTCTGTCTTTTCCTCTTTGACTGATCATAATTGATTACAAATGTCCAGCATTAAAGCTGCTACTGTGCAGTACCCAAAATGCCGCAGTACCTGAACTCACCATGAATTGCCATGACATGTGACAGTTCATTCAACTTATTAAAACATAATCAGACATTCCACATTCTATGGAGGCAGGCCAGATGTGAAACCGTTCCACCTTACTTTTATCCTCACTCTGATTCCTTGGCCTTTTCCATCTTCAGACAAGCTGCTCCTCTGATAAGGTGCAACAGAGTTTCTAAGGTGGCGGTGACCGAAGTGCATATATATTCCACTTGTTTATTCATTTATATAGCCAGTTAGCGTAATGCTGTTGGAAAACTGTGCTTTTACAGTATGCTAAATACGACTCGTAATATTTCATTTGTGTGTTTTCATTTTAAAATTATTTAGATAATGCTCTTATACTGTGTGACCAAGACTATACATACAGTATGTCTAAGGCCGGGTTTATACTTCACATGACGCGACACATGCTCCAGAGGACTCTCCTGCTACGCAAGTGACTTGCGCTTGTTCTTTATGTAAATCTGGAAGAATCCACAAGGTGGCAGTGCGAGATATCATCACGGTGAGAACAGGTTTGGCTTTGCTGTGTTGTGAATTGCCTGGAGCACCCATTAAATTCCGATGACACCTTACCGCAATATCTCTGAAAAGGATGTTTAATGATTAAATCCATCAATCCAGGGATGTGTCCATTGCAGAAAGCATTGAGCACAAGGCAGAAACAATCCCTACAGCTCATCGCAAGGTGAAAACAAGCACTCACATACACTAGCGTCATTTTAGCATCACTAAATCTGCATGTCTTTGGAAGGAAACCGGAGCACATTGAGGAAACCCAGCAGGAAAACATGTAAACTGGAGGTAGGGAACACCAGCGACGTGACTCCCTGAGAGACAGTAGTGCTACCGCTCCGCCACCGAGTCACCACCATCTGTGTAATTATTAACAGTATTCATTATTTAAATGAAATTAATGATTTATTTATAAAATGTAACATACATATTTTAATGCATTTCATCATGAAAGTGATATCAAGTATAAATCTAAGGATTCTAAATGTGCAGAGAGATGGAATATCATACATTTAATGTGTCCTGTGTGGTTATTTATTACTGTTTGCTGCTGCTGTCAGGTCAGGAGGAAGCCCCAGAAAAAAGACGGCACAAAAGATGTGAGACTTTTAAAATGTATCGTGTCATTACAATTGGGAATATGCAACGCTTGAATATAAAAGCACCACGAATGCATTTGTATGTCGGCATTTTGCTTCACCACATCGAGCCATTCATTAAACATCGAAACGCACACATCGATCTCGTCGGGATCCGCAAAGCGGCTTTCTGTCACATGTAGATAGTAAACAGACTCTGACGTCACAGCCTGACCTTTATCACACTGCACCCCCTGACTTTTTGCTGGTACTGCAACTTGCGCACGCATCGTGTTAATTTTTGAGGACCTGCTCAGAGGGTGCGTCAAATGAACACTGGGAACGCGTGGCAGCCATGATGCGGGTGAGTATGCATTCTGAGGATGAAGTATAAATGAGCCCTTAGAGTCCATAAACTGACATTTCTGCAATCAAAATATTCTTTAAGTGAAACAGCAGGCAGGTACAGATGAGCTCATAAATATTCATGAGGTAGTGTCAAATTTGGGATTAGATAAAATTCTGGGGTGTATGTAAAATAGACATAGACAGGAATTCTGGGAAGATAATCATAAATTGTTGAAGGGTGTCATTGTTTATTAGAATTTGTATTTTTAAGCATTCTCAGAGCAAACATTGCATCTGTGGTGCTCTTTCTTGGCATGAAACCACACTGCTGCTCACTAATCATCACCTCACTTCTTAACCTAGCTTACACTGCTCTTTCCCATAACTTCATGCTCTGGCTCATCAGTTTTATTCCGCTGTAGTTACTGCAGTCCTGCACATCCCCCTTATTCTTAAATATCGGCACCAGTACAGTTCTTCTCCACTCCACAGGCATCCTCTCACTTTCCAAGATTCCATTAAACAATCTGGTTAAAAACTCCTCTGCCATCTCTCCTAAATGCCTCCATAATTCCACAGGTATGTAATCTGGACCAATGGCTTTTCCATTTTTCATCCTCTTCATAGCTGTCCTCACTTCCTCCTTGCTAATCCATTTCACTTCCTGATTCCACATCATCCAACCTCTTTTCTCTCTCTCATTCTCTTCATTCATCAGCCTCTCAAAGTACTCTTTCCATCTGCTCAACACACCCTTCTCTCTTTTGAGTATGTTTCCATCTTTATCCTTTATCACCCTAACTTGCTGCACATCTTTCCCAGCTTGGTCCCTCTGACTAGCAAATCAGTACTGGTCCTTTTCTTCATCTTTATCCTTTGCCATCTCTCTCTTCACCTTTCACTTTATCTCCTTGTACTCTTCTGAACTTTCTGCAGCTCTCTGACTATCCCACTTCATCTTTGCCATCCTCTTCCTCTGTATACTCTCCTGTACTCCCCAATTCCAACACCAGGTTTCCTTTTCCTCCTTCCTCTGTCGAGATGTCATGCCAAGCACCCTTCTTGCTGTCACCCTTACTACATTTGCTGTAGTTTCCCAGCTGTCTGTTAACTCTTCACTACCACCCAGTGTCTGTCTTACCTCCTCCCTGAAATCCACCTTGCAGTTTTCTTTTTTCAACTTCCACCATTTGTTTCTTGGCTCTGCCCTCACTCTCCTCCTCTTCTCAATCTCCAACTTCATCCTACAGACCACTATCCTATGTTGCCTAACTACTTTTTCCCCTGCCACCACTTTGCAGTCTTCAATCTTCCTCAGATTGACTCTTCTGCATAGGATTTGATTTGAACCACCATCCTTGAAATTTCTGTGCAAATATCAACTATCCATTCTGGTTGTTTTACAGGACATCTGCTGATTTCTTAGTCATCACTTAGTCATCTTTCTGTACATTTTGTTATTCACGTGACCTTTATCTGGTTTACTGATATGCCTGCAAAGATTTCTGACATTTATTAACCCTTTATGCTATTTATTTAAGATGAAAGCTGTGTTACCCTAAAATTATTCTTCCACATGTGACCATTCCATTTCATGACAATGTCCCCACTAACATTGCTTGGCTTTCAAAGGCTGTTCTGATGCGATGGCAGCCTAACCAGTAGGTCCGTCTTTTTATGACATTTTTCTTTCTTTTCTTTACCTATAGCATATCGTTTCTTCTTCACTGTTTGTCTACTACATGTGTAGTGCTTTTGTTTAAGTTTACTATGGATATTATCTTTTCACAATGTAAGTGAGTGGCAGGAACTTTGTTTACATAAAGGAAAAGCTACTCGCAGTCCAAACTAAGAGACAACCTGGCAGATCGCAGCTCATTCTGGTAGAACTGAGGCGCAAGTATTGGGGATGTAGGACTGTCCATACTCCTATTACCTACTCTGCTCATTAAGGGTTTACTGTTCTTTAGAGTGGGCTTTTCAAGTCTCACTCCCCCTAACTTTGACACTAAATGCTTGTTTTTCTTTGTTTCCCTCTATACAGCTAAGTGGGGTCTGTATACTGATTCAAGCCTAAGGCCCTTGTTCTTCCTTAGCACCCATGATTTTCATGATCACACCTGTCAGAACACAGTAGGATCTATTTTTGGATTTTGACATCTTTTCAGTCCTGCAGGTGGCGAAATTCTGTCTATAAATTGTATGTACCTGAGATGGAATCAGAGGTCAATATGGCTGGTAGAAAATAACAAAGCCCAGTATGGGAGATTTTTGAATGCAATATTGAAGTCCTTCATATAAGCACATTGTCTTGGAGCAGGATATATTTTGTGCTGTAGAGTAAAACATTTAGAGTTAAAAAAAAAAAAACCCTCAAACCTTAAACGTCACCTACATCTCATTACAAGTTGGCCCACTCTGGGCAATAAACGGAAAAGATAAAAAAGGGCAACAATCAGTGCACATTTGTTAATTACAAATGACATAGAAAATATTTTAAAATTTATAAAATTGTATAAAATTGTTCACATTCAGTATTTGGTTATGCTTATGCTTGTTTTTATCAGACAAAAACAAAACCATATAGTAAACCATATACTGTAGTGCAGAAAGCTTCCACTAACATTAAACTCATATCCAAACCTTTAAGTTTACAGTTTGATTTTGATTGTGACACAAAATTAAACTCCATAGTAGTTCTTTAACCAAACCACAATTACTAGAACTAAAACTAAATGTCTTTGTGAAATAAAAACTAAATTAAAGCTAAAAATACATGATGAAGGAATACTAAACTACATTTCCAGGTAAGGTCAGAAACAAATATAGAAATAAAAACTAGTATAAAAGGCAAAACCATAATAACCTTGGTATGAAGACCATCACAGGCTATAAGCAAAGGAACAGCTGCACAGCAGCAGAGGACCATGTGGAGAGAGTGAATCAGTTCAATCTCTTCTACAACCAGTTCGACTGCCCTGCTGCTGCTTTAACTGCAACTAACTCACCAGCCACCACCCCATCCTGCACAGCTGCTCATCCAAAAGCTGCTAGTATAGATCATGCATCCCTCTTCCCCCACCAACATGGCAACATGTCAGAAGGTGCTAACGGCCTCCCTGCTTCTGACACCATCACTGCTGACCAGGATAGAGGAAACTGAAGAGGCTGAGTCCTTGAAAGGCAGCTGGCCCAGATAAGGTGTATTCAAGACTTCTACTTCAAAGAAAACATTGACTTAAAAAAAAAAACACAATGAGGAAAAAGTCAGTCATTAACTGTAATGGGCGTATTTTCCCATTTTGAAAACCAAACCTTTCCATGCTTGTTAATATGTGTTAATATTCACTCCCTGTTAGTTGTATTTATTTTTCATATCTTGTTTTACTTAATCCGAGGCTGCATCACCAAATAAAATTTGCTTGCCGCACTGGCAGGTCATTCTGCTTACTTGTAGCCTTTAGGTCTATGCTTTTTTGAACGGAGTGTCTGAGATGTTGGCATTTGTACTGCTGCCTCACAGTAAGGAAACCTGGGTCCTCCCTGCGTGGAGTTGGCATGGTGTCCCAGTATCTTTATGGTCCAAAGCCCAAAGACACACAGGTTAGGTGAACTGCAGATTTTAAGTTGGCCCGTGTGTGTGTGTGTGTGTGTGTTTGACCTGCTCCGGCGCCCTGTCCTGCCTTGCGCCCCATACTAGCTGGGATGGGCTCCTGTGACCCTGGCCTGGATTATGCAGGTTATGACATGACATGATTGTCTGAGAGGTGTTTTTTTCTGCAGTTTCATTATCTGAGTGACACAGACAAGCTTTGTTTATATCATAACATAGCCTTCACAGAGATTATTTTCAGAAGTAAAACTTGTTTGATTTTGATGGTGTTTCTCCAAATAGGACAGGCTCAACACTTTTTAATCGCTCTTTTCTGCTTTTAAATGATCATGGGCAGTCCTCAGATCCATGAATCATACCTTCTTACATGAAACCTCTACATTCTTTTTCAATGTTGTTTTATTTCTACAGTTTTCTATTTTGTCCTCTGCCGTCATATTCACATTTCCTGCATACATTTCATTGATCCTAATCAAAATTCAGCCATCTGCCCTAAAAACCATGTCACATTACATGACGTTGCCAGAAATTTTCAGTCACAGCCTTCATTTATGTATTCTTAGTGAGTTGGTGGCAGTTGGTGGCAGCTGGTGGCACACTCCTGTGAAGTCAATTGTGTAATGTGACATGTCTAGTGGCTCACTCTAACTATTCCTTAACAAAATCAAATGAGTTTGATTTTGTCTTTGGTCATAAGGGTGGGCTCTGTGTGCATGAAGGCTGACAACAAATGAATGATGTACAATGTATAGAATGGAGCCACAAGCATTTAGGAACTTGGGGGCTTTGGACCCCAATAATGCAAGAGAAGCTTGTTTGTTTGCAATCTCATTTTTTAATGTACCACCACAGAATGGAAGAAAGCAAAAAAACAGGGCAGAGACTGTGCCTGAAAGTGCCATACCGGTT
Source organism: Polypterus bichir lapradei (assembly GCA_026402145.1). Lineage (NCBI taxonomy): Eukaryota > Metazoa > Chordata > Cladistia > Polypteriformes > Polypteridae > Polypterus > Polypterus bichir. The sequence continues at coordinate 37,081,887 of JANRMT010062852.1, read as the reverse complement.
AACCCATCAGGCTGTGCGCTACTGGCTGTCACAAAAAGGAGTGCCCACGAGTGGGAAGGTCTGCATGCAGTCACTAAATTTTACATATCCAGTATTTTCAGTCCAGTAACTTGACATGGTGTCCAATGACAAGCTCACCAACTGCAGTCAAGAAGTCTGACATAGCCAAAGACTAGACGTGATAGCAGCTTAAATTGGATTGTTGGATTGCTATTTGTATCATTGAACAATCTGATCTATAGTATGTCAGATATGCAGTTCTTAGGCAAAATTTTGAAACATCTACTTTTTCTTTTTAGAAAAAACTGACACCTTAATGATTTTTTCTTTTTTGTAGGCTAAAGCCTGAAACAGAAATTTGCCCCAGCTGGTTCTGCCTTTATCTTTTTCTTGATATAAACCTGCACTCATTTAGCTTTGACTTTTGTTAATCGTCATTGTGTTGTTCAATATGGCTGATACAGTATATGGTGCCTTGTTGAATCATTCATGCCCCTGTGTTTGTCCTGTTTTGTCGCATTACAATGTGGAATTAAAATGGATTTTCATTTGGATTTGATGTAATGCACTTAAACAATGTAGTTCAAATTGTTCAAATGGAATGAAAATAAAATACCTTATACATATATAAAAAAACAAGTAAAAACTAAAAAGTTGTGAGTGCACACATATTCATCTCCTTTGCTATGATACCCCTGAATAAGATTTGGTCCAACTAATTCACTTCAGAAGTCACGTAATTACTGTATATACTTGCATATAGATCAGGCCTTGAGACTCAAAAAATCAATCATAAAATCAGACCCCGACTTATATGCCCGTTCAAAAATGTGACACTTAGTTTTATTTTTTTCTTGTCTCCTCCAATCCCACATCAGTTTCTCAGGCGCATCAAATTTTGTTGCAGCAGCGTAGTTACCAGTTTCTTTCACCACTTCAACAACTTTTAATTTAAAACCAGCTTCATATTTTCTTCTGATCAAATGCTCCATCGTAGATAAGGGATGTATGAGGGTCTGAGATACAAAAAACACAAAACAGTGCAAACATCACTTCGGAATAGTTCGGGTATTACTGTGTGGTCACATCGACACAATACATAATAAAAAAGGCTGTGTGCTCCATGGTTACTCTCTCAGGTGGGCGTTAGCATATCATAATCTCTTGGACCAATAGCGTGAGTTTTCTGCATTCAACTTATATGACCAACATTATAAAATACCAGAAATTATACGTTAAAATCAACTCCCGACTTATCAGAACGTATCCACGAGTATATACAATACAATACAATACAATACAATACAGTTTATTTTTGTATAGCCCAAAATCACACAGGAAGTGCCGCAATGGGCTTTAACAGGCCCTGCCTCTTGACAGCCCCCCAGCCTTGACTCTCTAAGAAGAACTCCCAAAAAAAAACCTTTATAGGGAAAAAATGGAAGAAACCTTGGGAAAGGCAGTTCAAAGAGAGACCCCTTTCCAGGGAGGTTGGGCGTGCTGTGGGTGTCAAAAAGAAGGGGGTCAATACAATACAATACAATACACAGAACAGAACAAATCCTCAATACAACATAAAAATAAAAATTTTAGAAGTACAGGGCAGAATTTAACAGTAGATGATATCACATAATAAGATTTGGATATTTTTAGAGTCCTGGAGACCTCATCCATCAAGCTGCCTCCCCCATTTGGCCATTCCATGGCTGAAACAGTGCTGGGCCAGCCAATCCAATGAAAGGACCCCTCTTTCCCATGATTCCTGCAATCCTCCTTCAGGGATGACTTTACCATAGGCAGGCAAACAACTTGGCAGGTGGGCCGTGGCACCAATTGCCACATTTGAGTACCGAGAAGAGAAACAGAGTAGGTGAGGGTTAGTAACAAATTATAACTGTCATGTTACTTATGTTTTAGTGCTAATGACTGACAACAGAGATGCAGTATGTACAGTTAATCAGCAGCTCTAGTCAGGATATGCTAAACTGAAGTAGTGAATCTTCAACCGGGATTTAAAGGCTGGGACCGAAGGGGCATCTCTTATAGTAGCAGGAAGACCATTCCACAGTTTAGGGGCCCTGTAACTAAAAGCTCGACCTCCCACTGTTATTTTATTAATCCTTGGAATCATAAGCAGACCGGCATCTTGAGATCTTAATGTGCGCTCAGGTTTGTAAGTCATGATAAGTTCAGACAAGTAAGCCGGACCTTGGCCATTTAATGCTTTATATGTTAAAAAGAGGATTTTGAAATTTGCCCTAAACTTAACTGGGAGCCAGTGTAAGGATTTAAGAACTGGAGTTATGTGTTCATATTTTCTTGTTCTTGTAATAATTCTTACAGCCGCATTTTGGATTAACTGGAGGCTGTATAAAGAACAGTTTGAACAGCCAGTGAACACCGCATTGCAGTAGTCAATCCTACTAGAGATAAATGCATGAATTAATTTATCAGAATCCTGTTTATTTAGAAAGCACCTTAATTTCCTAACATTTTTAAGATGGAAGAAACATGTTTTGGACAACTTTGTAATATGTGCTTTAAATGACATGCTAGAATCAAAGATAACTCCTAGATTGCAGGCTGATTCAGTAAAATTAATTGGGATTCCAACTGAGTTAAATGATAACAAAATATTGTTGTGATCAGCGTCATTCCCTCCAACAATTAACATCTCTGTTTTATCTGTATTTAAAGACAAGTAGTTCTCATTCATCCACTCCTTTAATTCGCTAACACAACTAATTAAAGACAACATCAGAGAAACTTCATTTGATTTAAATGAAATGTATAACTGGGTGTCATCTGCATACGAGTGAAAATTAACATTATGTTTCCTAATGAGAGATCCCAGTGGAAGCATGTAAAGTGAAAACAGTAAAGGTCCCAGTACTGAGCCCTGCGGGACACCATATTAAACTTCTGTGTATAATGATGGAGTACTGTCAGCACATTTCTGTACATATTGGAATCGATTTGATAAATAAGAACTAAACCAAGCGAGCACTGTGCCTGCAAAGCCAACATCATTTTCTAGCCTGTGCAGTAAAATAGAATGGTCAATGGTGTCAAATGCTGCACTTAAGTCTAACAACATAATACGGTAACTAAACGTAAGAGGGAACTTTTGTTGTTTTTTGTTGGTAGCCATTTATTCAAATCCATTTTATGATAAAGGATTTCTAATCTTAGAGACTGATGTCAGTACAGCACTTTCAATTGTAGCCTTTTTAAATCAAGGTTGAATGAACCACCTTTGAATCATCTTAATGACATTAATGAATGTTGTTACGTGTGCCAACCGGCAGCAATTTCTGTGAGACACCCCATGGTTTCCCCGAAGCCTCCCTACTGTGCACTATTGTTGGGTGAGGGAATGACAGAGCGATAGAAGAAATTTTTGGGGGGCCAGTTGGGTCACTCCTTTAAATCTGCTACTGTCTCAAACAAAACAAGTGCCTGATGGCACATTAAGACAAATAAAATAAGCAAAACTAAGAGTAGCCCAAGTGACTTCTTGAGCAGATCTAGCTTTGGAGGAACTCCATGCGGCAGTTTGTTTGGTATGAAATGAGATGCCTTATTCCACAGGTTCAGTCCAGAAATAGTGGGGTTAGTTGCCCTCAATGGGTGTCTTTGAAGGTCTGTGGTGGGAAAAAGAGATGACATAGTTAGCAAGACTGCCCCCTCTCTACCCTGGGCAGTATTACATACCATGGATGAGCCTGATAGGTATTCCTCTAAAATGCATGCGTGACAACCCTCTTTTTGTGATCCATGAGCTCATTATATCTGGGATAGACTGTATGGTTATAGACATGAGATAAGAGGAAAGGAAAAACCCAGTTCAGTAGCCTCTCTGGAGAAAATAAACCTCTGAGATCCATGACCATTGTGGTATATGGCCGGCCATTCATCCCGGCCAATACCCCCAGGCCGCCAGATGTTGCCCTCCTTGCAGCATGGAGGTGCCCCGAATACCAGTAGGGAATCCTGGACAATGGAGTCTTTATTCACAGCCCTGCTGGATACCATGGGGGACGCCAGAGGACGCCGCAGGGAGGCTCAAGGAATATTTTCCCTACAGCCCGGAAGTACGTCCCAGTCACATGGACAGAAGAAATGACGTACTTCCGGGTTGAAGAAAAAGGAGTTTTTTTATCCGACCTGGAAGTGTTGCAAAGTCACATGGACAAAGAGAGAGAAACACTTTTGAGTCAAGAAATATAAAATGGACTGTGGGAGATCCCAGCATTGAGCTGAGTTGGGAGGAAGGGTGACAATGCGTCTGGGAGTGGAGGATTTGTACTGGATTATTGATTATTGTATTGTGAATTATAGTTTATGAGTATTGTGGGGTGGAGGGTGCTTTGTGCACTTAATAAATATAATAAAAAGTCAACATTTTGGACTTTTATCTGGTGTCTGGTGTCTGGTCCGAGGGTTCAAGGGGACGACAGCGCCCCCTATCTGTCACACCATTTATTACTCACAAAATCACAGTAAAGGCAAGACTTCTGATGACTTTGGCTGGTGGGTTACCTCCCTGCCTGGGCATGCTGCAATGTTCTAAATATACAGCAGGCTCCTCTGTTGTCACTTCCCATGGGTTTACTGTAACTAGCAGCTTATCTATACAGCAGTGGCATCAAGTGCCACAGGAAGATACCAAAAAGAGAAATACAGTACAAAAGTTTATAATGGTTGGTTATGAAAATGGCTAAAATATGGAGATGTACTATGGACAGCTAATGAGCAGCTCTATAGTCATGGTATGCTAACCCAAAGTGGTGAGTCTTCAGGCTGGAGTTTAAAACTGACAGTGAAGGGGCATCTCTTATAGCCATGGGCAGATTGTCCCACTGCTTGCTTGTAGCTAAAACCTTGGGTTTCCACAGTACAACAACAACATTTATTTCTATATCATGTTTTCATACAAATGATGTAGCTCAAAGTGCTTTAGAGGATGAAGAAAGAGAAAATAAAGATAAAATACGATAAATATAAAATTAGGCAATACTAATTAAAATAGAATAAAGGTAAGGTCCAATGACCAGGGAAAAAACAAAAAAAAAAAACTCCAGGCGGCTCCAAGGCCACGAGACCACCCAGTCCCCTCTAGGCATTCTACCTAACATAAAGGATCCCAATCAGTCCTCATTGTATTCATGGAAGAACTTGATGATGATGGTCATGTGGAACTCTGGCCTTCCATCCATCAATGTAAGGACTGCACAGTGCTTTGATCAGGTGGAGGTGGCACAGATTAGCACCACAGAAAACTGGAAAGAGAACAGCAGAGAAAGTAGGGGCTAGTATGCATTTTGGAGCCATGAAAAAAAATATAATTAAATGCATATATAGAATATTAGGATTAAACTAAAATGAAGTTATGAGAGAGCCATGTTAAAAGAAGATGTTTTAGCAGTATTTTGAAGTGCTCCATCATATTAGCCTGGTGAATTTCTATCGGTAGGCTATTCCAGATTTTAGGTGCATAACAGCAGAAGGCCACCTCACTAATTTTTTTTAATTTTAGCTCTTGGAATGATAAGAAGACACTCATTTGCAGATATAAGGTTATGATTTTGGAGTGTAAAGTGACAGGCATTCCAAGATATAGAATGGAGTGAGATGATTTAAGGTTTTGTAAACCATAAGCAGTATTTTAAAGTTAATTCTAAATGACACAGGTAACCAATGTAGTGACATCAGAACTGAAGAGGTGGGTTTGGATTTTCTTTTCTTAGTTAAGATTCTAGCAGCTCCATTCTGTAGTCTTGTGTATCCTTGGACCAGTCAGAAGTCCACCATCTTGAAAATGTATCATACAACCTATATTTAAAGATAAATTTCACTAAATAGGCTCAAGTCACACTTAGTGTGCATGACAAAGTGTCTTCTGCTGATAGCACTGTATAAAATAAAACTGGTTTGAATTAATAAAAACATGGATAGATTAAATGGGTGGCATTATAGTGCAGACGTTAGTTCTGCTAGCCCACAATTCCATGGACCAGGAGGCAGTATAAAGAAGAGGGATGCTGCACTCCTGGACAAACTGGTGAGGAAGGCAGGCTCTGTTGTAGACATGGAGCTGGACAGTTTGACATTCGTGGCAGAGCGACGGGCACTGAGCAGGCTCCTGTCAATCATGGAGAATCCACTGCATCCACTGAACAGGATCATCTCCAGACAGAGGAGCAACTTCAGCGATAGACTGAGGAGATCGTTCCTCCCTAACACTATGCGACTCTTCAATTCCACCCGGGGTCAAACGTTAACATTATACAAAGTTATTGTCTGTCTGTTATACCTTCATTGTTATCATTCTTTAATTTAATATTGTTCTTTATCAGTATGCTGCTGCTGCTAGAGTATGTGAATTTCCCCTTGGGATTAATAAAGTATCTATCTATCTATCTATCTATCTATCTATCTATCTATCTATCTATCTATCTATCTATCACATAGT
>JANRMT010062852.1:37058464-37075312 GCA_026402145.1 Polypterus bichir lapradei | reverse complement strand
TCTATCTATCTATCTATCTATCTCTCTATCTATCTATCTATCTATCTATCTATCTATCTATCATTACCCAGCCTGGTCAGTGTAATGGTCATTCAGTTAAGAATCTGACTGATTAGATCTGCAAGGCCACCAGCGGTGTGAGTAACAATGAAACTAAAACATTGTCATCTTTAATTATCTGAGTACATTTGGTGTCACTGAAATTTCCTTTCTAAAAAAGAGACAATGCAAAGTCAGTGTATATTATGAACTCATCTCATAATTATGCTTATTTAGTAATTCCATTTGATGAAGTCGTCATGTCTTTTGTAGCATCATGAAGGAGTCTGTGCAGAAGCCTGAATGTTAACAGAATGTCCATATGTAGATCTGAACCTTCTTTGCTCATTAAAGTGTTGCTCTTATAAGGAAAGAGTCCTTTTCAGGTTAAGCAAAACAAGATTAAGAGGTGACATGGTTGAAGCATTTAAAATTATGAAAGGAATTAGTCCAGTGGATCGAGACAGTTATTTTAAAATGAGTTCATCAAGAACACGGGGTCACAGGGGTAAATTTCACACAAACATTAGGAAGTTTTTCTTTACACAGACACTTGGACTAAGCTGCCAAGTAGTGTGGTATACAGTAAGACTTTGGGGACTTGATAATATTTTGGAAGAATTGGTGGATAGAACTGGCAAGTTTTGTTAGGCTGAATGTCTGTTCTAGTCTAGATCGTTCTAATGTTCTAAATTCTGGCAGTTTTGGGCACAATGTAAGACCCTATAAACTAAAAAATTAAAGCTAAAGCATGCAATAAATCCTTCCTGCTCCTTCTGACCTTCATACTCAGTAGACAATTTAACTTGGTGGGGTGGCTTTTCCACTCCCTTCCACAGCCATTCCCTCTCACTTCCAATTCTGTCTACAATACTCAATGCCAATGATGCCTCCACTCCAGTCCTGACACAGCACTGGCAATGCTGGGAAACTTCTAGAATCCTGGAGCCACTGTAGCACAGCTCTTGCTTATGACTCCTGAGTCAGTCTTTCTGTTGACTTCAGAAAGGCTGATGTTGTCCATATCCAACTGCACATTGCATGCTGTGGTGAAGAGCACCTCATTTCTTAGTGTCCACCGGGCAGCTGACCTTACTTAGTTGATTAACACCACCTCCATAGCCAGGAAGGTGCTGCAGTGTCTCCATGTCCTTCGGTAACTGAAAAAGGCAAGCCTACCTGCCTTCATTCTCACCACAGTCTACAAGGGCACCATCGAGAGCATTCTGACCAGCTGCATTGTTTCTGACTGCAGGGTCCTACAGCAACTTCTGAGAAATTAATTCATGCATTTATTTCTAGTAGGATTGACTACTGCAATGTGGTGTTCACTGGATGTTCAAATTGTTCTTTATACAGCCTCTAGTTAATCCAAAATGCTGCTACAAGAATTATTACAAGAACAAGAAAATACAAACACATAACTCCAGTTCTAGAGTTGTTACACTGGCTCCCGGTTAAGTTTAGGACAGATTTCAAAATCCTCATTTTAACGTATAAAGTTTAAAATGGCCAAGGTCCGGCTTACTTATCTGAACTCATCATGCCTTATAAACCAGAGTGCACATTAAGATCTCAAGATGCCGGTCTGCTTATGATTCCAAGGATTAATAAAATAACAGTGGAAGGTCGAGCTTTTAGTCACAGGGCCCCTAAACTGTGGAATGGTCTGCCTGCTACTATAAGAGATGCCCCTTCGGTCTCAGCCTTTAAATCCCGGATGAAGACTCACTACTTCAGTTTAGTATATCCTGACTAGAGCTGCTGATTAACTGTACAGACTGCATCTCTGTTGTCAGTCATTAGCACTAAAACATAAGTAACATGACAGTTATAATTTGTTACTAACCCTCACCTACTCTGTTTCTCTTCTCGGTACTCAAATTTGGCACTTGGTGCCACTGTCCACCTGCCAAGTTATTCTTCCTGCCTAAGGTAAAGTCATCCCTGATGGAGGATCGCAGGAATCATTGGGTAGAGGGGTCCTTTCATTGGATTGGCTGAGTCAGCACTGACTCAACTGTGGAATGGCAAATAGGGGGAGGCAGCTTGATGGCTGAGGACTGTAAAGATGTCTCTCTTTGAAATGTTTTTTTCTGTTTTTGTCCCTACTAGGGTTTTTTTTTTTTGGAGTTTTTCCTTGTCTTCTTAGAGAGTCAAAGCTGGGAGGGCTACCAAAAGGTAGTCCCTATTAAAGCCTATTGCAGCACTTCTTGTGTGATTTTGGGCTATATAAAAATAAATTGTATTGAATTGTATTGTACTATACAACAAATAGTACACACAGCAGAAAAAAACACTGAGACCTCTCTGACCTCCATTGAAGGCATCTTTATCAGGCATTGTGCTCACAAAGCCCACAGCATTTTGGAGGACCACTCCCACCATTCCCACGGTTGTCTTTGTCTGACTGCCATCTGGCTGAAGATTCAGCAGCATCAGACCAGTCCCTGCATGTTCTACAACAGCTTCAAGCCCTTGGCTGTCCAGACTCTGTGGCACCCCACCCCTAGTAGTCTAACCACACCCAGGGCCTCTGTTACTCCTGTTGTCTTTATTGTCTTATTTTTTAGTTGTTGCCATCATTACTAGTGTAGCATGGCTCTCTACTTGTCTTGCACTTAATAATAATACATTTTATTTATTTAGCACCTTTCCCATGCTCAAGGTTCTCATAGAGTGCAAACACGAATATCGGCAGAGTTTCTTTGCAGCCTTTGTTGATTTTTGCAAAGCGTTCGACTCAGTTGATCGAGCTGCCCAGTGGGACATCCTGAGGGTTCACAGGATCCCCTCGAGGTTGCTGGATATCATGGCTGGCCTGTATACTTGTACTGTGAGTGCTGTGCAGAGTGGAGGCATTGCCTCGGCGTTTTTCCCAGTTGATTCAGGGGATTCGTCAGGGGTGTGTTTTTGCTCCTACTCTGTTCAGTGCTTGTATGGACTGGGTGTTGGGCAGTGTCGTGGGGTCCAGCGGCTGTGGGGCATCTGTTAGTGAAGAAAGATTCACGGATCTTGACTTTGCTGACGATGCTGTGATCTTCGCGGAGTCAATGGAGGCTCTGATCGGGGCGATCGAGAGACTGAGGGAGGAGTCTGAGTGCCTGGGCTTACGAGTGTCCTAAATAAAAACCAAGATCCAGGCCTTTAATGACCTTCTGGGCACAGCCATTAGCAGTGTATCTGTTTGTGGAGAGAGTGTCGACCTTGTTGAGAGGTTTACTTACCTTGGCAGTGACATTCATGTCTCTGGTGACTCTTCCCGTGAAGTCAGTAGACAGATTAGGAGAGCACGGGGGGTCATGAGGTCGCTGGAAAGGGGTGTGTGGTGCTCCCGATATCAATGCAAAAGGACGAAGGTCCAAGTCTCTAGAGTCCTGGCGCTTCCTGTCCTGCTATTTGGTTGAGAGACATGGAAGCAATCCAGTGACATGAGACGAAGACTGGACTCCTTTGGTACTGTGTCTCTCCGGAAAATCCTTGGGTACCGTTGGTTTGACTTTGTGTCAAATGAGCAGTTGCCCGAATGAGGAACATTACCTGCATTGTGAGGGAGCGTCAGTTGCAGCACTATGGCTATGTGGCGTGTTTCCCTGAGGGTGATCCGGCTCATTGTTGGGGACCCGAGTGGCTGGACCAGGCCAAGGGGTCGCCCTTGCAACACCTGACTGCGGCTGATAGAGGGTCATTTCCGGAAGGGTAGGACTGGACCGCGTGTCTGCCTGGGGGGTTACCAACCGGGATCCTGAGCTGTTTCGACATGTAGTGGGTGCGGCAATGCACTGTACCAGTTCATGCTCCCCAACTTGACTTGAAGGCACTCTGGGTTACCTTCATCCTGAATATATCTTTCACCTCTTTCTTGTCTTGCACTTTTTCTGTGTTGATGTACATGTTGCGCTGCGGTCTTATAGAATGTTATTTTAGGCCACCATATGCTGCAATATTGTGTATGAATGGTGTGACAAAAAAGCCTCTTGACCTGACTTGACCTGACACCACCATATTTGAAGTGCCCTGAAGCTGGCATTGTTCACTGCTTGCTTTTCTCCTCACCTTAAACATTAAAGCCAAGTCTCTTAGTTTGCTTACTGGTTCTTTTTACTGGCTTGATTCAAATACACCATTGCTTTTTTCATTAAGCAGAATCACCTAAGGATTTCTTATCCCTGCTTCCATCTGGCAGAAGGTATTTGAGTTGGCGGACCAACACTGACAGGCTGAACAACAGCTTCTTCCCGCAGGCTCCTGAACACAAAGTTCCCCTAATCCCTGCATGTGCACCCTTATCACTCACTCAAAACTATTTACTGTACTGTCCTCCATTCATTTGGACATCTTCTGTAGTCACTGACTGCTGTTTGCCAGCATGATGTTCATTTGTGCAGATGTTGTCCTTTGTTCCACCTCACCTTATTTATTTGTAAAATTATGTAAAATGAAACCTCCCTCTGTATTGTCATATTCATTGAGCTGTGTCCCTGGCAAATGCAATTTCAGACCACTGCATAATGAACCAAAGTATGTGTATAGATGTTGCAACAATAAAGTCCACCAGACTTGAAATACCATAAATAAGTATTCTAATATTATTATGGCATCCTGGCATTATTATGGTACCAAATACCATTTAGGGTATTGTAGATAATAATAATAATAATATTATTATTATAATAGTAAAGGGGTATTAATAGGCTACCACAAATAGTCTCGTCTTAGCAGACAAGAGCTCCTTCTTTGTTTCTGTTCTCTCCCCACTTTGCCCCCTGGCACTGCCTTGTCAGCAGTGCCACTCATCTTAGCAAACACAGCCTGCACACCAAATTCCTCAGGCTTTCACTTCTGTTTTTACTGTCAGACGTTCTTTCCCTTCTCTCTCTGGTTTTGGGTTTTTGCAGAAGCATTTATGACTCATTGATTGAACACCATTGCTAAACACAGACCACCAACCACAGCACATTGGTCATTAAGAAAATAGCAAAAAACTCACATGCGGTTCTTATAGAAATTTACAGTAGCGTTTGACTGGCTTGCCAGGAATTTGAAATTTACATGAGATTAAAATAGCCTACAAAGAGTGGGAATTTCTCTGACATTACTATGATGGATATTAATAATGAATAATAATATGATTCGGATGAATAATAGTTGGGATCATCGTTATAACTGTCTTCAGGATGGAGGTCCTTAATTACAACAAGCTTGAGGGTGCCTGCCATGTGCACCTGTCACTTCAGAATGACATGACTGAAGAATATAAGAAAACAATGATCTTCAATAAGTTAGGCTCATTTGCATAACACAGGAAACCTGTCAGTTTGCACCAATCAGCATACAGATAGATGGTATACTCTTTAGCTCACCAATATCCACAGTGTTGTGCATGGTCAAGTTCGAAAGAGTGCGTTCATTGAACAAGCTCGTTTTTCTAAGAACGGTGGACTTAACGTAACGTATCTGCAAGTGAAGAACTTGAACGTGAGCGAGTTCAGTTTTAGGTGAGATTCTGGATCTGGTTTAGGACCAGATTAAACGTTTTGCCGAATGGGGTGGAGCCGAATCCGAATACGGTATTCAAATAAGCACAAATAGTGGATTATTATGAATATTTATTTCGTACAAATTTTTTGCGATTTATTTGGATTCAGGAAAAAATAAAGTAAAATCAAATCGCACTGTCTGTGTCTGCCTGCTTGTGCTTGAGCTGCACCCCTCGCTGACACGAGCACACGGTGAAGCTCTGCTTTCGCTTTTAGGAAAACGTTGTACTTCGCGAGGCCACTTTAGATTTTTCCCCGTTGGACATGCAATATGTGACGTGAATTTTGACCGGCAGTGTAATCGGTTAGTTCACCTACACGCTGGTTCCACGGTCACCATTTGTGTCACACGGTTGGAAACTGAGCGGTAATTTATATGTGTACTTGCATCTGTTTAATTTCTTTTTTGACCGGAAGGATATTAGCATATTTGGTTATACGTGTTTGTTACTGGGTATAACTCAATAAAGTGTATTTAAATAAAAAAAAGTCTTCATAATTATTGTATTTTATTCAAGGTCACTGTAATAGCCTAAAATAAGGCATGCAAAATTAAAAAAGTAAACTCATGAGACATTTATTCTCACTCCTTAAAAAATACAAAATGACCTGAACATGAACTACTGCAAAATTGAAATGGTGAACTGTGAACGTGAATGTATTCATTTTAATCTGTGTGAACTGACCTTTGAGTGAGTGCTTGTGAGGTGTGAACTTGCACAACACTGAATATCCAGTGCCTCAAGCTGTTTTTGTTGGTTTCTTGGTCCTCCTCCTGCAACGCTGCAAATTTCACCTGATTTCTTATTCAAGTTGTCACGCTTGGGTCACAGATTTGCACAGAAACACAGGAGGTTGTAGAAAACAGGAATTTTATTCAAACACTGCAAACAAACATCCATCCATCCATCCATTATCCAACCCGCTGAATACGAACAGGGTCACGGGGGTCTGCTGGAGCCAATCCCAGCCATCACAGGGCACAAGGCAGGAACCAATCCTGGGCAGGGTGCCAACCCACCGCAGCTGCAAACAAACATTTGTCTCTTTTTCAAAAGTTTAAACGTGCTCCATGACAAGTCAGAGATGACAGTTCCTCCAGGAGCAGAGAATGTCAGAGAGAGAGAGAGAGAGAGAGAAGCATACAATCAATTCCAAATCTGACGGGAGCTGCACATGCTTTTAAGTAAGCGGAGTACCGCGTGAGTGAGGGGCTTATCACGCGACATAGCCACCAGTAAGGTAAGGAGCAATGTGAAGGTAGTCTGTCATCGTTTTTCAGGGTTTTTCCCAGGAGCGTCTGTATTCTCTAGGGGTGTAATCAGCCCCCCAGCTCACAAAGTGTTGGGGGTGCGGACTTCAAGGGTGGTCATATATGTACATTGTATCGGTGAGCAGGAACATACCAGTATGCAACCATTTACTGTTGGTTTGCCTGGTCAAAAAATGGAATAAAGTCGGTACGTACTGTAATGGCAGTACATGCCAGACCACTTCAAGCCGTGTTTATAACTGTGCATCTCTAAAGAGCCCACAGATGGTTAAAACATTTCTTGGCCTAACATGCACTTGACTATTCTACCAGATTTCAGACACCAGAGGTTTGCCTTTATGATGGTGGAAGAATAACACAAATAAAAGGAAAATAAGACAGGACACATTAGAATCCTACATGGACCCCTCATAAACAAAAGGTGTCAGCTCTTATGCCTACCAGTATCTGAGTTATTATTTTCCTTTCATTTTAGGGCTCCCAAAGTTGTAACCTCTGATTTTTTTAATGTTCATTTTATCACTCCTTATATGTCCTACCATTTAACCAAAAAATGTTTTTCTTGAGCACCAAACCACCACAACGACAATAACAGGAGGTGGCGGAGCAGCTGGTTACTGCTGCTGCCTCATGTTAGGTTCAGATGCTGCTCCTGGCTGTTACCTGTGTGGATTTTGCACGTCCCCTCCATGTGTGTCATCCTTCAAGCTACTCTACTTTTTCTCCTGCATACCCAAAGTCATCTTTATGTCAGTTCCAGACTGGCCCTGCACCAATGTGGTTGTATGCCTGAGTGAGCCCTGCAATGAACTGGTTTCCTGACCAGGGTTTGTCTCTGCCCTTTACCAAGGATTGTTAGAATAATAATATAAAGCCACGTGCTCTCTTTTCGTGTCACACCATAACAACACTGGTATCCTGCTGCAGAGTTCTTGCTACTTCCATCTCCAAATGTTCAGGAAGGAAATGTTAACAGTTGTACCTCTGAGGCCCGGGAAAGGCCCTTTGTCTACCAGGTTCATAGCACCGCACTTGGGTCCAATTTGTACTTTGAGGAGGCTGCTGCCCCACACTCAACATTCAGGATCTTGTACACAATAAGTAATGGATACATCCCACCAAGATCCTCTTTAAATCTTTGCAAGGTTCTGGATGGGTCAGGTGTGGTGTAGCATAATAGCAAGGCTACCTTTCCAGAGGATATAGCGTTTTTTTTTAATCTGTACTCACCCTATGCCCGGTAATTTTGGAGACTCCATCCATCCATTAATCTTCTGTACCCATTTATTCATGTATAGGGTCTTAGGAAGCAACAGATGAAAAGTGGGAAGAAATCCCACCAATTACTCCAGGCCATCATAGGGTACACTTGATCATACACCTAAATTGACTTGAGGAAAATGTATTCTTATCGATTTTTTGGATCAATTTCTGAATAAGGGGGAGTCCGTGTGTATCTAAGGAGTATGACACACAAGACAGGCGCCAACCCTGGTGAGGGCACCAGGCCATTCATTCAGGCAAATTCATTCATAAAACCACATTCACTAATAGCACACCTAAGACACATCTTTGAAATAAAGAAAAACAGGAGTCCTGGAAGAACATCCACAGGAACACAAGGAGAACATGCAAACCAGTCAGGAACTGACGCGCAGGACTCTGAGGCAGGAAGGCGACACACTGACATACAATCATTGAGTACCTTTATTTAAGAAGTTATTATGAAGAAGTGTGTCAAGAAACACCAGTGGGGCTCCTTCATACCTACACCAACACAAATGTGCATTGCCAGCAACTGTACTGTTACCTTAAACAAAGTCACCATTTTTCTTCCTTCTTGTAATACGTGTGTGTGTTTGATGTTGCGGTCATTTGTTATTTTTCTTGTCCCTTTGTAAAGTAATGTCTATCTATCTATCTATCTATCTATCTATTGTCACAAGAACGACAAATAGACATAATAAAGGTTTGGGGCAGGCACCCATATAATGTGCCTTGGCTGCAAAAAGGTATTTAAAGATAGTAAGTTGTTCACAAGACTGAGTCCAAAATAGAAATGCAGTATTGAATCAAGATGGCTGCTTTAAAGGCCATTGTTGAAAGTGATGCAATCAGGGCCGGAAGCGGATGTGATGTTAACTGAGACAGGACAGGAAATGACATCATCGAAAGTGCCAGAACCCTGCGGGATTTCCAAAGAATGGTCCATTGGGAAAGACAGTGCACCCCGCCACCCCCTGGTCGAACCTGGAATTGCCATTTTTCAGACCTTTTAGTTGACTTCTATTCTATCTATCATATAGTGAATTTCACTATCTATCTATCTATCTATCTGTCGTTACAGTTTTGTCTGTCATTGTGCCAGACGGTACGTGACAATTTCCCTGTACTCTGTACAGATGACACTGCTGCTCTTATTGCTACTGTTTGTGTCAGGCGTGCATCAAAGTCTGAGATTTTGCCACAGTGGTGGTAAGAGTACAAGTTTATCCTTTTTGGATACTTTGCTGTCTGCATCTGATTGTTTATGGACACCTTTGGGGAAGCTGCAGCTTGACGTTTACTAATGTGGAGGAGGCCTGACAAGATCTGTCCTGATGTAGTTGTCTTTGTAACTGGCGTCCACATGTAACACATAAGTTCAGACTCACTCTGTCACAACTTGGCAGTGCTGCTCATCTTTAGACACAAGAGGAGGTCCATTTCTACAAGTGATCTCATGTTGTGCTCTGGTTTTCTGAGTCAACTTGTAACAGAAGGCTTTCTATAAATATAACTGGGGTACTGGTAAGTCTGCCTGGTGCCTAGTTGGAGAGCTGCAGTGGAAAGTGAGTGAAATGCAGAAGAAGCTCAGGTAACACTTTAGTTTATGTACTGCAAAAATGCATCTATTACTCATTTAGTTTTATGTAATAAGACCTTCACAAACACTTCTTAGGGTCTTCATAACACTTACAGAGCATCATTTAAGTGTTTCTTCATCTCTGCAATGTGACCCACTAACAACACTTCACTTTGTAGTGGTCTGAGGGGGCTTAACTGAGATACATTTCTCTTGATGTTACATATTTAGCGTATGACCTGTGAATCCTTCATATTAACAAGTCATTTTATGATCATGTCAATATGTCACACTGCACAGCAATGTATAAAAAAGCGTTATGAAGACCACAAGAAGCCTTTGTTTGGGTCTTGTTACATAAGAGTACATGAGTTTTGCATTTGGCTACGGTCAGTGTCACTACTGGCAACATGAGGTGATACCTGGACCCTACAGAGTCCAGGTATCTCCAGGATGGCACATCAATACATGTCATTGCCAGAAGGCTTGCTGTGTCTCCCAGCACAGTCTTAAGGGCATGGAGGAGATTCCAGGAGACAGGCAGTTACTCTAGGAGAGCTGGACAGGGCCATAGAAGGTCCTTAACCCATCAGCAGGACTAACCGGTATCTGCTCCTTTAGCCAAGGAGGAACAGGATGAGCACTGCCAGAGCCTACAAAATGACCTCCAGCAGGCCACTGGTGTCAATGTCTCTGCCCAAACAATCAGAAACAGACTTCATGAGGGTGGCCTGAGAGCCTGACATCCTCTAGTGGGCCCTGTGCTCACTGCCTGGCACCATGGAGCTTGATTAGCATTTGCCATAGAATATCAGAATTGGCAGGTCCACCACTGGCACCCTGTACTTTTTACAAATGAGAGCAGGTTCACCCTGAGCACATGCGAGAGACGTGAAGAGAAGCCATGGAGAATGTTATGCTGCCTGTAACATTGTTCAGCATGACCGGTTTGGTGGTGGGTCAGTGATGGTCTGGGGAGGCATATCCATGGAGGGATGCACAGACCTCTACAGGCTAGACAATGGTACCTTGACTGCCATTAGGTATTGGGATAAAATCTCTGGACCCATTGTCAGACCCTGTGCTGGTGCAGTGGGTCCTGGGTTCCTTCTGGTGCATGACAATGCCCGGCCTCATATGGTGAGAGTATGCAGGCAGTTCCTGGAGGATGAAGGAATTGATACCATTGACTGGCCCCCACGCTCGCCTGACCTCAGTCCAATAGAACATCTCTGGACATTATGTTTCGGTCATCTGACGCTGCCAGGTAGCACCTCAGACTGTCCAGGAGCTCAGTGATGCCCTGGTCCAGATCTGGGAGGAGATCCCCCAGGACACCATCCATCATCTCATTAGGAGCATGTCCCCCCTGACGTTATCAGGCATGCATACAAACACGTGGAGGCCTTACAAACTACTGAGTACGATTTGGAGTTGCTGCAATGAAATTTTGGCAAAATGGACCAGCCTGCCTATTATTTTTTCACTTTGATTTTTGGAGTGTCTTTGAATTCAGCCCTCTGTAGGTTGATAATTTTCATTTCCATCAAAAGATGTGGCATGCTTTCATTCCTAACACATTACCATACCAGTCCATATCAGTAGAGATATGCTGCAGGATTTTTTTCCCCAATGAGATCTGATGTGTTTTCAAAGTGTTCCTTTAACTTTTTTGAGCAGTTTATGAAGGTGTTTATGTGACAGAGAAAGAGAAGCAATAAGAAGACAAAACACTGAAGCACACAGTGAAGCAGGGAATCCTCTGTAATAACGAGTGACTGAGCAACAGACAAACAGGAAGGGCTCATAGGCATGCAAGACAAAGTCCATGATACAGAATACAAGAACAAGAGAGAAATATATGCCAAACGATGAGAAGACCGTCAAGTAAGACAACATGCCAACCACGAATAATAAAATACATTATAACTTCTTGAGGAATTGAAAGAAGTACCTATACAAGAAGTAGATAAGAACAATAAACACCTCCTTACCTATAATGAGTGTGGCTGGGTGCAGGAATGACAAGTCGCAGAAGGATAAGAAGTCAGGACACCATTTAATTGAGCAAAATCCAAACAAATTAAAGCCTCTTGTCATTGTACAGCCAACCTTTAGATGAAATAGAAACGAAAAAGTTTTTGACTTGTAGTTGCAGAAATGAAGGTTGCTTCGCTGGAGCTCCATTATAAAAGATGCCTCCTTCCCGGGCAGTCAGGCTTCTTATAACGGATGAACCGGAAGGAGTGGTGCTGAGTGCCCTCACTGGGCATTTTCTCAGAGCTGGCGGGGAGAGAAGGAGAAGAAAATGTTAGCGACAGCGCCCCCACTCAGCCCGGCGGGTTATCACACACCTCAATTGAGCCAATGAGGAGATTCTCTGACATGTCTGTGTGACACCAGATTATTATTTGCAGTTTATTTTAGGACCATAATAAAGTAGTAAAATGCCAGGCTGTCAATCAATCAATATGGCATTATTCTATATGGTGCTTTAGTAACAGAGATCAGACTGAATTATATTAGAATATCAAATGTACAAAGTTATCCATTTTCTGAAGCCTAATAATACCATTTTAGGGTCATGGTGGTCTGGAAGCCATTCCAGTACTGTCAGGTGTAAGACCAGACCTGAAGAGTGTGCAGATCCGTTGTAGAGGGGGCTGGGTGGTCTCGTGGTGTTGAACCCCTGCAGATTTTATTTTTTCTCCAGCCATCCGGAGTTTTTTTTTTTTGTTTTTGTTTTTTCTGTCCTCCCTGGCCATTGGACCTTACTCTTATTCTATGTTAATTAGTGTTGTCTTATTTTAACAACAACAACATTTATTTATACAGTATAGCACATTTTCATACAAAAAAGTAGCTCAAAGTGCTTTACATATTTAAGAAAAATAAAAAACAAAATAAGAAATTAAAATAAGACAACATTTAATTCTTACTTTGTCTTTTTTTTCTCCTTTCTTCATCATATAAAGCACTTTGAGCTACATTATCTGCATGAAAATGTGCCATTTAAATAAATGTTGTTTTTGTTGTAGAGATCACCTACCCACACTCACCCCACGCCAGTCTGAATTTACCAGCTAACCTAACCTACATGTCTTTGTTATGTGGAAGGAACACAAGATGACATTAGAAGAAACGACAAACAAATCGCAGCCATGCAAAAGGTGCAAATTCCACACTGACAGTTTGGGCCTAGGGCTCTCAGATGATTTCACAAGAGGTAATTTCCACGTTTTTGTGCATCAAGATGAAGGCTGGTGTAAAAATTAGAAACATGGAGCCATGCAGGCAGTGCTTCCGTACCAAATGCCCTGATGATTATGTAGAACTGAGCTAGCGTCATTGCTAGAGAGGCTGTGATGGGCATCCCTGCATTTTCTGAATCTGCTTGTTCCAGTTCAGGATTGTGAGGAGCTGCAGCCCATCCCGGCAGCTTCCAGGTGCAAAGAAGGAATCATGCATTCATTATAGGACAAAGTCATGCTCAGCTAGCCATTTCTGAGTTGCCAGCCTAACCTACGGGAGACACCCCAATGGCCAACAGCATCCTGGCGTTGAAAGGAGAAGCTGGCATCGCTGAAGAGCAGAGTGACCAGGGTCATAGCTTTGTTATTCATATAAGCCCGGTGGTGTAGCAGTTAGCACTGCTGCTTCACAGAATCCTGGCTTCAGATCGTGACGCTGGGCACTGCCTATGTGGAGTATACATGTCATGCTCCCCCCGTGTTCATGTGGGCTTCAATCCTAAATATAATCTTACTGGGCTAACTAAAACATCCTCACTGATCTAAAAGCGGCACTAAATCCATCTGTTAATCTCTCCAACTTACTGCTACTCCATTCCTGCCTTGTGCCAGATGCTGCCAAGATGGAGCAATTTCTGTTATGTAAGCATTAATGGATTGTTTCAGCAGACCACAAAGAAACGAATACTATTGCAATGCAATGAAAAATAGTTTGCAAAAGAGCCTGTTCACTTTTTCAAGATTGCAGTAAAAAAGGATTCTGCCACAAAGCTGCCATGTGCCGTCTTACTGGCACAGCTGACTATTTTAGGCTGGGCTTGTTATCTCGGTGAGCTTCTCAGCTGCAGAAAACCTCATGTGGCTGCGCCGAAAATAAATGACAGACGAAGCATCCACTGAACACAAGTCACAGATGTGGTTTTGGGGGCAACAAGCAAATAGCTTTATTTTACGAAGATAAAAATATAACATTAAAAGTTGGGTGAGTAAATAAAAAAAGAAAACGCTGAATTGGTGTTGAAAATGAATGTCATTGAGATTTCTTATCATGAAGCATGTGCTTCATAAAAGCTGACTGGCATGCTTGGGGCAGAGGCCTTCATGGTTTGAGCTCACTGACCAGTTGTAGAGAAACTGCAGATGCCTTGCCTTATGGGGGCTTGTCTGTTCATGTGGGGAATGTTGGGGCTGATAACTGTCAATTCACAAGACATCATTATATAAGTAAATGAAACAAGCATACAAGCGTTAAAAGGTGCATAATAACTCACAAAGTTGTACATTAATATATAAATAACAACAAGTAAATTCATGAGATAGCAAGTGAAGAAAAACCTTTAACCACCTGTGGCCAGGTGCAGGACTCCAGTACTCTGGAAAATTTGGGGCACCAATGTGGTGGTCCCGTTTATTCCCTGTAGATCAATACAAAAGAAAATGCTCTTTGGTGTCCTTCTTGTTAAGCAGGATATTCAAGTCAAACAAAGAAAGGTTGTGGGGCTGGATAGCTAAGGTCGGTTCACTAGGAGAGCTCTGTCCTGCCGGTCGCTTGAGCCAGTAAGAATGCCTCCTCCCAGGACAGCCCAGTTTTAATGGGGGCTTAACCAGAAGGGGCCACGTCTTGGCACTGCAGAGAAAGAAGCAGATGACAATATTAGCGATAATGCCCCCTCTCATCCCGGCGGGTTATTACAGGCCTAGACTGGGCCTGTGAAGAGGTCCCCACCTGGAACACTTGATACAGGAAATGGTCAAGATGAGTCAAAGACTAACATACATGTGGTGATCACACAGTTAGCATTGGAAATCTTCATTCACCTCATACATTACCATTTTGATTCATCATTCATTCACTTTGCAAATGAGCTTCTTCTTTTATTACACTAAAGCTCCATGGTTACATCAACCAACCCTGCAGGGCACTGCAGATCCTCTTTTATCAGGAAAATCATTCACTACGCCTTTGCAAGCCGGTCTTAGCTCAGAATGGTGTGGGTGTTATGGTGCCAAGTGAAAGCCTTGCTCTTGACATTGCCAGGATGGGCTCAGTCCACTCACCACCCAGCATAGCATTCAGAAGATTTCAAAATGAATGTGTAGCCACAAGTCAGAGCAAAACTGATGATGCAGTCTCTTCTTTCTTCACTTCCTTAGGCAGTTAACAAAACATTTAGGATGCCATGTCTTTCCTGCTGTTTTGATGTGTGAGTTGTCGTGATGAGAGACATCTTAGCAGAAGGTACGTTGGGTTTTGGTGGGGTGGCTGTTCATCCCTCATGCTTGTGCTGTGAAATCGTGTGTTAGAAAGAGACAAAATGAAATTTTACCTTAGCTTGCTTCAGGAAATAGCGTTTTATTGATTTACTGACTATATGGTACTTTTGTAACCTACAGTTGTTCTTGAAAGTTTGTGAACCCTTTAGAATTTTCTATATTTCTGCATAAATATGACCTAAAACATCATCAGATTTTCACTCAAGTCCTAAAAGTACATAAAGAGAAACCAGTTAAACAAATGAGACAAAAATATTATACTTGGTCATTTATTTATTAAGGAAAATGATTGAATATTACACATTTGTGAGTGGCAAACGTATGTGAACCTTTGCTTTCAGTATCTGGTGTGACCCCCCTTTGCAGCAATAACTGCAACTAAACGTTTCCAGTAACTTTTAATCATTCCTGCACACCGGCTTGGAGGAATTTTAGCCCATTCCTCCGTACAGAACAGCTTCAACTCTGGGATGTTGGTGGGTTTCCTCACACGAACTGCTCTCTTCAGGTCCTTCAACATCATTTCGATTGGATTAAGGTCAGGACTTTGACTTGGCCATTCCAAAACATTAACTTTATTCTTCTTTAACCATTCTTTGGTAGAACGACTTGTGTGCTTAGGGTCGTTGTCTCGCTGCATGACCTACCTTCTCTTGAGATTCATTTCATGGACAGATGTCCTGACATTTTCCTTTAGAATTCTCTGATATAATTCAGAATTCATTGTTCCATCAATGAAGACAAGCCATCCTGGCCCAGATGCAGCAAAACAGGCCCAAACCATGATACTACCACCACCATGTTTCACAGATGGGATAAGGTTCTTATGCTGGAATGCAGTGTTTTCTTTTCTCCAAACATAACGGTTTTCATTTAAACCAAAATGTTCTATTTTGGTCTCATCCGTCCACAAAACATTCTTCCAATATCCTTCTGGTTTGTCCACGTGATCTTTAGCAAACTGCAGAGAAGCAGCAATGTTTTTTTTGGAGAGCAGTGGCTTTCTCCTTGCAACCCTGCCATGCACACCATTGTTGTTCAGTGTTCTCCTGATGGTGGACTCATGAACATGAACATTAGCCAATGTGAGAGAGGCCTTCATTTGCTTAGAAGTTACCCTGGGGTCCTTTGTGACCTCGCCGACTATTACACGCCTTGCTCTTGGAGTGATCTTTGTTGGTCGACCACTCCTGGGGAGGGTAACAGTGGTCTTGAATTTCCTCCATTTGTACACAATCTGTCTGACTGTGGATTGGTGGAGTCCAAACTCTTTAGAGATGGTTTTGTAACCTTTTCCAGCCTGATGAGCATCAACAACTCTTATTCTGAGGTCCTCAGAAATCTCCTTTGTTCATAACATGATACACTTCCACAAACATGTGTTGTGAAGAGCAGACTTTGACAGATCCCTGTTCTTTAAATAACACAGGGTGCCCACTCACACCTGATTGTCATCCCATTAATTGAAAACACCGGACTCGAATTTCACCTTCAAACGAACTGCTAATCCTAGAGGTTCACATACTTTTGCCACTCACAAATATGTCATATTCGATCATTTTCCTCAATAAATAGATAGATAGATAGATAGATAGATAGATAGATAGATAGATAGATAGATAGATA
>JANRMT010062852.1:37037003-37054106 GCA_026402145.1 Polypterus bichir lapradei | reverse complement strand
GTGTGTGTGTGTGTGTGTCTCTAGCGCACCTGTGTGTGTGTGTGTGTCTCTTTTGCGCGCCTGTGTGTGTGTATGTCTCTAGCACACCTGTGTGTGTGTGTCACTCTTGTGCGTCTGTGTGTGTGTGTGTGTGTGTGTGTGTGTGTTGCGCGCCTGTGTGTGTGTCTCTCTCTCGTGCACGCGCCTGTGTGTGTGTCTCTCTCTCTCTGCACAGGGAATGCACAGGGAGAGACTGAACACGTGCCGTGTCGCCCCGCGCATGTGCACTTCACCAGAAGACACACACACGGACACCTGGACGCACACAGGGGTTTTATTAAAGAGGATGCTTTGGCGCAGGCTTGTTATTTGAAAATTCCTTTATATTGGGTGGAATTATAAATCTTTTGGGTGACCTGAAATATCATTGGGCACCAAGCAGTAAAAACAAAACCATATGTTAGAGGTGCTTCTTTGTAATGAACTCATTTTTCCAGTATATGTGAGAAGATGTTAATTGAAAAGTTGTACCATATATCAAGCCAAATCAAAATTTTGAGATAACCTCAAAATGGAATTTAGATTTATAAAAGGCTGTTAAGCTTTTTAAACATATGTAACTCATTTTACGATAGCACAAAATATGTATCATAGGATATCTGTAATACATTTTGAGATATAGTATTTCAAACTGACCTTCTATGGAATTGAATCCATCTCTCCATTTTCTAAACCCATGTACTCAGAGCATGGAGTCTGTCCCAGCAAGCATTGGGCACAAGGAAGGAACAATCCCAGGACAGGGCAGCACATCAAAGGGGGAATACTCACAGTCACACACACCCCTAATAGTCTTTGGACTTTGGGAGCCCCTGGTGGGAGCCCAAGCAGGCACAGAGAAGACATGCAAACTCTGTTCTGGAAGCACTGCCATTGCACCATCATGCTGCCCCTGCAATTTATTAACATCTAAAATTAATCTTGACATATTTCAGAACTGGCTTTTCATTAAGACTTTTCGTCTATTTCAAGACACCTCAAAATATACAGCATTTGATAGATGATTTTAAAATTCTTGGAAATCATTCTGAGATATCCTGAGATCGATTTTAGATATCCTAAAATAGGATAGAAGCTATTGTGAGATATTGTGCTTTGAACCACATCTCAGCCTTTAATTAAAATGCATTTTAAAATATCACAAATAAGGAAGGAAACCACTTTCTTAGCCCGCTTTATTCAGGGCCAACAGAAACTAAGAAAGCAATGGAGGCAGAAACCAGCAAGGGAAGGGACAGTAGTTGCATCAGAGACTTCAGTTTTCTGTTCACAAAACACTTATGGGGTCAGAAGCAACAGACTCTTCTCAGCTTTGTGAAATTAACATTAAATGTGGATTAACTACATGATGTGTGTCACACACTTGACCTCTGAATGATTGGCAAACTTTGAAACCTTAAGTAATTCTAAGATAGATAGATAGATAGATATGAGATGTACTTTATAATAGATAGATAGATAGATAGATAGGTGTCATGTAAGATGTGTAGTGCCAGCAGTAATACTAGCTACACTTCAGAATAGGTAATCCACCTGAAGCTAACTATATTTTGGGCCAGCCATCTAGGAAAACACCTGCAAGAAAAAATTGTTCCTGGAAGAGGTGTTGGCGAGGTCGTCAGCCGGCGCATACCCTGTGGTCTGTCAAAGTCTCATGTTACATAGTGCCACGATTACTATTTTTCAGATTGAATTCCTTTAATTTAAATTCTGTTGATATACTCTTCATGCTCCATACCTGCGTAAATCATCAGGATTAATCAACATGTTGAACAGCAAATGAATAAATAATCCTCCACACTGACAATTATCAATTTCGGACATTCTCAGTTTACTGCAGACTACAGTGCAAAGAATGGGATGGCTGTTGTAGGTGCCAATGAGGAAGAAAAGGCATCTTATCTGGGACAAAGTTAGGATTCATACCCAACAAAGATGCCATAATGGATGGACTGGGCAAACGGTCTTACCAGGAGCAGTTCATTCACCCACATGACAGGTGACAGTGTTCCTCAAGGCTGGACCAGAATAAGATTCCCACAGGATGGGTGAACCCTGCAGAGTTTGCTTTACTGTGAGTTTGGCAAAATCACAGAAATGTCCGGGTACTTGCTGAACTCTCCGAAATGCATTGAAGTCAATTCGGCAGAAGGATACTGAACTAGTTTTGAGAGGCTTATTATGGTGCACTGGTGTTTTAATTGTCTTCAAGGGCTATTGAAGCATCTGCCAACTATGCTGAACTGATTATTTGGTGAAAACCAACATCTGCTTGAGTTGTGAGAAGGCGGCACTAGCCACTGCATTACTGGTCCTCAAACAACAAAAGATGCAAATGGAATGATGGCCACAAACAAAATACAACAAATGGCCATAAACTAGTAAAAACTACTAAAAATAAATAAATATATATATATATATATTTTATATACTGCTCAAAAAATCAGAGTATAGCACAGCGGTTCTCAAACTTTCGTATTTCACGCCCCCCTTTTCTACCTGGAATAATTCCTAGCCCCCTGCATAATATAAGATAGATGAGAATAACCCGTGATACTAAAGTATCTATCTATCTATCTATCTATCTATCTGATACAACTAACTAAGGTATGATTCTCATGCGGTGTCGCAGTATCCTATCATTTTTACTTCCATAAGATTTGCATTTGTTCGCCTAACTTTGATGAAATATTTGCAATTTATTTTTTTTAAAGTGCTTTGATAACTGTTAAAATGCCTTGTGTGGTCTTTGGTAGCAATTCTAATCCCAAAAACAAAGAATAAATTATTTATTCTTATTTAATTATTTTTATGTAAAGAAACGATTAAATATGTTTTCATTTTTAAAAATCTTGTAAACGAAGACACCGATGAAGTCAATCTGTGCGAGACGAACATATTTTCATCCGACAAATATTATAACACTGTTAGTTGTATCATGAAAATAACCCAATACACAGTAAATTATTTAACTCAATTTGGCAATATTGGCTACGCTGCCAATGTGGTGCAGTCGCGCCGCATTATCACCTGATCAACTGTTACCCGAATGTTCGCGACCGATACCAATACGTCTCGGACTTTCTGGATTGAAAATACGTGACTATATCTCGATTATATCAAACCAAACCTGGACAGGTTGTGTACTTTAAAGCAGGCACATATTAGTCATTAGATCTATGCCTTAGAAATGTTTTATTTCAATTTTAGTTATAATGCATTTGTTGTGATTATATGGTTATAAATTTAAATTTGAAATAAAAATGTAAAAAATTAATTTTGATGTCTTGTTCATTTATTCGACGCTCCCCTTGTACAGCTTCAGCGGCACACCCCGCAGTTTGAGAACCGCTGGTATAGCATCAAGTCAGTGAAACTTCTGGGCTATTGATCCGGTCAGTTAAGTTGCAGAGGGGCTTGTTAATCAGTTTCAGCTGCTTTGGTGTTAATGAAATTAACAACAGGGGCACTAGAGGAGCAACAATGAGACGACACCCAAAACAGGAATGATGTCTTTCCTGACTGTTTTTTCACTCGTTTTGCATTTGGCTACGGTCAGTGTCACTACTGGTAGCATGAAGTGAACAAGCTTTGTCTCCCTCCTCCTGACTCTGGCTTCTGGAGTGGTGGCTGCTGGCTCCCTTTATAGTCCAAGGTGTTAGATGATGGAGTACCGGCTGCACTTCCGGGTGTGGTGGAAGAACCGCCCTAAAGGGCTCAGGAGGCTATGCAGCTCCCCCTGGTGGTGACCACGGAGCCCAACAGGGATGGGCTCCGGTGTAACCCGATTGTGGCCCTGATGCAACTCAGGGGGGCTGCCACCAAGTGTTCTGGGGTGTGTAATGTGCATCCCTGTCTCAAAGGGGCGTCCTGGCCGGGCATGGGTCCCGGGCATCTTTCACATAGCATACAGTAGACCTTATTATAATTAGATTATTTGTAGATTGTGGTGAAAGTATAAGGACGTTTTTACTCCAGTCTTCTCACCTATGACTTGACTTGGCTTAACTTGTTAAATCCAGAAACTCAACTCGACTTGCTTGAATGCAATCCTTATAAAGTTAGTTTGACTTAAAAGTTGAAGGTGAGGGCTTGAACTTTGTCTCACCTCTGGTTCCTCCTCCATTATGAAGCCTCACATTCTCCTAGGCTTGTTTGTTTCCTCTTATAGTTTGATATCACCTTTCAGCCCAGTATGTTAGAAGGTCCTTAAGGTTTTATCTCTTGAACAGCCTGGGAGTGTCTGAGAATTCACAAGGAGGAGCTGGAGACTCTTCTTGACTGTTCTTGACTGTTGTTGACTGTTGTTACCTAGACAGCTCAGCATGCTGTCATTGTGACCTCCACCAGGAAGAGTCGATGTTAAGTGAAGTGAGCTCTTTGCCTTGCCCCTTCGCCATTGTTAGGCTTGCTTGATTTGTTTTTGTGCTCAGTCATAATTATGCTTTTAACTTGTGTGCCCTTCACTCATCCTTGTTACGTTTTTGAATCAGCAATTAAACAATGCCACTGGTGATGTGTGTCTTCTCCTACTGGCTCCAATCATTTATACTCAAATGCCTCAACTACAGAGTACAACCAGACAACTAATGTCTGTTCTTTCTTTTTTCTTGCAGGTGTTTCTTAGCCATTCCACCTTCATCACCTCTATAGTGCCACCAAGAACAGCAAGACAATGTGTAAAGATCTGTACTGTGGCTCATCATTCTGATGTGTTATAGAGTATAGTTACAAGATCGATTAGATCAAGGTCGCGTCTCCTAACGCTCTCAGAACACTCTTTGGTCAGCAGAGAATCATGAACAGTACCTGTAATAACATCGACTTTAACTCGGACAGAATCTTCTTCTGCATCCTTTATGGCTTCATCTTCTGCATCGGGCTTCCCGTTAACTGCCTAGCCTTGTTTGGCCTGTACCGTCTAGTGAAGTCCGAGAACGGTCTGCCTATTTATGTCATTAATCTCCTGCTCTCTGATATCCTTCAAATTTGTACGCTTCCTTTGTGGATTCACTACTACAGCTATGGACACCAGTGGTATTTTGGAGCTACCTCCTGTAAGATTATGGGCTGCATTTTCTATATTAGTCTCTATGTCAGCATCTTCTTCCTTTGTTGCATTGCACTGGAGCGCTACCTGGCTATTGCCCACCCTCTGAAGTTTCCAACCATCCGCCGGCTGTGGTTTGCCTGCCTCCTTTCTCTGTCTTTGTGGACGTTTATTACCATAATTCCTGCAGTGGCCTTTAAAGTGCTTTTCCCTGAAAGCAACGACAGCTTGTGCATTGAGAAGTACCCGTCCAAGAAGAACTTCATCGCCTACCGGATAATTACCTTGATTCTGTCTTTTTTCTTACCATTGGCTTTTCTTCTTTTCATGTACCTCGGTACTCTGAGAAGTCTTAGTCATGTCCAATCTGTGAATAAATCTGAGAAGAAACGCATCCGAGGCCTGCTCAGTCTGCTAGTGCTGATATTCCTGCTGGTGTTCGGACCCTACCACCTCACTGGCTGTGTCAAGTACATTGGTCTGGTGTTCAGCAGTGACATTTGTGAGTTTGAGGCTCACATCTTCATTTTCTATCAAGTTGGCAGGGGGTTTCTTAGTCTGAACAGCCTCTTAGATCCCATCCTGTATATATTCCTCAGAATGGATTTCCAGAAGCAGGTCCTCTATTTTTTTCCATGCTGTCAGAAGTTTTTCAGCCTGATGGACAGCAAAAGTGAAGCTGAGCCCAAAGGCACCGTCAGAATGTCAGAGCACACTGATAGCACCAACCGGTCCCTTTAGGCTGTGCTGATTAAGTTCAAGTTGGCATGGGGTTATGGGAGCACTCATGTAGTCGCCGCTATGAACAGCACCTAATTTGGATTTATTATCAGAACAATCGTGACAAAAACAAGCCATCCAGTTCCATAACTCGTCTATCCTATTCACTATAGATTCTCGATTTTAGATCAATGTGTTTTAAGATGGATTCTAAGAAATTGCAGATGAGTTTAGAGATGTTTATACTGAACCTAGGGATGCCCATATTGAATCGATGAATGAATAAAGTGAATTTGGAACTTGTAATATTGAATCAATATAGCGTGTGTGGAGAGAGGTACTGTACATTCAATGCATCCTTGGGTGCCATGAGGCTCTGGAGGGATACGGTAAATCCAAGACTAAGCAGGCTAACTCTGCCCTTAGGAATAATACATCCAGGGCTGTGACTACTGTGTCTGGGCCTAGCCATACTAAATCCCATATTGGGCGTTGAATATTTAGAGTTAGCCTAGCCTTTAAATATGTGGGCGTGCATATTCAGTTTGAGGATGGAAATAGTGAATCCATAACTGAGCACACTAAGTCCGCAACCTGGCACAGTCAGCCTTTGACTGGATGAGCTGTGTCTGGTGATACTCTTACTCATTATGTGCCTTGGTATAGTAAATCTGGAGCAGACAATACTGAACTTATGTCTCCACCTAGTAAGATTGAGAGTAAATATAAATCTGAGCATGCTGTACCTGTAACGAGACATAGTGATTCCAGGGCAGCTGACCAAGGCCACATTAACCCAATGGGCTAAAGGGTCTACAGCAGGGCCTCATCCACAAGGTGGCACCCTCGACATGATGCCAAAGGTAATTTTTATTGTTTCAAAAGTACAATTAAAAGAAAAAGTGTCAGAAAAAAGCTTATGGTTGATAAAATTTTAAAAGTCTATTTGAGCACTATCACCATTACATCACATTGCCTCACAATGTCAGACAGAAAGACTAAAAGTGGGTCACATAAGCGCATTTGAAAAGGTAGGCACCACTGTGGTGCAGGTCCTTACTTCTGGCAGCCTCTCGAACCCAACACCATCGGTAATGTAACCGGATGAGCTGTGCAATGAGGACAAATCACACTGGGAGCAAGTGGAGAGTGTAAAAATGAAAACAAAACCAAGACAGTGTCCATAACTACAGTGCTTCAAAAATGTTTCAATATCTAAATAATCCATAAAAACTAGGGTGATAAAATTGGAGGTTAAAAATCCAATAAATAACACTTTAAAACGAGTTTAAAAACAACAGGCTGGAAGCTATCCTTTTTGTTTAAAAGCCTGGTGTCTTCTTTTAGCTGGCGGCTCCCCTGTTTCTCTCATATGGGCTGTGCAACATGGGAGTCATGCTACCTACAGCTGATCCGCTGGACTGAGACTCGAGTTCACCCAACGGCCAGGGCGCTCACGCTGGGGCTCAACCTTCCCAAGCCTCCCTGACTCCTGCTGGTGAGCCCACCACCTTCTCCTTGAGATCGCTTAGCTGGAGTGACCACTTCCTTCAGCCCCTGAGTGTCAGTCCAGTGGCTCTCCACTCAGCTGCCTGCCATAACCAGCAAGCCTGCTCTCTCTCTCTCTTGCTCACTCACTCACTCCCTTGCTTTTTTCCTCTTCCTGCTTTCCTCTTCTCTCCACTATCCTCCGTTCCTTTCTTTTTTCTCCCTCTCTCCGCACTCATGCTTCTCCTATTTATAATGGGGTTGTGGCACAGGTGTGGTAATTAGCAGCTCCTGGCATCAATTAAGAACATGGGCATTAAAGAAATCTGTGCACTTCAGGGCAGAAACGGCCACGCCCACAACATGGCCAGGTATGGCTCCGCCCACACTGCCACAAGACCTGGGTTCACTTCCCAGGTCCTCCTTGCATGGAGTTTGTATGTTTTCCCCGTATCTGTGTGGGTTTCCTCCGGGTGCTCCGGTTTCCTCCCACAGTCCAAAGACATGCAGGTTAGGTGGATTGGCGATCTTAAATTGTCCCAAGTGTGTGCTTGGTGTGTGGGTGTGTGTGTCCTGCAGTGTGCTGGCACCCTGCCTGGGGTTTGTTCCTGCCTTGCGCCCTGTGCTGACTGAGATTGGCTCCAGCAGACCCCCGTGACCCTGTAGTTAGGATATAGCGGGTTGGAAAATGACCGACTGATTATTAGGATTTCCCAAAACATTTTGCAGTCATAGTTAACAGGAAACGTCTGCAGCGTATTTGGTGGTCACTTGCTGCTGTAGTGGTGAAGAACAATGCACATGCAAATGGCATCATACCGTGAAAATGGGCTTCTGTTCATGTGCTCGTGGCAGAGAAGGAATCAGTAATTTACAAGCAGCTAAAAATATACACAAAGACAATGCTGTTGTTAAAACCACTGGAAGCTGAAAAAGACCAGGCAGTGGTTAAAGAAAAAGAAGAGGCTGCAAGTGCAGCATTCAGACTGCTAGGGGAAATGGCTACCTGCTCTTGTGTTTTGCTGGCGCAAAGATGGTGAAATCTCAGAGATCACACAGAAAAATTAGCACGTAGAAAATGCATTCAGTGTGACTACATTCAAAGAGTTGTACAATCAATCACTAGTGCACGTTGTGGCCAGTGGGTGGTGCCCTTGCAGTCCACAAATCCCAAAAAATGGCAAAAAAAATGTAAGGAAATGAAAAGTTTTATTACAACTAAAGGCAACAACAAGAAGGTTACAGGACTGAAAAGGCAAAAGTGCACTGAAGCAAAATAAAAAATCCTTTCACACCTTCTACCTTCTTGCACACCTCTCCTTCCTGCTACTCACAGGTCAACTCTAATCCATTCTTTATCCAATGCTAAATTTCCTGGAGGAATAGCCACTGGTCTTTCTGACGTCTGATCCGTAAAGTATTTCTGAGGTCACTTTTGGTCTCCTCTGAAGCACCTCCAGGCCAGACATAGCGTTACAAATCCCCTGGGGACTCCTGCCCAGAAATTCCTCTGGCAGCCCCACATATTCTGGCCAGACTGCTGGTCCATGTTTAACAAAAGGTGTCGGACATCCTGTAGGGGTCTCAATAGCAGTCTCCCACTGCCAGCCATTAAAGTATGGGGAGTGTAGATTCTTTAATTGTTGATTCCACACTGTCCTTCCAATATCCTTACATCCCTTTAATAATTTACTCCATTTACTTACCTTTATGTCCAACTGCCATCGCTTCAAGGTCAGTTAAGAATGTTCTCACACTGTTGATATGTTAAATCTCCAGGCCCAGACCCCAGCTACCTCTGCAATGTGTAATTTCGATAATCGCAACAATCACAAATAATGGAGATGCTGTTAGGGAGACAGGTGCAAGATAGTAAATGTGAATTAAGGAAGGGAAAACATTGGGGAAAAATTCTGAATTAGCCAAGGCCGCCCTGATCCAAAGTGTTCATAAGAAATGCAATGATTTAACTTTCTGAGATAGAAGTACATTATTAACAAGAACAGTTGTGTGAAACATTTGACATATTAAAATGTGTACCTAAAGTCTAAATATTCTTGTCTGTAATGTAAATTTGTAATTTTTCCTTTCTGTTACAACAACAACAACAACATTTATTGGTATAGCACGTTTTCTTACAAATGATGTAGTGCTGTACAAAATGAAGAAAGAAAAAAGAAAAAATATAAAAATTAGACAATACTTATTAACAGAGAATAAAGTAAGATCTGATAGCTGGAGAAGAAAAAAACAAAATCTGCAGGGGTTTGAAGGCCACAAGACCACCCAGCCCCAGTAGGCATTCTACCCAACATCAATGATCTCAATCAGTGTTCATGGTTTTCAGGCTTCACGTGGAAGAATTCGATGATGTGAACCTCTGCCCTTCAATCCATCAATGTAAGGACTGCACGGTGCTTTGATCAGGTGGTGGTGGCGCAGATCGCCAGCACAGAAAAACAGAAAGAGAACAACAGAGAAAGTAGGGGTTAGTATGGATTTTGGAACCATGAAAACCATGTTAAAATAATGGGTAATGATAAAGTAATGATGAAGGTCCATAGAGGCCTAGCCCCCTAGTAATGGATCAAAAATCAAAAGTGACATCTTATTCACAATCACTGACCTGAAGTAGTCTAAAACGACACCCCACATGCTTATGTTTGAAATTGGTCATGTGGCTCTTAGAAGGCTAGGACTAGGGAATCCATTCCCGGATGGGTTTATCCATTCCCAGGAATTTGGGAATCCCGGGCTCCCGTGGATGACACAGTGCACGAGCATCTCACATGTGAACAGTTTTAGAATGACCAACACTTATTTTTAATAAAACTACTGCAATATGTTGACACCAATAAAAGACTAACCTTATCTACAAGCAGTTCATGCTGTCATATAAGTACATGTATCTAGTTCAGGGGTGCCCACACTTTTTCGGCTTGTGAGCTACTTTTAAAATGACCAGGTCGAAATGATCTACCTACATTAAAAATTATATATATATAGTTTTACTGTCAAATAATGCAAAGAGTATGCAACACGTGTTTCGCCCTAATTCTGGGCTCACTGCACCCCCTGTTATGGATCGAACCTCGGACGTCAGCGTCGAAGCCTCTTTACGTTGCGCCATGGCGTGTGGTTCGCTTATTTGACAGCATGTAGATCGGGGTAATTACATTCATGGCATTCATAGTCTGAATCACAATCTGATTGTATGGGTGCATGTCGGATGACCAGTGTGTTAGAAAAAAAGAGATCTCAGACTGGCCGCCCTGTATGTCAATCAAGTGGCAAATGCCATAGGGATAGACTAATGTTTAAAAAGAAATGTTTTTGAATGCAACGCAATCTACCTGATCAAATACTAATACACTTGTTCTAAACAATGCCCGCGCTTGCTGTTGCTCTGAAACACCGCCATTTCAGCTTTTACTGATGCATCTTGTCATCATTCTGTGATGGCAAGTTTCTTGGCACTGATAATGCGGGTGCAACAGATTGACGCACTGCAATTTCAAGTTGCTGTTCAAAGCTGTTGTCTGAGAGATGTCAATGAAGTTTGCCCTGGCCCGGCATTCGGGAGCTGCAGAGTGCAGACTCTTCCTAGTCCACTATACTCAGTCTTAGTTGGAGTCAGGAGACTGACAATTGCTGCTGGTCTGTTGTTGACTGAATTAATCGGCAACACACTACACTGTGGGCCAAAAAACCGTGCCACTTAATTATTTTCAACTATAACTCTGTTATTTCTTGATCGATTCTTACACTTTTACATACTATATATGCGAGCTTGGCCGTTCCCAGTTTCCTGGGAATTACAGTAGTTTCATGCGCGGGAATGCGGGAATGAAAAATATTCCGGGAATGGATTCTCTAGCTAGGACCACTTATAAAGAATCAAATATCAAAACATTTACCATATTCTTGTTCAGCAGTCTCAAAATAGCATAAAATGGCATTCCACGTGCCCCTGTTGCCCATTTCCAATCTTGTAAGTAACTTTGACCCCTCATATCCCATTAGAGGATGAACCCCTGGTGTCAGTTGACATCCTTATGAACATTTTTGCTCAAGACACCTAATAATTTAACCTTTATAATACATAAGGGTGTAATTCCCCGCACAAAGTATGGTCCAAAATGTGCCTAAAAATTAAGTTTTTCTTTGGGGCTAGAAGGGCAAAAATAGAGGGGAACCCCAGAAAGCTTAACTCGACATCAAGATGAGTTGAATGGTGTGTTATATGTGGGGTGAGTTAGGAGTCACAGGACCAAAACCAGACAACTAAAATACAGCAACAAGAGTACATGTTAGGATAGGCAACAATTTTCAACTAGAAAATGTTTAAATGTGTTGTCCTAAAGGTGTAATTTGATGCCATTACAGCAACATTTTAAAAATCGTAGCACCACACCGGTGCTCACCAGCATCAAGTGCCAAATGGAGTTTTTGCACTTAACGCTTTTAGGTGTATCACTGTCCTTAAAAGCCTGTTCACTGTTGTCACACGAGTTGGAATTCTTATGTGTTTTTGGTAGGCCTGCCATTTTTATAAGCTCTCTTGCAGCTGGTACTGAGCTGCTCATTTGAATGATGGAATGCCAACTCCCACTGATGCCAACTCATACCTGGGCTGATATAACTTGTCAGAGGCATAACAATAGCAGCACAAACAACAAGAACCCATACAATACATTGATTCATAATTATATGACAGCTTCTTTACATCAGGGTATTTTTGTTGGGAGGTAAGGTGAAAGATTCTCTGCTGTTCTTTTTCTGGTTTTTCTGTGGTGGGGATCTGTGCCACCACCACCTGATCAATGCACCGTGATGTCCCTGCATTGATGGATTAAAGGCCAGAGGTTCACATCATCTAATTCTTCCATGTGAAGCCTGAAGACCATGAGGACTGATTGAGATCATTTATATTGGGTAGAATGCCCAGTCTGGGCTGGGTGGTCTTGTGGCCTCTGAACCTCTGCAGATTTAGTTTTTTTTTCCAGCCCCTGGTGTTTTTTTTGTTTTTTTTTTGTCCTCCTGGCCATTAGATCTTAGTTTCTTCTTTGTTCCTTAGTATTGCCTAATCTTATTTTTGTTGCATATAAAATGTTCTTTCTTCATCTTGTAAAGCACTTTGAGCTGCATCAGTTGTATGTAAATGTGCTATATAAATAAATGTTGCTGTTGTTGTTGTTTTAGTGTTTACTGTACAATAAGCTACCATTCAAGGTGCTGATACAGAGTTTTTCAGTAAGTTGACGTTAGTCCTAATTGAGTAGAGATGGTGTAAGTTTACTTTGTTCTCCTCCTGACACCTATAAAAAAGTCAGACTGACTGAGAATAGTGCTCAGCTGACAGTGCTGCCTGATGGAGCAGTGAACAAAAAAGCTCTCCATCTGAACTGTTACCAGGCTGAGCACCTCAGTATGTTTGATAACTCTCTGTGCTCAGAACACTCCTCCATTGACCCTGTCGCCTAATCACTGGAGTATTGCTTCTTGGTGGTAGCTTGTTTTTCAGGCTGGGCCCTGTAAGTGTATAGACTTAAGTGCAGCGTTTGACACCATTGACCATTCTATTTTACTGCACAGGCTAGAAAATGATGTTGGCCTTACAGGCACCATGCTCGCTTGGTTTAGTTCTTATTTATCAAATCGATTCCAATATGTACAGAAATGTGCTGACATACTCCATCATTATACACAGAAGTGAGATATGATGTCCCCACAGGGCTCCGTACTGGGACCTTTACTGTTTTCACTTTACATGCTTCCACTGGGATCTATCATTAGAAAATATGTTAATTTTCACTCGTATGCAGATGATACCCAGTTGTACCTTTCATTTAGATCAAATGAAGTTTCTCCGATGTTGTCTTTAATTAGTTGTGTTAGTGAATTAAAGGAGTGGATGGATGAGAACTACTTGTCTTTAAACACAGATAAAACAGAGATGTTAATTGTTGGAGGGAATGACGCTGATCACAACAATATTCTGTCATCATTTAACTCAGTTGGAATCCCCATTAATTTTACTGAATCAGCCCACAATCTCGGAGTTCTCTATGACTCTAGCATGTCATTTAAAGCGCATATTACAAAGTTGTCCAAATCATGTTTCTTCCATCTTAAAAATGTTGGGAAATTAAGGCGCTTTCTAAATAAATAGGATTCTGAGAAATTAATTCATGCATTTATTTCTAGTAGGATTGACTATTGCAATATGGTGTTTACTGGCTGTTCAAACTGTTCTCTATACAGCCTCCAGTTAACCCAAAATGCGGCTGCAAGAATTATTACAAGAACAAGAAAATATGAACACATAACTCCAGTTCCTTACACTGGCTCCCGGTTAAGTTTAGGGCAGATTTCAAAATCCTCCTTTTAACATATAAAGCATTAAATGGCCAAGGTCTGGGTTACTTGTCTGAATTTATCATGACTTACAAACCTAAGCGCACATTAAGATCTCAAGATGCCGGTCTGCTTATGATTCCAAGGATTAATAAAAAAACAGTGGGAGGTCGAGCTTTTAGTCACAGGGCTCCTAAACTGTGAAATGGTCTGCCTGCTACTATAAGAGATGCCCCTTCGGTCTCAGCTTTTAAATCCCGGCTGAAGATTCACTACTTCAGTTTAGCACACCCCGACTAGAGCTTCTGATTAACTGTGCAGACTGCATCTCTGTTGTTAGTCATTAGCACTAAAACATAAGTAACATGACAGTTATAATTTGTTACTAACCCTCACCTACTCTGTTTCTCTTCTTGGTACTCAAATGTGGCACTTGGTGCCACGGCCCACCTTTCAAGTTGTTTTGCCTGCCTAAGGTAAAGTCATCCCTGATGGAGGATCACAGGAATCGTAGGATAGAGGGGTCCTTTCATCGGATTGGCAGGCCCTGCACTGTTTCAGCTGTGGAATGGCCAAATGGGGAAAGCAGCTTGATGGGTGAGGTGTCTGGGACACTACAGTAAGACAAATTCCAATTCATATTATGTGATATCATCTACTGTTAAATTCTGGTCCGTACTTCAAAAATTTTTATTTTTATACTGTATTGAGGATTACTTGTGTTCTGTGTATTGTATTGTATTGACCCCCTTCTTTTTGACACCCAATGCATGCCCAACCTACCTGGAAAGGGGTCTCTCTTTGAACTGCCTTTCCTAAGGTTTCTTCGATTTTTCCCTACAAGGTTTTTTTGGGAGTTTTTTCTTGTCTTCTTAGAGAGTCAAGGCTGGGGGGCTGTCAAGAGGCAGGGCCTGTTAAAGCCCATTGCACCATTCCTTGTGTGATTTTGGGCTATACAAAAATAAATTGTATTGTATTGTATTGTATTGTAAGCCATTCGAATTTCAGTACTCCGACATTAAACCCTGACCTATGAGTGCATATTACCTCAGGGTACTGAAGCATAACGCCCTTCACTAGCCTGCAGTTCTTTATAGTAACACCTGACTGATGTGGCATTTGTCTGTCTTTAGCCAAGAACCCATCCTTTGTATACTGGTATGATAAGATAAACAACTCAGAAAGAGTGGGGGAATGACCCCGTATAATGTCCTTGGACAGAATGAGAAAAAATATCGCAAAATGGATCAAAAAGTAAGAGCATTTGACAACTGAAAAGTGAATACAAGGAGTTTTTATAACAAAGTGGTGGCAGGAAATTACATCAAATGCAGATGGACGGAAATTATGTCATCATTGAGGACCGGAAGTGACATTATGGAGGGCCAGAAGCGACGTCATCATGGCGGAGCTGGAAATGACGTCATCATGACGTCATTGATGGAATACAGAGACGGGATTGTTGGATGACCGGAAGTATTGGAGGTGAGTTATTGTTCGTCTTCTTTAGTTCTGTTGATGGAGAGCTAGAGGCATTAGTACATACAATCAACCCTTTATCCCTTGTAATATCACTCACCTTAGGGCTTGTTGGCTGCCTCGTCAGCACACGTATGCGACACCGGACATGTCTTCCTCTCGCATCACCTCAAAGGTAACACATTAATGGGCAAAAGAGATGAGTGTATGGAATTTCCTAGAACTTGAGAGTCTAAAGTGTTTCCTGGTGCATAATATTTTTATTCATTCAAACCCACTTGTACAGCATTAGGAGGGCTCCGTGTAACATTAACCAATTGTATACGCATGTTTTTTTCTGTATTTTAAATTTTGTTGATATGTAAATTCTGTTTTTGATATGTTTTTTCTTATTTAGACTTAGATTAAATAAGTTTAATATTGCTACAATCTCGATTTTCTTTATTCACACAATGCCATCAGGACATGTCATGTGATGCATTTGTGACATCATAGAAATGACCTTATAAATATGTGACAGCTTTTCTATGCGCTATCACTCAGTGGATTCACTACATTTTGACTCTCTTTATTGCAGTTAGCTTATTTACCAAGTTGTCCTTAGCGTTAGGATTGTCTTCTGGTTTGCGAGTTTTATTTTGCGTTTGACTTCATCTTTACGATTCCTGGTTGCTTGATTGTTTTGTTGATCTCCTGGTTTTTGCTGCCCCTGATTATGACTTTGACAAATAAATCGTTTTCTGCTCTTATGGTTTTTCACAATAATCGTTGGACACTTGATATGTTTCTTACCTCTCAAAAGGCTGCCACGTGTCAGAAAGGATTAGGCAGCACCCTGCAACAACTTGATATTCCTCGGTCACAGAAAGCATGGATTACACTGAATAAATTTATGCCAAATGAAGACGTTTTATGACTCTTTGTTTTAAAATATTTCTGAGCGTGCTTATCAGCTTCTTGTTGTTTCCATTTTGGGTTTTCTGAAATTATATTATAACGCTTAATGAAACATTGTACAGTTTCTGCTGCTCTTCCATTTTATATGGGCTCAACTATGTTGAATTGTTTTTACGATTCGGTGTCGGTTGCTACAAGGCACGTTTCTGGAAATGCCATAATTAATGTGTAATTAGTGCAGTTATCTTTAAGTGGGGCATCAAGTTTGCAGATACCCTCAAAAAACAATCTTATACATGCGTGTGTTTAGCTCTTGTGCTTCTCTACATTCCCTGGTTCCCGACTCTTTCCTTTCGTCGTCTTACAACAATTCTTTGATTAGCATTTTGAAAGTGGTGAACAATAGGAAAGACCTCTGGTTTTGACTTTGATTTCTGTTAATGTTTCCTCTCCCCGTTATCTCCATGTCTCAGTCAGCTCAGTCAGGTATAACATTATACTTGGATCTCAGTATGTGTGACCTTGAGATGAGGTGTGGCACAAATTAATTGAGACCCCTTCAGGGGGAAGTAAAGGAGCTCCGAAAGCAGATGCCAGAAAAAAGAGGTCACCTCAGCGAGCAGTTAGAGAGTTGGAAAATATTCCTCACCAGTTAGAAAATATCCCACCTTCACCACAGCTTATGGTAGCGGTTTAAAAGTACATTCTGTTCACATTCATGCATGATGCAGTCAGTCAGTCATCATCCAACCTGCTATATCCTAACGCAGGGTTACGGGGGTCTGCTGGAGCCAATCCCAGCCAACACAGGGCGCAAAGCAAGAACAAATCCAGGGCAGGGAGCCAGCCCACCTCAGGACACTGCAGTATGCAGGGGATCCTAAAAATGATGCTGTGTTCTAAATCTGTAAAGATTACTTCGCTAGTTGCAACATTAGGTCTGTCTCATTTATAAGGCTCATATTGCGTATATCATGGCCTTACATACTGATAAACCACTCGACTAGGCATCAACTACTGTATATTCAATATGAACCATCCTTGTTACTATTGCATATATATATATATATATA
>JANRMT010062852.1:36994510-37009112 GCA_026402145.1 Polypterus bichir lapradei | reverse complement strand
TAGGCAGCTTCCCTGCACTAACCGAAACCAGTGTACATACTTATTTCAAGGGTATGACGCCACTGTCAGCCGCCATATTGAACTTTCCAACGTCACTAATTCTCAAACTTCCCGTGTAGGTAGAAGGCTGAAATTTGGCAGGCCCATTCCTTACAGCTTACTTACAAAAGTTAAGCAGGTTTCATTTCGAAATTCTACGCATAACGGTCATAACGGTCAACAACGTCCGCCATGTTGAACTTTCTTATTTACGGCCCCATCTTCACGAAATTTGGTAGGTGGCTTCCCTGAGCTAACCAAAACCAATGTACGTACTTATTTCGGTGGTATGACGCCACTGTCAGCCGCCATATTGAATTTTCCAACATCAATAATTCTCCAACTTCCCGTATAGGTAGAAGGCTGAAATTTGGCAGGCTCATTCCTTACAGCTTACTTACAAAAGTTAAGCAGGTTTCATTTCGAAATTCTACGTGTAACGGTCATAACGGTCAACAACGTCCGCCATGTTGAACTTTCTTATTTATGGCCCCATCTTCTCGAAATTTGGTAGGCGGCTTCCCTGCACTAACCGAAACCAATGTACGTACTTATTTCGGTGGTATGATGCCACTGTCGGCCGCCATATTGAACTTTTCAACAGTCTTTGTTACTTATGGGCCCATCTTCAAGAAATTTGGTACACAGGTTCCCAACGCTAACTGAATCCTACTTACGTACATATATACGTCCATAGCCTGCAGCTTGGTCACCCACGTTGTTGGCTGCCTGCCTACAGTATATAAGGCCGTCCGTCGCTCCAGTCTCTACATTCCCTTCCTTGCTTCGCCGCGGGATTCACATCTCCCTGCTGATAACTACAGCCTTTTTGTTTAATCCACGCTTCTCCGCTGTTTTATTGTTTGTTTATTACAATTATAGTTATTGTATAGGTATTTTACACTTACTTTACATTACTCAGGTACCCATTTCCTTCATCATTCCAACCCCTATTACCATGTCTATCGAGGTAATCACCATCAATCAAAGAACTGTCACTTACCGAGCGGTTTCCATGCCCGGAGATGGCACCTACCTTTTCCATTCTCTGTGTTACATATTGCACGGCCATATCAGGCTCACTCTTGATATCCGGAAGAACATTGTGTCTTATGTATTGAATGACTGGGACAGGTTCAAGGTGTGGACTGATGACGGTACAGGAGATAATTATACTACACAGCAGCACTAGAAGAGTGAAATGCTTAAGCCCTTCACCTATGGTTCTGCATGTGAGTTGATGGCTGCCGCTGAATTGTTCGGTTGATGCTTTCAAGTGTACCGAAATGGCCAAATATTTTACACCTTTCGACAACCGCCAATGCCTCTTAAACATCTTACATTCACAGGTGACGATTTCAGTAGTGGACACTTTGATGTTTATGAATGTTTAAACTCTCAAAAGCTGGATGTGAAGTTATCGATGAAACCGGTTGTAAGATTACAACGCTTGACAGATGCCGAATGTCACTTCAACACAAGTCCTGCAAATACTGTCGTAATTGAAACAAACCATGAACCTCAAACTGATTATGACAGCAGCAATCCAAGCTGTGAGATTTGAGACAAGATTACTGTTCACATGGCCAACTGTAAGTTGCATGCTCAAGAGTAAGCTCAGCGCACAGCTTGGTCATGTTACAACCGGAGGGCCGAACTGACAACATGGTATACAAAGAGATCCTTAACAAATATTATTGGCATATTTTCCCTCAGTTTAAAAAGGTTACATTTTCTTCTTAATAAAAATTTTAATGCAGTACTTCGCCGCTGCGAAGCGCGGGTATTTTGCTAGTATACATATATTGCTTTTGCTGTACATAAATGAGTTTTAATTAATGTGAAATTCTCACTCTCTGATGCCAGACAAACAAGAATGTCTTAAAATACAAAATTTCATTTTATTTAATAAAAGAAACCAAACAGCTTACCACGCTAATCTTAACGTGTTAACTTTGAAGTTAGTATGCTACGTTGGGGAGAAGGCTGTTTTACTAATTATGGGGCACTTGACAGGACCTGCTGTATGATGATGCTGTTACCTCAACTGAAAGTGAGTTTAATAAGAATAAACTAAATATACTTCAATTTGAAAATAAAATTGAATTTAAATTCAACATCATGGCTGGATGTGTTGTTCTGTGGAGATTGCATGTTGTCCTCATGTGGACTTCCTCAGAGATCCCTGCTTTTTTCTTGCAGGTCTAACAAATAACATTAGAATGATAGACATGTTACACATTAATCGTATGACTGATCCTGGGGTCTGGGAGTTCCAGATGCCTCCCAGTGGACCCAATTGGCATTGTCATCAGGATTTCTTGGCTGTCTAGTTGGCAGGGCCAAGAATCGAAGATCTGAGTGGTTGGGGGACACACAAGTAAAAGAGGAAAATATACAAATATACGAGTTGGTGGACCTGCTCCCAAGGTGAAACTGAAACAGTAAACTAATTCATTGTTAAAGCAACATATAAGTTTTCTCTGTTTTAAGAAAGATTAGTTTGCAGAATCACCAATGGTTTTCAATGGGAGATTCTGAAATTTCAAAACTTTGTACATCACAATCTGTTCAAGAGATCTCAATGAAAACTGACCTGTTTTGACAAACCTCCTTGAAGAATAAATGTGTCAAATTTCAACACAGTCATTGAAATTTGGAGGCTGAGTTGTTTCATGTGGACAGACAGACAGACATGGCTACCGTAGTAGGTGTTCCTTGCATTATATGCTAACTCACCTAAAAAAGATGAAATCAAATAAATCTCAAGGACAGTTTGACATTTTTCCAAGAGAAGTGGTTACCCAGTTTAGTCCTGGAGATCCCTGCGGCTGTTGTTTTATTCCAGCCAGTTTCACAATTACTACATCATTTGTACTTTTAAATGATCTGATTGTTTATTTTATTTTTTGTTGTCTTATTTTACAGTATTATGAAATATATGTATTTTTCCAGAACTTGAAAAGCTTATGTTCCATTTGCCACTTTCAGCATAATGTACCCTTTTCTATTGAGTTTGCACCCTTAATTTCACCCAAATGTTGACATCACTGAACGCTAGAGGACGCAAATGACTTCTGTCGCGTGGTCTCTTGTCGGCCCTTTGTAAGTAATGCTTCTTATTGACCAGATAAGTGAATAGAGCAGCCAAGTCATTGCTTCCCTTTGGCATTTCATGTTGT
Source organism: Polypterus bichir lapradei (assembly GCA_026402145.1). Lineage (NCBI taxonomy): Eukaryota > Metazoa > Chordata > Cladistia > Polypteriformes > Polypteridae > Polypterus > Polypterus bichir. The sequence continues at coordinate 37,005,891 of JANRMT010062852.1, read as the reverse complement.
TTCCACCCGTGTCTGCATTGCTAATTCTTAATAATCTGCATATGGATACCATTAAACTGCGGTGGGCTGGCTCCCTGCCCGGGGTTTGTTTCCTGCCTTGCACCCTGTGTTGGCTGGGATTGGCTCCAGCAGACCCCCGTGACCATGTATTTATAGATATAGTGGGTTGGATGATGGATGGATGGAAGGATGGATGGATGGATGGATGGATGAAGCAGAAAAACAGCTAATAAAATTGATCCCAACACTTTTTGAAATACAGTCATGAGTCACATCGTCTCCTGGCAAGGCAAAGAAGATTTTACCTGCTATTTGCTCCATTCACAATGAAACTTTTGCTGTAATTATATATTCTATTTTCTTCTTGGCTATTTTTATGTTTTAATTATTTTTTTTCCCCAAAGGAGACTGTTTAACATCATACCCTTGGTTTTTTGTATTAGGAATGTACTATCACACATTATCTGCTTATCAATGGCTACTGTTTAAATTCATTCCCTGGGTTTACTGTTTCAGGACTGTTTAAGATTTTAATCTAGATTTATAGTATTTGGACTGCATTGTCAATAGATATCTTTACTTTAACTCTTCTGCACCGCTGTTGCTGGGGGGCTTGTTTTGTTTTGGACATGCTCTGTCTCTAGGTATGTCAGAGGACTGCTACTTCATGAAGTGTAGTCTATCCCACGGTTTTCAAACTGTGGTACATGTACCACTGGTGGTACTTCAAGTCATGCCAAATGGTACTCGTGTGGTCCTTTATTTTCCACGAATCAATGTTGCTAGAATGCCAATATGTTGCATATAATCATATATAGTATAGGTATACTACTGTAAATGCGTGGAAGACTCCAAGCCGGCTTTTATAAGCGCGGGCACCCATTTCCTGAAAACCCGTTACCTACTCACGTCTTTGGTCCGAAATTGGAATAGCCCAGAAATAAGTTTCGTCCAGCCGGTGAATCACCAGAAGTTGGAGCAAATGGATTATTATGCCCCAGGTGCCCAAGCTTAAACCCTCGCAGGTCTTATCTCAAGTCTACCATTTCTCAAAGTGGATTGCAAAATGACCTTTTCGTGTCTGTTTCTTTGAGCAAACGAAAGAATTTGGGGGGAATTGACAACTGGCTTCTCAGCAGTCTCATTTCTTCAGTTCGATTTATGGTTTGTCTCAAGGAAGGTGGTGTGTTTCCAATCTGCGTGCAAAGTGATTTACCCGCCTTTTACCCATTTTACCATGCGCAGTTCTTTCAAGATGGACAAATTCGTTATCAGAAAAGTGGCAACATCTGTGCAAGAATCACAAAGAGGCGGTTCGAACAGCAAAGTTTCCAGTGCTACCAAAACAACATTTCTGCAGTATACTGAGCGACGAGCTACACCGAAAGAACCACCAAAAAAGAAAATAAAGACATCCCAACCAAATCGCAAGTACAGCGAAGACTATTTGCAATGGGGGTTTGGTTACATTGAAAGCTACACTCATCAGCAGCCTGTGTGTGTTATCTGCAATGAGGTACTGTCGAACCAGTGTATGAAGCCATCCTTACTTCAACGACATTTTACAACTAAGCACAAAGATCACAACAGAAAGCCGTTGTCGTTTTTTGTCAGGAGTAAAGACGAATTTTTGAAGCGGCAGACAGTGTTCAGAAAAACAACAAATGTGCCTCTCAAATGCTCTGTCATTGCTAGCGGCAAAACAAAATAAACCCCATAATGTCGTTGAGAAACTTGTGCTTCCTTCGCCAATAGAAATCATATCAATCATGTTCGACGACAAAATGGCCAGCGTTTTGAAAAGTATCCCATGTTCTGATAACACCGTGCAAAGGAGAATTAAAGATATATCGGAGGATTTGATACAACAGGTGGTTGAGAAGATAATTGCAGCTAAGGAATTTTGGATGCAGTTGGATGAAAGCACAGATATTTCAGGCGAAGCCCAGTTGGACGTTTTTGTTCGTGTTCCAGATTCTGAAGTTATTATCGAACATATTTTGCTTTGTCGACCTTTATCTGATAGAACAACTGGTGAGGAAATTTTCCAACATATCGATGATTTCTTCCGCGAACATGATATTCTTTAGTTTTGGTGCGTTGCAATTTGTTCAGATGGAGCAGCAGCAATGACAGGAAGAACAGCTGGTTTCATTGCGAGAGCAAGGCAACAAAATAATTCGATAGTTTCCTCTCATTGCATCCTGCATAGACATTTGCTGGCATCGAAGAGAATGAGTGAGATTTTGCACGAGACTTTGAATGATGCTGTAAAAATTATTAATTACATCAAGAGCCGCCTTTTGAACGCGCGGTTGTTCCGTCAGTTGTGCCAAGAAATAGGTTCTGACCATAAGACGTTGCTTTTCCATACAGAAGTTCAGTGGCTTTCAAGAGGAAAAGTTCTGATGAGGATTTTTGAACTCCGTGATGAAGTGTATCTCTTCCTGAAAGATTCGTCATCCCTTGCAGAGAAGTTTGAAGATGTGTCATGGGTTTGCCGCCTTGGTTACCTTGCAGACGTGTTTAAAAAATTGAACAAACTGAACATGTCTCTCCAGGGATATGGGCACAACATTTTTACAATGGAAGAGAAAGTTTCAGCTTTTCATAAGAAACTCTATTTCTGGATGAATCGGGTCGCAAATGGAAACTTGGAAATGTTTCCGATTCTCTCGGAATTTCTAGCAATGAACGCTGCCATCGATACAAGGAAAATACAGAAAGTTAAGTTATTAAGTCATATTTTCCATTCTTGACGTCAGGAAGCGACGTTGGAAGGCGCTGGATTACATCGATTACATCGCCGTTTAATATGGAGAACATTATAAGTGCCGATCTTTCCATCCAGCAGCAAGAGATATTGATAGATATGGCAGATAATCAGCATTTGCAAGAAATGTTCAAAGAAAAATCAGTGACAGAATTCTGGAGTCAAGTGAGGAAAAAGCATGATGAACTCAGTGCTAAGGCGATTACAGCTCTGCTACCCTTCGGCTCGACGTATCTATGCAAAAAGGCCTTTTCTTCCATGACAAGCATAAAGACAAAACCAAGAAATTTTTTGTTTTTGGAATATGATCTGGTGGTCTCGGTAAGCACACTTTCTCCACGGATCCAGGACCTGATGGCAAAAAAGCGCACGTTTCGCACTAAGCATGGCAGTAAGAGTAAGCAACCTTACAAGTGATAATGTATTTTGCATGTGAACAAAGTTATTAAAATTCTTCTTGTGAGCGAGTTTGCCGTCAAATAACCGCGCATATGACTTTTCAGTCGTTTTACCTGTTTATACACCTCACACTTTTTTAAAACGATTCTTTAATTAGTTTAATATCACTTTAACGTCATAATTATAGTCATTATAGTGATTATAGTGACTTTTTCTTCAAAACAACACGGGCGTAAATTAACGATTCATTGACAGTGGTACTTCAGTTTACTGGATGGATGACTGGCGGTTGGAGAAAGAGAGCAAGCTATTTCTAATCTATCCTTTTTACCCTTACAATTGTAAGTGCCAACACAACAATAGGCCTCATAGCAATAACTCCTGTCAAAATTGCAAGTTAAGGTTAAAGCTATCTTATGTAATAATGGGCTACCTTAATTTAAGACTACAAAATATCAACAAAAGTTCAAAAGCACTGTCTCTATGACCAAACAGTGAACTTTGTGAGCTGGAATGTCAAAGGTTTCAATCACGAATAAGAAAGTATTCTCTAACCTCACAGGTCTAAACACCAAGATAGTATTTTTACAGGAGACCCACTTATTAAGCAAGGATCAGTTGTGGTTGCAAAGAGATTGGTCTGGCCAAATATTCCACTCCAGCTGTACAAAGAAAACTAGAGGTGTGGGAATTTGAATACACAGAACAATTTTATTTGTAGTATCAGATGTAGTATCTGATTCTGAAGGGCAATATGTGATCGTTAAGGGTAATTTATTTAATTGTAAAGTGATTTTCATTAATGTCTATCAACCCAATGTGGATGATAAAGACTTCATCCAAAACGTATTTGCACCTATTCCTAATGTGAACACTCATAAAATTATAATGGCCGGAGATTTTAATTATGTTTTAATTCCAGGTTTTCTGCCACAGGAGTGATAGCATCTAACCCTGCAAAAACAATTATACAGTTGGTAATTGATCGCAACTTATCAGACCCTTGTTGATTTCTAAATCCAAACTGCACTCCAAGTGCATATTCCTTCTTATCACCAGTACATCACTGTTACTCAAGAACTGATTATTTCCATATTGATAACAATTTTTTGCCCATAATCAAATCTTGCAAGTACAACACTATAGGTACCTCTGACCACGCTCCTCTGATCATGGAGCTCAAATCACTATGCCCCACATATTCATCTCGCAGTTGCCATCTTAACCCACTTTTATTATTATTTAGAGTTTATATCCAAGAAAACTGATTTTTTTTAGAGATAAGTCCATCTTCAGAGGAATCTGCAGGAATACTCTGGGAAAATCGTAAGGCATTTTAAGAGGGCAGATAATTTCATTGCTTTTCCACTAAAATAAATCAGAAACCAAGAAGATATCAGAGTTAATCATTGAAATTACCAGAATAGATCAAGAACACGCCAGGTTCCCAAATGAGGCACTTTATAAGAAAACACAAGCTTTGCATTCAGAACTCAATCTCTTGAAAACAAAACAAATGGAACGACTAATTTTTAAATTGTGACATCATTACCATGAACATGGAGAGAAGGCTAACAAGATCTTAGCTCAACAAATCCACAAAAAAGGAAGTTTGCAGTAATTATCAACACAGACAGAAACAAAATCATTGACTACACACATTTAGAGACTACTATAAGTTCTTATATTCTACTCAGTTTAAAGAAGACAAGACATAATCTAATGCATTATAGATTCCACAGCTAGATCTTGTCAGTGCAGAGGAATTGGACAAACCTTTGACACTCTCAGAATTAGTAGACACTATAAACTCACTTCAGAGTGGGAAAGCAGCTGACCCTGATAGCGACTTTTATAAAAAAAATTCAATTGTTATTTTTTCTAAGAAAAATAAGGACTTATTGCAATGTGCATCACATAGACCAATCTCACTCCTGAACAATGATGTTAAGATACTCTCCAAAGTTGTAGCTAGATGTATTGAGAAAGTGCTTTCTTCGGTAATATGACAAAACCAAACCGGATTTATTAAAGGTAGACACTTAGCTTCCAATCTTCGACACCTGTTTAATCTATACTAATAAAAGGCAAAGCCCTCACTGACTGACTGACTGACTGACTGACTGACTGACTGACTCACTCACTCACTCACTCACTCACTCACTCACTCACTCATCACTAATTCTCCAACTTCCCGTGTAGGTAGAAGGCTGAAATTTGGCAGGCTCATTCCTTACAGCTTACTTACAAAAGTTGGGCAGGTTTCATTTCGAAATTCTACGCGTAATGGTCATAACTGGAACCTATTTTTTCGTCCATAGACTATAATAGACTTCTGCTCGATGACGTAATTTAGTGCCTGCCCATATAAGGCCGTCCGTCAGCGGCAATCCAATAGAAACACTGCCGCTAAATATTCACGGGTGAAGGACTGTGCTTATGCAGAGGAAGATGAGATGGTCAGGGTGGTGTTTGGCACAAACTCGGCGAAACTGCGAGAGAAACATATAAGTGTCGGGTCTTAGCTAACATAATACAGCCGTGGACATCGCACAAGATGGCACCAGCACAGCTGAGAAGCTTCGATGCATGTACACCGAGCGACTCACGTGAAATGACGCAGTGCACAGATAAAAAGCAACAGTTCCAAAGAGTGCTGAACAAAAACCGAATTACACAATTGAGAAGGCAGCAAAAAAATATGAAGTGTGATACAAGCATATTCATAAGTGCAGCTACTGCGGAAACAAAGCACACCGTGGAAAAAGTCAATGTCCCACTAAAGGAAGACAGTGTAAAAAAAAACGTGCAAAGAGGAAGACGAGCTGTTCATTGATGCAGTAAGAAACGAATCGATGAATGAAACCTGTTATCTTTACAACGATTGACAAACACGGAATATAACTTGAACACAACACATCCTACAAATACGAACCTGATTGAAAGAAATAATGATAATCAAATCCTTGATGACAGCAACACTCATAACAGTCACAAAAAATTACTGTATATTGACAATCATGTTACGTTATTTTTAAAATGTTCCCTTTTCTTTTTCATAACTTTTTTAACACAGTACTTCTCCGCTGCGAAGCGCGGGTATATATATATACCCCGATCTACATATTCTCAAATAGACAAACCACATGCCGTGGCGCAATGGTAGAGGCTTTGCCTCTAATGCTGATGACTGAGGTTCAATTCCTGAGAGGGGGTACACTGATTATGTACGTGCGCTTCCTGATTCATTTTACCCTCGCATCCCCTTGGTTTGAGACATATGAAAACATATGCGGTTAACGCAGAAAGACAGATCACCAATTGAAGCTTTATGAATAATGGATACTTTATTCGCAATCAATGATTGTTTTGGTAAAGCCATACTCAGTGTATTCATTAGATGAACGGTAAAAAAGTAAGAGCGAGGGGAGGTTCACTTATTGGGGCACGCAGGCGAAACCACAATAGCACGCGGGCTCGATGCTTCGGTGCGCGTCAGCTCGATCTGAATTGCGCAATCACATTCGAAAAAATATATCTTTTCAAGTTCTATTTAGTCGACACAAATATCTTTGGTTGGAATGTAAGGCGAATTTACTCTTTACATTTGTATGGTGAAGAAAAATTTATGCAATGATGACTAAATTTAACTATATAAAGTCAAAACTTGATTATATAAAGTCACTGTCGCAATAAATAAAGTCAAAACTTGAATATATAAAGTCAGCGTCAGTATATATAAAGTCAAAACTTGTTTCTGAATATATAAAGTAAAAACTTGAATATATAAAGTCAGCGCTGGAATATATAAAGTCAAAACTTGAATATATAAAGTCATTCCCAAATATATAAAGTCAAAATCCGAGTATATAAAGACGGCGTTGGAATATTTAAAGTTAAAACTTGAATATATAAAGTCAGCGTCGGAATATACAAATTCAGCGCTGGAATATCCATCCATTTCCCAACCTGTTGAATCCGACCACAGGGTCACGGGGGTCTGCTGGAGCCAATCCCAGCCAACACTGGGCGCAAGGCAGGAACCAATCCTGGGCAGGGCACATGCATCATTTTCAAAACATTAACCGAACAGTGTTTTTTAATTTATTTTTCTGAATACGTTTTTGTTAACTTAGTTCAGTTCAGAGTCGTTTCAATCAATATATTTTGACTTTGACTTTATATATTCAGGAATGAGTTTATATACTCCGATGTTGACTTTATATAATCAGGAATGACTTTATAAATTCCGACGCTGACTTTATATATTCAGGTTTTGACTTTATATATACCACCGCTGACTTTATATATTCTGACGCTGACTTTATATATTCAGAAAAAAGTTTTGACTTTATATATACCGACGCTGACTTTATATATTCAACTTTTGACTTTATATATACAGGTATATATATCAGCAACACTCATGACAATGACAAAACAATTACATTGTCAATCATGTTACGTTATTATTAAAATGTTTCCTTTTATATATATATATATATATATATATATATATATATATATGAACGATATATATATATAGAGAGATATAGATATTTATATATATATAGATATAGATATATATATATATATAGATATGACAACAACACTCATATCAATGACAAAACAATTACATTAACAATCATGTTACGTTATTTTTAAAATTTTTTCTTTTCTTTTTCAAAACTTCTTTAACACACTACTTCTCCGCTGCGAAGCACGGGTATTCTGCTGGTGTAATATATTCACCCACAATACCCTGGAGATCTTATTATCTTTGGATGCAGAAAAAGCATTCAATATGCTTGAATAGGACTACCTATTGACTACATTACATACATTTGGGTTTGGCCTGAACATATGTACATGGATCTACTTCAGACTGGAATGTGGTACTAGACAAGAATGCGGCTTGTCACCACTGCTATTTGCAATCGCCATTGAGCAATTGGCTGTTCACTTTTGAAATTCTTCTGAGATAAAGGGGATTATCAGAGAAAGACTTGAACAGAAAATATCACTATACACATATGATATGGTACTATATGTATCAGATCCACAAAATGCCATGCCTGCAGTCCAAACAGCATTAGCAGAATTTCAAAAGATATCTGGACTCAAAATTAATTTGAATAAAAGTGTGCTCTTTCCAGTGAAGTCTCTAGCACACAATATTAGTTTGGACACTTTCCCTTTTATTATCACAGATCAGTTTAAATACCTAGAGGTAAAAAACACAAGTAAACATAAAGCTCTTTTTCAATAAAATATTGCTATCTGCATGGAAAACCTTAAGCAACACTTAAGGTCTACCCTCAATCTCAATTTAGCAGGGAGAATTAACACTGTCAATATGAATATCCTTCCTAAACTTCTTTTTATATTTCAAAGCATCCCTATATATATTAACAAATCATTGAAATTATATTCAATTATAATATCATTTATTTGAAACTCAAAACATCCACACATCCAAAGGGTGACCCTACAAAGACCTAAGGCAGAAGGTGGCATGGCTCTACCTAACTTTCAATTTTATTACTGGGCGGCAAATATACAAGTTATAAAAACCTGGACATTGACACAAATAGATGAACATACACAGGCTCGGCCCACAACAGAGATAAACCCTGCAACACTTCGTTATATTCCTTGCTTTGTACCCCAGTAAATACAAATTATCATCAATATACTAACAAACCAGTTGTGCTTCATTCACTCAGAATATGGAACCAATGTAGGAAGTAATTCAAGATAGGGAAGCTTTTATCTGTGGCACCTCTGTGCAATAACTGCCTTTTTTCACCCTGTCAAAAGTACACAGTTTTAAATGTTTGGAAAACGTACAGGATTAGATAACTTAGAGATTTGTACATAGGTAATGTCTTTGCATCTTATTCTGTTCAATAGTTGCATGGACTGGGTGTTGGGTATGGTAGCACGGTTCAGTGGCTGTGGGGCATCTGTTGGTGAAGAAAGATTCACTGATCTTGACTTTGCTGATGATGCTGTGATCTTCACGGAGTCAATGGAGGCTCTGATCGGGGCGCTCGAGAGACTGAGCGAGGAGTCTGAGTGTCTGGGCTTGTGAGTGTCCAGATAAAAACCAAGATCCAGGCCTTTAATGACTTCTTAGGCACAGCCATCAGCAGTGTGTCTGTCTGTGGAGAGAGTGTTGATCTTGTTGAGAAGTTTATATGAACTTACTTCGGCAGTGACATTCATGTCTCTGTTGACTCTTCCTATTATGTCACTGGAAAGGGGTGTGTGGTGCTCCCGATATCTATGCAAATGGACGAAGGTCCAAGTCTTTAGAGTCCTGGTGCTTCCTGTCTTGCTATGTAGTTGTGAGACATGGACGCTATCCAGTGACCTGAGACGAAGACTGGACTCCTTCAGTACTGTGTCTCTTCTGAGAATCCTTGGGTACTGCTAGTTTGACTTTGTGTCGAAGGAGCAGTTACTCATGGAGTCCCAAATGAGGCACATTACCTGCATTGTGAGGGAGCATCAGTTACGGCACTACGGTCATGTGACACAATTACCCGAGGGTCATCCGGCTCGCAGGATCCTCATTGTTGCCATGGCCAAGGGGACGCCCACGTAACACTTAGCTGCGGGAGATAGAGTCATTTCTGGAGGGTGGGACTGGACTGCGTGTCTGCCTGGGGGGTTGCCCGCCAGGATCCCAGTTGTTTCGTTGTGTGGTGGGTGCGGAAACGCACTGCACCAGTTCATGCTCCCCAAACTGACCTGACCTTGCAGGATCTAATCAATAACATTTTAGAATAAGCATTTATATTGGGGAAAAGGACTCACTTGCCTCTTTTCTACTCTTAAAGCTTTTCTCTGGCTGTTGGCCGCATTCTCTTTCTCATGGGTGGGGGTTGACTTGACTTGAATTGACTTGTAGTTTTGTTAAGACTGACTTCTTTGTATGGAAAGTTACTTGCTTTTAATTCAACTGTACTCTTAATCCATTCTTCAGTGACAACCACAGTAATCATAATAATTCTACCAGACTGCCAGCCAGGGGTCTTCATCTACTCTACTGTTAATGTTTACTTGTGCAGTCATAGGCCCATAAATTAGAATGCATAATTGAAAGGTCTTGCATTTACAGTTTATTATGTTTGTCCTGTAAAACACCTTGAGATGTTGTGCTTCCATGTTTTTCAGATGTGAAGAGAAACAGTAATACCTGGAAAAGACATAAACTGACAGATGGAGAATGTGCAAATAATACACAGACAGTGACCTTGGCTAAGATCTGAACGTTGGACTCCAGAGCTGTCACACAGTAACTCTAACTATTGCACCACCCTGAAAACAATATGCAATAAAACTGTAGACAGCATTTTAAATTTAGTAAACCCCAAAACAGCAAGCATTAATTACACCATGTGGTACTGCTTTCTAAAAATCTTTTTAATATCCTTGCCACTACATGAGCAGAAATCTCAATTTAATGAGAATATAAAGCCCCACATATCTGGATATTCAACCAGCTCATTTAATATTTTGGATCCATATTTGTAACTCAATCTACTTACATGCAGCTTTTGCTATCAAAGATGTGATATAAAGAGCAGCACTTGATCAATATAAGCACCACACAGCAAAGGTAATGCACAGTTAGAATTCTCTGTAATCCTCACCTCTGAAATCCTTAAACTGCCATTAAACACCTTAAAGCTCTCTCAGTCTTATCAAGTTTGGATGAAGGACAAAGACTGAAAATAAATAAGAAGACCACCAATCTTCAGTTCTGATCACAAATCATGAACAACTGTCACATCGACTTCAGCTCACAAAGAGATCTTCTCCCTGGTCTCTATGGTGCCATCTTCTGCATGGCCTTGCCCACAACCTGTCTGGCACTTTATGGCATATACAAACTGCTTAAAGCAGAGGATTCTCTTCCGGTATATGTGATCAACCTTCTTTTAACAGATATCCTTCAGATAGTCACACTGCCTCTGTGGATTGACTATTACAAAAATGGACATGTGTGGCGTTTTCAAGAAGTGACTTGTGACATTTTTGGTGTGTTGCTGCACATAAGTCTCTTTGGCAACGTTGGATTTCTAAGCCTGATTGCTGTGGAACGTTATATAGCCTTTGCTCATCCTTTATGGTATAAGAATTTCCGGAGGCTATCTAACGCCTGTATTCTATGCTTGGCATTGTGGGTTCTGTTCACAGG
>JANRMT010062852.1:36959131-36969510 GCA_026402145.1 Polypterus bichir lapradei | reverse complement strand
TCTAACGCCTGTATTCTATGCTTGGCATTGTGGGTTCTGTTCACAGGGATCAGCCTTCTTGTCTGGTATTTCATAAGAGGAAACTCAAAAGGTCCCCTCTGCTTTGAAAGTTATCCGGCATCAAATAGGTTCTCCATTTTGTGTCTGAGTATGGCAGTTTTCTGGTTCCCATTGCCTCTTGCACTCCTCATCTTTATTTACATTCGCATTGAGAAGATCTTAAGAAATTTACAATCAGTTCCAGATGAAAGGAAGAAGAAAATAAAACACCTTCTCATCACGATAGTGCTAATATTTATTTTAGTTTATGGGCCCTTTTGTACCACAGCTTTAATCAGATATGTTGGATTATTAATCGTATCTGACAAATGTCAACATGAGTTAAAAATATTTTATGCTTATAGATGTACATTTGCATTGCTCAATGTAACAAGTCTCTTGGATCCAGTCTTCTACATATTAATCTCCAAAGATATTTGTAAAGAGCTGAAAGAACTTTGCCCATTCATCTTTAGACGAATTAGGCCAGTGGATACCAGTTCAGAATGAAAGAGTCCAATCATGAAGATTTCCATTTGCTCCATGATGTGTACCCTTAATTATATAAATAAATATTGCAGTCTTTAATCTAGATATGACTACATCTATGACTAGATATGTTTAGATATGTCATATGATCCTGAATGGATTCTCCAGGATGGATGGATACTACAATCTTCTCTATCATGTATATTATCTTTGCAGCCTATTCATATTTGAGGATGCATGTAAGCAATAACCTTTGTAGAAAACTAATTCAGTTGGTGCCAAAGTGAGATATCTTCCAGTTCAACTGCGTAACAAACATGCAAAGATGGCCTTGTAAGTTTATAATGCATTGTTTAATGGAAGACAGTAGGGTGCATAGTGCTACAAATTGACCAGCATACATGGAACAAGAGACAAGAATGGTGAATATTAGGGCTGATTCGTACTAAGACAGAGAGATTTGGCTTCATGATAACCTATCAGGCAGAGTGGCTGGTCCACTTGTCTACCATATAAAAACACTTTATTGCAAAGAAGAGCTGCACTCATGACCAGTAATATATGCAGTAATTTTTATAAAGAAAACATAATTTACTTTGGATAGAAATGTTGTTAGATCTGGAGAAATAACTCAGGACTATATTTGAGCAGAGCAACTGTAACAGATAATAAACAATTATTATAACTACAAGAGATGAGGAGATTTTATGGTGAATATTAGGCTGATTCATACTAAGACAGGGAGATTTGGTTTCATGATAACATATACTGAATGTTCAATGTATCATTTTTTAATACTTTGTCCAGTCGGCAGTAGTCATCAGCTGATATTTCAAGGCCCTGTTTTGTCCTTAAAGGAATGGCTTTCTTACTGCCAGTCGCCCTGTCAAGCCTGCAGCACAAAGTCTCCTCTTCACAGTACAAACTGAGATTTGCTTTTGTCGACCTGCTCTGTTAAGCTGTGCTTGAAGCTCTTGTGCTGTAAGACGCTTGTGATCATGCCAGCCGGTGAACCTCACAAACTTGCCTTCTGATGGGGTTGTGACTTTGGATCTGCCAGATCTTTTCATCTGAGAGTTTCTTCCAGTTTCTTGCCATTATCACTATAATATTGTCCAGGTAGTACTTCAGAGGGTGTTGTTACACAGTCTGTTTCTTTTTAAGTAATCAACAGAAGTTGGGACACATGTGCTAATTGTTTGCTTCCACTTGCAAGGCTTCATTTACTTTAATTGCTGCAAAACATCTGTAGGTTGTAACCTACTAGTTGTTCCCTGAAGATGGCTCATTTCTGATATTTCCTTTTTTTCAGTTTTTGCTAAGTGAGACTTTAAATTTAAACCTCTGGCAGTTTGCTGCTTACTTTTTCACCATTTTAGGTCATTCATTGCATTTCAAATTTGAAGAAAAACTGAAAACATTGAGGTGTTCTGAACATTTTAACCAGTAATTTGTGTATGGGAGACAATTTCAGGGCTAATCTCATGAAAAATGTACTCTAAACCAGAGGCTGCTGTTGTTGCTTAATGCCTTTTTTTCTTCCTCCCTTTGTAAAATGGATGATCGACGGACATTAAACCTCTGACATCACTTTTGACTTTTGGCCCCCTGAACCTGCCTTTTTTGTGTCATGTTCCAAAAACTTGGCCCCGCCACCAACTCGGAGGCATTTGTATGAAGCCTTTTCTCTGATGAAGACGGATCCCCAAAATATTGCACATATTTTTCGAATATGTATTATCCTCCAGTTATACAGGGTTCACCTAGGTGCCCTAACCCTTTTTGACTTGTTATCTCATTGATTTACCTATATATAGGGTGGTCCACATCTAATTATGCAATTTTCATTACGTTATAACTTATTAAGTTTATCACATAGAAAATCACCCGAAAAATCCCGGACCATCGAGAACTGTGCGAACTGACGACATGAAGAATCGTCTTTGCACTGAACTGGAATCGTCCCCATAAATCAAAGTCATCCAGACGATCTGGATCTGCATAATTAGATCTGGACCACCCTGTATATATATCTGGCCTTGGTCCTACAATGGGTCCTTGGCCTCACCCAGTTTGAAGATGCATGGAGCACGACTTTGATGGTATGGTCACATAGTCTGGAGCAACACCACTCAGTGGCTAAGACAGTCCTACGGTTAAGCCTGCATGGAAGACCCAAGAAGCACTGGCTTGACCAAATCATGGAGGATATGGAACAAGATGACATCACCTCTGAAGATGCACTAGATAAACAATGGCCCTGTTTGTGTATAAGATGTTTGTTTCTTTTTTTTTTCTTTTTTTTACTGGGACTAATATTATCAGTTCACTGGATCTCCTCTCTCTAGAATATGCTAGATACAATTTTCAATTTTCCATTTTCCAATTTTCATTCCTGCCGCAGATGAATTCCTGCTCTTCCTAGTGACCGACCTTGTCTTTTGGTGATGATCATTGCAAAGCATACTTTTACAGGAAACTGTATTTCTTTGACCTGAAAATGTAAATTAGTAGGAATAGTAGAAATTTGGGGTATAAATATAATTTCACCCTGTAGCAGACCCAATAAAAGTAGTAATTTCAATTTAATTTGAATGCAATTGTTTGATTTTTAGTGTTGTACCATGCAGGATGAGAACAGAGGGACAGTTCCTTACCAGGATGGGAGGCCAGAACAGAAGGACAGACAGATTGGGTGGGTGGACGAAGTAATAACTTTGTGTCTGGCTGGAAGTCTGACCATCATCATCAAGTCCTTCCGTGAGAACCCTAAATACAAAGAGGACTGTTTCATTTATGTTAGGTAGGATGCCCAGAGGGGGATGGGCGGTCTTGTGGCCTGGAACCCCCGCAGATTTTATTTTTTCTCTCCAGCTGTCTGGAGTTTTTTATTTGGTTTTTCTGTCCTCCCTGGCCATTGGACCTTACTCTTATTCTATGTTAATTAGTGTTGTCTTATTTTAATTCTTACTTTGTCTTTTTTGTCTCTTTTCTTCATCATGTAAAGCTACATTATTTGTATGAAAATGTACTATATAAATAAATGTTGTTGTTGTTGTTTGGACCAGCGGAAGCCAGGAGTTGGGGGCAGTTCCACCCCCAATACAGCAGGTGGTAGTGGAAGAATTTGTTTATTTTGTGTATATTGTGACAAATCTTTGAAAGGGTGATTTTGGAAATGTACTAAGGTCTAATAAAAATCTTTTATTTAAACCTACATGTGTATTGGGCTTCACTGTATCTGAGGTTTGGGGCTCAGGGAGGCCCCCTGGTGGTTACAACTGTTACAAAGTTTTGGAGGGTTTGATCAAAAGCAACACAGTAAGCACCGAATTGTGGTTTACTTTACCTTATTTACATGTCATATTGACTTTTATGGGCTTCACAATTACATGACGCATGCATTAGGATAAATGTGGGCCCTGGTCTTTGAACAGGAGATACTGCATTTTGCATTTATTCATGTTTAACATGAGGAGATCTTTGAACCATTTCTTCCATCCTTTTCTGCTGCAGTGGTCTTAAGACATACCTTAGGTATCTTATATTATACAGTATATATATATATATATATATATATAGATAATAACATTGATCCTAAAAATCTGATATTCTTAATGCTGGTAATTCCTTCTCGCAAGAGAAGATGGTTGAGTTGATCTTCCCTTGATATAAAGAAACTTTCACGAGCCACTGTTGTAATTTCTCCCGTGTTATTTGTGTCATGAAGTCATAAGCTAGCTATTCAGTGAATGTGCATTAAAGGGAATTGTTCACTTATTTTTTTTAACTTGTTCCACCATTTTGTAATGTTTTCATGCAAGCCTGTTGTTTACGATTCCTTAGACTGGGTGCCATCATGTGATTCATGTCACACTGTTTGTGACGTCACACATTACAGAAGTTAGCTAAGACAGAGCCACAGAGCTCTTGCCATCCTAGATTTGAGATTAATACAATAACTTTGCTGCCAATGTCTTTTATGTTACAGAATCATTTTTATTTTGAACTTGATGCTATTTTTTGGTCACACATTCTGGTTAGCAAATTTTTTTGTCTCTCAGTTTATTTAAGTCTGTTTCTTATTTATTTATTTATTTATTTATTTTTTGCTTCTCCTCTCTGTGCCTCTGTCAGTCAGTTTCATTTTGGCCAAATAATGTGTGTGGTCCATTTTTACAGTCAGAGTGTTTTAAAGGAGAGACCATAACTGTAAAGTTTCAGTCCTAATGCCATTATTATCTAAAATCAGCTTTCTCTGGATCCACGTGAAGATTTCAGCCTTCTTTTATAATAAATACTTTCTGGGACTTAAGGCTACAGAGGCTGGCAGAGATGAACGGTCCTCAGCAGTCATCTGTGCTGAGACCTCCTCTGACAGGTACCAAGTCCACTGACAAAGCAGCATCAGCTCTCACTGTCCACCCATGAATGAACATACTCGATCGAAATTACTGTCTTATCATGTCACACTTGTGACCATGTTTGGTACATTGTGCCTGGTGACATTGGTGCATTGTGATTCTGTAGATGTGCTGGTTAAGTAATGGGATGGATGAATAAATGGATGAGTAGTACCTTGTTCATTAACAAAATACAGTATATATGAACTCTTTGAAATGAATCACTGAGAAATAATACCCACCTCATTTATCCATTTATTTTCTATTTCAGGGTTTGATCTCATACAAGTATGTGGGTGACAGAGATAACTTTCAGTTAAATTTGAACACAGACAGGCGGCCAACCAAACCCTTTTATGGTGCATGTAACTAAAAATGAAAACATGCCAACGCATTTAGCAGTACTATTACAGAGAACTGAAAGTAATTTACTTGAAATATCAATTGACCCTTCATAGCTGGCACACTAATTTTCAAAATCAAAAAATAAAAATATAAATGTCACTTTTACACAGATTTACACAGGAATTTCTTTTATTCTGGGCTCATACTTTTATCCAAAGTGACTTACTTGATGAAGATGCAGCCCTGTTGTTCACATATTCCACTCAAGAGGAGGACAGGTGGGTTAAGTGACTTGCTTACATCACACCGTCTGTGCAGGGGGGAGGCTGAAAAGGTGCCATCTCTGGGGCAGCATAGAGACAGCTGGCACCGCAGTCTCGGAGCAATGCTAGAGAAAAGCTGCAATGGTAAAAATAACTGAGAAATCCAAACTAGAGGTGTGTGAGTCCATATCTTACTACTAAAACTACATTCAGATTGCAAGTAAAAGTGACTCAGTTACACTTGTTTTCTCATTTCCTAATTTTTTATTTGACTGTTCAGATTAATTTTACCAGTAATTTAAATTCTTTACAGCCATGCGCCAGTCTCTATCCTGAAAATTAAAAATTAATAAAAATATATTCATTAGACAGATGCAAATGGATAAACATGAATACCAGCTAAACAAAGGCTGCAATTTGTTTACAGTGCAGGACTCAATGGCTCACGATGGCATCTGCTCAGTGATGCTCAGAATGTAGAAACCTGTGAACATGAGAGAGGAGCCACCTGCTAACTGTCCCAGAAAAACAAGTGCCTTTCCGAAAACACGCAGCCTTTGGATAGTATTGTCAGACTTTCGTTCATTTTTGCATTTCACGCTCTTCTAAAAAGATTGAATCTTTGCCACATGAGTGAAAAAGGAGTTACTATTTAACAGCAACATAAACAAAAAGTTGAAATGATAGCTTTTTATTTAACAGGCAAATTATGGTGATGGTGACAACTTTATCATGATCTTACCATACAACTCTATAAACAAATACATTTAATCTCTTTGGAATCTCTTTTTGGAAAGGCCGCGTCTCTTCAAGCGAGATGGCATGCATCCGAACAGTTTCGGCGCCCGGGTCCTCTCCGAAAACATATCGAAGGTAATTCGTTTATCTTGACTATCTATCTCTGCTCTTAACCCCTTCCGAAATGATACTGTTGTGCTAGGGCATGATAAGTGTTTAATAGAATCTTCCGTTAAAGTGCACAACAGTAATACTGTAATAAGCAATCTCAATGCACGTAGAAAATCTAGGCAATACGGCATAAGACCAATAATCTAATTAAAATTACTATTTAGAGGAACAATGTATTAAAACTATATAAACAGATCACAGATTAAACAAAAAATACACACAGAGCGGCGCTAATAAAAATAATTTAGTCCCTATTCCAAATATCAATAACGCACATAGTATTCATCTCTGCCCCTCCGAAACATTAAATATGGCACTATTAAATGTTAGAGCTTTAACTAACAAAATCTTTTTTTATCAACGATCTTAGTAGTGATAAAAAAATAGATTTTATTGCACTAAGTGAAACGTGGCTGAACTTAAGGCTACAGAGGCTGGCAGAGATGAACGGTCCTCAGCAGTCGTCAACCATCTGTGCTGAGACCTCCTCTGACAGATACCGAGTCCACTGACAAAGCAGCATCAGCTCTCACTGTCCACCCATGAATGAACATACTCGATCGAAATTACTGTCTTATTATGTCACACTTGTGACCATGTTTGGTACATTGTGCCTGGTGAAAATAGTAATAGTAAAATAGTAATTTTAATCGAATCTGCGCCTCCGGATTACAGTTTTACTCGTGCAGACCGACAGTGAAAAAGAGCGGTAGGGGGGGGCGGCTTTGCAAACATCTACTCGAGCCGGTTAAAATGTAAAGATGTCAGTTTTGGTAAGTTCAAGTCCTTTGAGTATCTCGCCGTTATTATCCATGGAGATTCTCAAGTTCTAGTATTATCCGTGTATAGACCTCCAAAATTCAACGCGTCTTTTTTTGAGGAATTTTCTGACTTAATGTCAATTTTAATTACTAACTTTGACACACTCCTAATAGTTGGTGACTTTAATTTTCATATAGATAATCAGTGTGACCTAAAAGTAAAAGAATTTATGAACCTCCTGGACTCTTTTGATTTGAGGCAGCTCGTTAATCAGCCTACACATAAAGCAGGTCATACGTTAGACTTAGTGATTACTAAAGGACTAAAAGTTGATATAAAACAGGTCATTGATATTGGTCTATCAGACCATTTTCTTCTACTTTTTAATATAGAAATAATTATAGAAAACACCCATGAGAAGCATACTGTTAAAAAACGCTTCTTTGACTCATCAGCAGCTTTAAAACTTACAAACATTCTAAGCAATCAGTCCGTTTATAGTGCCAACTATAATAGCGAGGATAATGTAAATAGTAAGGTGGAAAAATGTAATACTAAAGTGAGAGCTGCTGTTGACATAGTTGCACCTGAAAAGACAGTTAAAAAATCTTCTAGCATTGTTATACCATGGAAGACCCAAAGAGTGCCTGATTTAAAGAGAACATGCCGCAGAGCTGAGCGTAAATGGAGGAAGACTAAACTAACTGTCCACTATGAAATATTAAAAGTTAAAATAACAGAATACAATAACACTGTCCGTCTTGAGAGGCGCTGCTATTTCTCTAATCCCAGAGTCTTATTCTCGACGATTGATCGTCTGCTAAACCCAGGTAACTCAAAGGAATGCCTCCTAAGTACTTCCAGTAAAACCTGTGAGGCTTTTGCTGTATTTTTCAACAAAAAAATTAATATTAGAAATAACATAGTATATCTCCCCAACACTAAGGATCCTCCTAAACCCCAGCATTCTGTTATAAACAAATTAAACTCTTTCACTAGGATGGATTTACCTGTTTTACAAAAAATAATATCTCAATTAAAACCCTCCACCTGCATCCTTGACCCAATACCAACATATTATTTCAAAGAAGTATCGGGCGTGCTAATTGATAATGTTCTTGACATAGTAAATTCGTCATTAGATACGGGGGTCTTTCCAGACTGTCTTAAGACTGCTGTAGTTAAACCCCTACTTAAGAAACATGATCTCGACCCCTCGGCTCTTGAAAATTTTAGACCCATCTCTAATCTGCCTTTCTTAAGTAAAGTTCTGGAGAAGGCAGTCATTATGCAGCTAAATGACCACCTCAATAAACCTGCTATTCTTGATAAATTTCAGTCAGGTTTCAGAACAAATCACAGCACAGAAACTGCACTCGTTAAAGTAGTAAATGACTTGCGGGTAAATGCAGACAGAGGCCATTTATCTGTTCTCATCTTCCTCGATCCGAGTGCCGCATTTGACACCATTGATCATAATATTCTTAGAAATCGCCTTAGTCAATGGGTGGGCCTCTCTGGCAGTGTCTTAAATTGGTTTGAATCCTACCTGGCAGGGAGAAAATTCTTCGTTAGTTGTGGTAATTGCAACTAAAAGACACATGATATCCAATATGGTGTTCCACAAGGCTCTATCCTGGGTCCGCTGCTCTTCTCAATCTACATGCTTCCGTTAGGTCAGATTATCTCAGGGCACAACGTGAGCTACCACAGCTATGCTGATGACACACAGCTGTATTTATCAATAGCACCTGATGACCCCGATTCTCTTGATTCACTAACAAAATGTCTGACTTGTATCTCAGAATGGATGAATAGTAACTTTCTCAAGTTAAATAAAGAGAAAACTGAAATCTTAGTGATTGGCAATAATGGATACAATGAGGCTATTAGAAATAAACTGGATACATTAGGATTAAAAGTCAAGATGGAGGTAAAAAGCTTGGGGGTTACTGTTGACTGTAATCTGAATTTTAAATCGCATATTAATCAGATCACTAGGACAGCATTTTTTCACTTAAGAAACATAAGTAAAGTTAGACCTCTTATATCACTGAAAGATGCTGAGAAATTAGTTCACGCGTTTGTTTTCAGTCGACTAGATTACTGTAACGCACTCCTCTCAGGACTATCCAAGAAAGACATAAATCGTTTGCAACTAGTGCAGAATGCAGCTGCTAGAATCCTAACTAGGAAAAGAAAATCTGAGCACATTTCTCCAGTTTTGATGTCGCTACACTGGTTACCTGTGTCATTCAGGATTGACTTTAAAATTCTGCTTATGGTTTATAAAGCCTTAAATAATCTCGCCCCATCTTATATATCGGAATGTCTGACACCTTATATTCCAAATCGTAACCTCAGATCCTCAAATGAGTGTCTCCATAGAATTCCAAGAGCTATACTTAAAAGAAGTGGTGAGGCGGCCTTCTGCTGTTATGCACCTAAAATCTGGAATAGCCTGCCAATAGGAATTCGCCAGGCTAATACAGTAGAGCACTTTAAAACACTGCTGAAAACACATTACTTTAACATGGCCTTTTCATAACTTCACTTTAACTATACTAAAGTTGGAACTTAATCCTGATACTCTGTATGTTCAATTCATCATAATAACTATTCATGGTGGCTATAAAATCCGTACTGACCCCTACTCTCTCTGTTTCTTTTTCAGGTTTCTTTGTGGTGGCGGCCTGCGCCACCTCCACCTACTCAAAGCATCATGATGCTCCAACAATGATGGATGGATTAAAAGCCAGAAGTCTACGTGACCATCATCATCAAGTCCTTCCGTGAGAACCCTAAATCCAAAGAGGACTGTTTCATTTATGTTAGGTAGAATACCCAGAGGGGACTGGGCGGTCTCAAGGTCTGGAATCCCTGCAGATTTTATTTTTTTTCTCCAGAGTTTTTTTTTTTTTTTTCTGTCCACCCTGGCCATCGGACCTTACTCTTATTCTATGTTAATTAATGTTGACTTATTTTATTTCCTTACTGTGTCTTTTATTTTTCTGTTCTTCATTATGTAAAGCACTTTGAGCTACTTTTTGTATGAAAATGTGCTATATAAATAAATGTTGTTGTTGTTGTTGTAAAATTAGTCCTTCAAATAACAATGACTGGTCTAATTTAATCCAAATTGTCCAAAAAAATGAAGCATAATGATTAT
>JANRMT010062852.1:36814491-36959031 GCA_026402145.1 Polypterus bichir lapradei | reverse complement strand
GTCTAATTTAATCCAAATTGTCCAAAAAAATGAAGCATAATGATTATCTATAAACATTTAGCCATAATTCCTGCTTACTGTATCCTACTCTATGTAGGCAAAGAATGCAATCTCACCATCCATTCAGTGCACGATGCCATTATTTTCCAGCATGCCTATCTGCGGTGATGGCCTGAAGAGGCTCCTAAACTGAAGTGGGAGTACAGAGCCAACACGCATCGCTACAGTGCACCCATCTTAGCGAGCCGATTGCCAAGTGCATGGCGTATGTTGGGTTTGGCTGTAAGCAGTAAATGGGAGAGAAGCAAGTAAGGCAAGGAGAATGAAAGCCAACTGGAAGAGAAGAAACTTTTAGAAGAGGGAGTTCAGCTGTGAACAGGGAAATGAAACGGAGAGGATCAAAATGACAGAACAAGAGAACCTTTAGAACGAAGAGTGAGCGCAGGCTCGACAGACATGACAGCAGAAGAAGCTGGAGTGAGCTTTATGCAGGTTACTTTATAGGTGAGAGAAAGAGGGCAGAGTGCAGTCCATCTGAGAGGAGAGGTACGGGTCTACCAATCATTTACTAAAAGCAGTTAAGGCAGAAGGAGGCTCGTAAGGTGAAGCATACAAAGGTGGAGTCATGTGCAAAGCAGAGTGAAGCTGCTGCTGTGTGAGGGGCTTGGAGCAATGGTGGCTGGGGTCTGACCAGAACTCCCAGGATGGGCTCAACTACTTGTGATGCTCTGGATCAGAATCTCTGTACTTCCAAGGAGACTGAGAATTTCTTCTGAATTACCTTTAATGCACTGAATTTATTTGATCTCTCTGAAAGTGACAGTGTTTTATTTTGTTCTTGTGTTTTTAATGGAATTAATTTAAGTCCTCTTTATAATCCAGTCACATTGTTTTTACAAAGCACTGTGGACACTTTAATTCTTTGTTGTGGAATCATTTTTTGTACTTTAAAGCCTGTCTGTCTCCTTACATGCTACTGTCATATCCTCGGTCCGTGAACTACTAGATGCCCTGCCAAGGTACAATGCCAGGACTGCTGGCACAGAGCACTATGGTGATGAGCCATGCATGTCTTTTTGTTTAACTGAAAATGAAGCCCAGTCTTCAACAAGCAAAGGTGACAAAACAAGGATCCACATGCTACTTAAATAAAAATTACGTGCAGACTAAGGAGTGTTAAATATAAAAAGCCTCACCACATATCCCTTTTTTCTGTGAACTTACTTTGGCCTTTCATTATTCTTTATTGTGAAATGTCAATTAGATCATAAGATGTGTGGTTCTAATTTCTCTGTTCCTCAGGACTATGAGGTATGCAGAAAAAGTGGACTTAAGGAGTTTTTTTTTAATGGGCATGAACCGCTAAATTCATTTGAGTTAAACTGAATCATGGGGGAAATTTGTCTTCTGAGTGCAAACTGGAACTTGGCATTAGTTTTAAATATATTGTAGTACTAGGGGGCTTCGACCCCTGCTTGCTTCACTCGCCAACCACCCCCTCCCCCTCGGCCTGAGCTAAACGCCAGCCACTTTGCATCTCTGCCACTCACGTTGTGAAGAGTGGGGCTGCACATCCCAAGGAGATGCGGTCTCTCCTCCAAAACCCCCTCTTAAACGGTGATACAATGAGACACAGACACAGTTTTTTTTTTTTACCTCCTCCTTGCTCGATCAGCTGCTGGCTTGCTGCTGCTGCTGCCGAACTGCGTGTTCTGCATCTTGTGCGGTGCTTTGAACATTTAAAAGCCTGTACAGCAGCTGTCCTTTTGTCTCATTGCCTTGTCTCTCTTCTCTTCCAGACATCCTCTGCTCCTTTTGGGGGCCCCACTCCTGAGGTGCGCCCCTATGAAGCGGAAAGATTTTCTATTTTTTTTAATTGAGAGATGGAACTGTCCCCTCTGACTACACACAGAGCTCGATTGACTCCAGAGAGAGACTTATATTTGTCTGAAGTGTCTGAATAACGTTTCTGTCTCTAAAATCTCCTGTGTATCTGCAACTCTGTAACCCCAGCGTGACAGCGTATGTGGATTTCACTTTCACCAAACCACAAATCTTTTAATTCTTGCGGATACACCTCTTCATTGGGAAGAAGCACTACTTTTCCCTGATAGCAACACAAATTAGATGATCTGCAAGTCTCCAAACAATATATTCAATCTCTTTTCACTGTTCCGTTATTTCACCGAGTAATAATTTCCATTTGTTTGTGCCAATGCGATCTTTACTTTCATTTTTTTCAGACTTTCAAATTTTTGTACTTTCATTATCTCTAACCTGCTCTGCATGTGTATTGTGCCAACGTTTTTGAATTCTTTATGATGTTTTACTTTATCATCTACTCTTTCTCTTTTATTTCTGGCCCCTAGCGTGCTTAACTCTCTTGGCACAAAGTCTCGGACATGAAAGTGTCTCTCTGAGAAAGTCACGTCTCGTCTCTCTTCCCAAGATTTTTTTTTATAATAGAGAGATGTACCCTAAAGAAATGCAGTGGAACCTCGGGTCATGAACGTTTCGGACCATGTACAAATTGGGTTACGACCAAAAAGTTCGCCAAACTTTTGCATCTGTTCACGACCACACACTCGGGTGACGAACAAGCCAGTTTCCCTTCATACATGCCGATGATTTCCGCATGTGTTCAGTCTCTCCCTGTGCATTTCCTGTGCAGCGAGCAAGCGAGAGAGAGAGAGAGAGAGCGCGAGAAGGCAGTTATAGAAGGCATTAATGCCGAGAAGGCAGTTAAAGAAGGCGCTGGACTTGTTTTTAAAGAGATTGCTTCGAGCATTGTTTTAATCGCGTTGTATTTAACGAAGACTTTTTTCTATTGGATTTTAACATCCACTTCACTTCAGTTTTTATGGGATCATTTATTTATTGAAGGATTCTGAAAGCACTGCACTTTATTTAATTTGGACTTTGTTTTTGATTGTTGTTTTGTTGATTTTAATAAAAGCACTTGGCACTTTTTGCACCATCCGATTGCTCCATTGTGGTGCCTCACTGTCGTGCTCATCGGTAACATTACCGACAATGACGGGTTTAAAGGCTCCCGGAAGCGAGATGGGAGCATGCAGCGAACCCGTATCATCACAGGCTTTACCTCAAAACTGTAATCTCCTCTCCACCCAGTTCCTCCTCACTTCCTTCATGCCAGAACTCGACTCATGCACGGTTAGTTTTCTTGGTTGTTTATGATTAGTTTTTGTATAAATTAAGGATTTTTCAAATGTTCATTTTTTTCCCTGTGCTTAAAACTCATTAAAAAAAGCGTTTACCGAGAGCCTGCAATGTTAGTTTTCTCTGTTCAAGGTTTTCTCAGTGTTATTCAATGTTTTCACATTTAGTTTACTATTAAACTGTGCATTCTATGGTATAATTAACTATTTTTGTGCTTAAAAATCTTTAAAAAATATATTTACATACAGTTCGTACGTCTGGAACAGATTAATTGTATTTACATACAATCCTATGGAGGAAATTACTTTGGGTCATGACCAAGTCAGGTTGCGACCAGAGTTTTGGAATGAATTACAGTCGTGACCCGAGGTTCCTCTGTATACAGTGAATTCAGAAAGTATGAAGATGTGATTTATTCACGTGCTGCACACATTATTTTTTATGTATTTAACTTTAAAAGGATACATTTTCCATTTTTACTCATCAATTTACTCTTAATAAGTCATAATGACAAAAGCACAAACATGTTTTCAGAAAGGTTTGGAAATTTATTAAAAATCAAAAACTGAAATCTCTCATTCATATAAGTACTCGGACCCTTTGCTGTGGCACTCTGGTGTGTGGTCTGGTGCCTGTTGTTTGCATTAATTCTCCTTGAGATGTGTCTAAAAATGGATTGGAGTCCATCAGTGGCAAATTAAATCGATTGGTCCTTCTTTAGAAAGGCACCCATGTACATGTGTATGGAAGGTCCCACATTTCACACTGCATGTGTGGACAAAAAACAAGCAATGAGGTTCAAAGAGCTCTTTGTAGACCTCCATGATCAAATTGTGATGAGGTATAGATAAGGGCAAGGGCATAAAACCATTTCTGAAGCTTGGAGTGTTCCCAGGAACATAGTGACGTCAATAATTGTGGAATGAAAAAAGTGTAGAACCACTGGGACTCTTCCTTGAGATGTGCATCCAGCTGAAATGAGTAACTCGGCAAGGAGGAGACGAAGAACCCAATGGTCACTCTAAGGTTACATTCATACTTCATGCGATGTGATGCGTGCTCCAGCGGACGTTCCTGCTACGCAAGTGTTGTACTGTTTGTACTTGCGCACGTATTTACATAAATCTGGAAGATTCCACAAGGTGGCAGTGCGAGATATCATCACGGTGAAAACAGGTTTGGCTTCGCTGTGTGGTGAATCGCCTGAAACACCCATTAATTCCAATGACACCTTACCGCAATATCTCTGAAAAGGATGGTTGCTTAATGATTAAATCCATCAATCCAGGGGTGTGTCCATTTCAGCTAGCATTGGGCACGAGGCGGAAACAATTCCTGGACGGGGCATCAGCTCATCGCAAGCTGAACACAAGCACACACATACACACTAGCGTCATTTTAGCGTCAGCAAATCCCCAAACCTTCATGTCTTTAAAAGGAAACCCACCAGGAAAACATGCAAACTCCAGGCAGGGAACACCGGCGACGTGACTCTCTGCAAGACAGCAGCGCTACCATTCTGCCACCGTGCCGCCCCATATGTGTAATTATTAACAGTATTCATTATTTAAAACAAAGTTAATGATTTATCTGTAAAATGTAACACACATGCTTTAATGCATTTCATCATGAAAGTGATATCTAGGATAAATCTAAGGATTCTAAATGTGCAGAGAGCTGGAATATCATACATTGAATGTGTTCTGTGTGGCGATCTATTGCTGCTTGCCGCTGCTGTCAGGTCAGGAGGAAGCCCAAGAAGCTCGTAGCGATTAACAACTGGGTCAGTTTTAAGATGACGCTTACGAAGGTCTACTTTAATGATAAAGTAAACTACGAGATTTAAGCCAAAATTTCCACTTTAATCACAAAATAGACCTTTTCATCATGTCCTTAATTTTTTCTCTGTGGCTCAAATACGCTGCAGTACATTCTGATGCTGTTGTAAAAGTACAAAAAAAAAAGACGGCATAGAAGATATGAGACTTTTAAAATGTATCGTGTCATTACGTTCAGGAATATGCAATGCTTGAATATAAAAGCACCACAAATGCATCTGTATGTCTGCATTTTGCTTCACCACATTGAACCATTCATTAAACATCGAAGCACACAAATCGATCCTGTAGAATCCTCAAAGTGTCTTTCTGTCACATGTAGATAGTAAGCAGAGACCCTGACATCACATTCCAACTTTTATCACACTGCGCCCCCCAACTTTTTGCTGGGACTGCAACTTGCGCACGTGTCGCGTTAATTTCTGAGGACCTGCTCAGAGGACACCATCAAATGAACGCTGGGAATGCGTGGCAGCCATGATACATACACATACACGTTCTGAGCGTGAAGTATAAACCGGCCCTAACAGAGCTTCAGAAGTTCTCTGCTGCGATGGAGGAACCTGTTGAGAGGATGAACATTTCAGCAGCAGGCCATCAATCAGGCATTTATGGTAGGGTGGCTAGACATAACCCACTCTTGAGTAAAAGGTATTTAATGGTTTAAAGGAATCTTGAGAGCCATATTCTTGGGTGTGACTAGACAGAAATTGAATTCTTTGGGCAGAACTCTAAGCACTTAGAAGGCCCAGTGCTGCTCATCACCTGCCTAATACCATCCTACGTGAAGCATGGTGGTGGCATCATTATGCTATGGGGGCACCACTGAGCTGCAGGCACAGGGGGACTGTGCAGAACTGACGGAAGGGTGAATGCATCCAAATACAGAGAGGTCCTTGAAGAAAACCTGCTCCACAGTGCATGCACTCTCAGACTGGGCGATAAGTTTATGTTTCAGCTTGTAAATGACCTGAAGCTGTGACCGCTGCCGCTGGCGGACGCGCCGGCCCTTCAGAAACCCCTTCTTAAACAGTTTATCAATGGAAAAGAAACCTCTTTGCAGTTTTAGCTGCCAGTTTGCCGCATGACGTGCTCCTCGCACGAGGCTACAAACATTTAAAAGATCGCGCCGTGTCCATCCTGTGGTCTCTCACTCTCCTGTCTCTTTTCCCCCCGGACTTCCTCTGCTCCTGCCGTTGCCGCCGGCCTGCTGTACCCCCTTGATGAAGAGGACTTTGTGTTCTTTTGAGCAGGAGTCGGGACCGGTGCATTACATTTGACAGCTGTTCCCTGTGAGGCCGGTTTGCCTCTGTAAGAGACTTGAGCTTGTAACTGACACACAGCAATAAAGTTTCTACTCCTTGAACTCTCCTGTGCAACTTTGTGACCAAAACTTGACCAAGTGTAAAACCAAGACAATGCTGAACTGGCTTCAGGACAAGTCTCTGACTGTCTTTGAGTGGCCCAGCCAAGGGCCAGACTTACTCACTGTGCAGGGGCTGCTGTTATGGCTTGCATCGCAGCCCCCTACTGTAGTTCACAGCTGTTAGGCTTTCCTAGAAAGACCGAGACGTTACAGTGTGGTACCTGTGTACAGCGTGAATTAAATATCACTTAGTTTACATTGAGCATCTAACCATCTTAGCCATTGTCACACACGTGCGAGTAGGAGGCAGCTAAAGGGCCTGAGTAGTTGTAATACCACCACTGACAGGGGGGTGGCAGAGTGTACTGACTGTCTTTTTCAGTTACTTGCAGACCATTCCCGGGAAATCCTGCCAGGTTCCAGCACCCTCGATGACGTCACTTCTGGTCCCGATGACACTACTTCTGCGTCCGGTCCCCAGAAATGATGTCACTTCCGCTCCCGAGGACATCCCTTCCAGTTCCGGCCCTAAAGATGATGCCGCTTGCTGAACGGGCCTTTAAATCTGCCATCTTTACTATATATGATCAGCTCTGTTTTGAACTCAGTCTTTAAAAATTCCTACACTTGCAGCCAGGACACATTATACAGGTGGCTGCCCCAAACCTTTGCCCAGAGGGGACTGGGCGGTCTCATGGTCTGGAATCCCTACAGATTTTATTTTTTTTTTTTTCTCCAGCCGTATGGAGTTTTTTTTTTTTTGTTTTTTCTGTCCCCCCTGGCCATTGGACCTTACTCTTATTCTATGTTAATTAATGCTGATTTATTTTGTTTTCGTATTGTGTCTTTTATTTTTCTATTCTTTATTATGTAAAGCACTTTGAGCTACTGTTTGTATGAATATGTGCTATATAAATAAATGTTGTTGTTGTTGTTGATGTCTGGTGTGTTTATTTGTGACACCATCTAACAATAATCTGAGTTAAGATTGCTTGCGTGGTTTAACTATTTGTCTCGCTTTGTCTTTGTGTTGTTTCAAAGTAACGTGGCAACTTTGATTAATGGGAGAGGAGAAATTATTGCATGGCATAAACATTACATGAGCTAAACACCACCAAAGATATACAGTAAAATCGACAGTTGGCATGTCATTACCTTGCTGCATGCAGATCTTAGGTTTCTTTCTTTTACCGTGTAACTAGCAGCTCTTTTGTTTCCTAGAGATGATCCTAAAACAGGTCATGCAGGTTGTGCAGACCCAAATGCAGCCTACTAATTCTTGAACTGAAAAGCAGGACCAAGTGAGGGAGCAGTTAATCAGGACCATTTGCATAAAAGCATCACAATAAAAATAAAAAAAACAATATTTACAGCACTACTTGGATACCTGAGATGGTCAGGAGACTTCTCTATTTTTGGGCAATGACCAGACAGACTCCCTCTTCATTGTTCACAGTGGCACAGTGAACGCTGAGAGTGCCGCATCCGGCTACCCTGTTGTAGGTGTCTCGTGATGGGTGGGTGACAATGTGGGCACATTGTTTACAAAGAAGTGATAAAAATCTGCTCAACCTTCGTTTTCCATTGCATATGATGAGGAATTGTGAAAATATTTTAACATACGGTAAATATGTAAAGCAGTCATTTTAAAATAAGAGTCGATTTATGTAACTACATTACTTGGAAGTGACATAGATTTTCAAAATTTCTTTCCTTTTAATACAGTGTGTTGTAGACATGGTGCAATTATGAGGAAACTGTGGGAAATTATATTACCTATTTAAATGACTTCAAAGTAAAACAGATTATTCATACACCAGTTGGTTTTACTTCTTATTGAGAATTGTTTTTTTTTTCCCTGAGAAATTATTATAATTAGATTAATTGCAGATAGTGGTGAAAGAGCAGTCAGTCAGTCATTGTCCAACCAGCTATATCCTAACTACAGGGTCACAGGGGTCTGCTGGAGCCAATCCCAGTCAGCACAGGGTGCAAGGCAGGAACAAACCCCGGATAGGGCGCCAGCCCACTGCAGGGCACACACACACCAACAACACACTCAGGACAATTTAGGATCGCCAATGCACCTAACCTGCATGTCTTTGGACTGTGGGAGGAAACTGGAGCACCTGGAGGAAACCCAGCAGGGAGGACCCAGGAAGCAAACCCAGGTCTCCTTACTGCAAGGCAGCAGCACTACCACTGCACCACCGTGCCACCTAGTGGTGAAAGTGTAAGCTTATTTTTATTTCCAGTCTTTTGAAGCTTTCTTATGTAGGACTTTGTCTCACCTCTCTTTACTCCTCCATTATGAAGTCTCACATTCTCCTAAGCTTGTTTTGTTTCCTCTTATAGTTTGATATCACCTTTCAGCCCAGTATGTTAGGAGGTCCTTAAGGTTTTACCTCTTGAACAGTTTGTGAGAATTCACAAGGAGGAGCTGGAGACTCTTCTTGACTGTTGTTGACCTCCACCAACAAAGGTGAATGAAAGAGAAGGGAGCTGTTTGTCTTTCCCCATCACCCATATTTGATTTGTATTTGTGCTCAGCCATAGTTATGCTGTCACCTGCTTTTCTTAGTATTGTTTACCTTCGCTCATCCATGTCACTATTTGCATTTAAACAATGTCACTGGTGACATGTATCTTCTTCTACTGGCTCCAATCATTTATACTCAATTGCCTGAACTACAGAGAAAGCCTGTGTGTCCATTTAGGGAGTACCACCAGTATCGTGGAACATCTGCTTTTGGTGGCCATCAGTTAACACCACTCTGTACGGAAAGTTTCAAAGTTTAAAGTTTGTTGTCATGTGCACAGTAAGGAAACATGTTTCCTTGTACAATGAAATTTTTTCTTTGCTGTCCACACCAAATGACAAAACCAACGTATAAAGATAAACATACATAATAAGTAGCAGATAGATAATAAGTAACAGAGGCAGCATACCGTATAAAAACAGAAGTATAAATGTGCAGGTAGGTGTGTGATGGACAAGTCAAATACAGTTGTGTGAGGTAGACAGAATGAGGTGGCCCATGGTTAAAACTCCAGTGA
The DNA here is from genome assembly GCA_026402145.1 of Polypterus bichir lapradei. Taxonomy (NCBI): domain Eukaryota; kingdom Metazoa; phylum Chordata; class Cladistia; order Polypteriformes; family Polypteridae; genus Polypterus; species Polypterus bichir. The sequence continues at coordinate 36,949,590 of JANRMT010062852.1, read as the reverse complement.
GTTATTTAGGAGTCTAATGGCCTTGGGAAAGAAAGAGTTCTTTAGCCTGGAAGTCCTGCATTTCATACTTCTATTCGTCCTGCCTGAGGGTAGAAGTGTGAACAGTTCGTGTTGGCGGTGGGTGAGGTCCCTGAGGATCGAGGCAGTTCTCCTGCGGACTCTGCAGTTGTAGATGCTCTGCAGAGAGGGCAGTAGGGTCCTGGTGATCTTCTCAGCAGTCTTTACCACTCTCTGCAGGCGTTTGCCGTCCATAGCAGTAGTGTTGCCGTACCACACGGTGATGCAGCTGGTCAAGATGCTCTCAACAATGCAGCTGTAAAAGTTGCAGAGGATCTTAGTCGACATACCAAACTTCCTCAGCCTCCTCAGAAAGTACAGCCGCTGTTGAGCCCTCTTGACCAGCTGTGTCCAAGTGAGGTCCTCACAGATGTAGACGCCCAAGTATTTAATGCTGCTCACCCTCTCCACTTCAAGCCCTTGGATGAACAGTGGCCGGTGAGGTCTCCTCTCCTTCCTCATGTCCACTATCATCTCCTACAGAAAGCATAGCTAAGCCGTTTAATCAAAAATAATGTCTGTTCTTTCTTTCTTCATGGATGTGTTTTCTTATTCATTTCACCTTCATCACCTCTACAGTGCACCTCTGCTGCAAAGAACAAGGTACAAACCAAATGTCAGACTACACTTATAGCACCAATACCATCAGTATCATCTGCCCTAATGGCATCTCTAAAGATCTGCAAGCTGTTTTATCTTTATACAGTTGTTACATATGATAAAACCTGAAATCTGTTTTGACGACTGTATTGTTTGACTTACTAACACACTATGATGTCTGCTTTCTGGACTAAAAATAATGGAGAAGGAGTAAACATAATTGGAGCTGATAAGAGATTCTGAGTAGTAAATGGAGCTTGACAGTCTGTGCTGGGCATATGGGATACAGAGAACTAACAATCCTGACCCAGAATTTTGAACATGTGGCAGATCATTCAGGATCAGGGAAATGTTACAATGGATCCAAGGCTAGAAATAGTGAAACTAGGCCAAGATATAAGATAAGCAAAATTTGGGGTTAGGTGCTGTGGCTCAAAACCCATTCACTTGCAGATTCACTGGACCCATTGCTAACTTGACAGTAATTACGCCAAGAGTCACTCAATATAACCCCAGATTCTGTACACTCAGTCCAGGATGGATCACTAGGCACAATCTAATTTGTCGTATGCCCATCCCAGTCCATAAACCTAGCTGTAGATTTACCATGCTCAAATTCAAGTGGGCATGTGTTTATAGGAGCACTCATGCAGCAGTCCTTGGAAGACCCAAAGAGTGTCTGATTTAAAGAGAACATGCTGGAGAGCTGAGCTTAAGTGGAGAAAAACTAAACTGGTAGTCCACTATGAAATATTGAAGGCAAAAATAACTGAATATAACAATGTAGTCCACCTTGATAATGCAGGTAATCTGGGAGTTTTATTTTCAACTATTGATCATCATTCACACCCGGCTCACTCAATGGAATGCCTCCAAAAAACTACTAGTGAAACTTGTGAAGCTTTTTCCATGTTTTTTGAACACAAAATAAATGATATTAAAAATAATACAGTACATCCCCCAAAAGTTAATCTTATTGAATCCCAGCATACCCTTTTAAGTGAGTTAAATTCTTTCAATTGAATAGATTGACCCGAACTACATAAAATAATTTCTCAGTTGAAACCCTGCATCGGTGTCCTTGGCCCAGTACCAACAGGCATTTTTTAAAGAAGTCTGTGATGTCCTAACTAATGGTGTACTTGACATAGTGAACTAATCATTAGATACAGGAGTCTTCCCTGACTGTCTAAAGACTGCAGTTACAGTGGCTTGCAAAAGTATTCGGCCCCCTTGAACTTTTCCACATTTTGTCACATTACAGCCACAAACATGAATCAATTTCATTGGAATTCCACGTGAAAGACCAATGCAAAGTGGTGTACACGTGAGAAGTGGAACGAAAATCATACATGATTCCAAACATTTTTTTACAAATAAATAACTGAAAAGTGGGGTGTGCGTAATTATTCAGCCCCCTTTGGTCTGAGTGCAGTCAGTTGCCCATAGACATTGCCTGATGAGTGCTAATGACTAAATAGAGTGCACCTGTGTGTAATCTAATGTCAGTACAAATACAGCTGCTCTGTGACGGCCTCACAGGTTGTCTAAGAGAATATTGGGAGCAACAACACCATGAAGTCCAAAGAACACACCAGACAGGTCAGGGATAAAGTTATTGAGAAATTTAAAGCAGGCTTAGGCTACAAAAAGATTTCCAAAGCCTTGAACATCCCACGGAGCACTGTTGAAGCGATCATTCAGAAATGGAAGGAGTATGGCACAACTGTAAACCTACCAAGACAAGGCCGTCCACCTAAACTCACAGGCCGAACAAGGAGAACGCTGATCAGAAATGCAGCCAAGAGGCCCATGGTGACTCTGGACGAGCTGCAGAGATCTACAGCTCAGGTGGGGGAATCTGTCCATAGGACAACTATTAGTCGTGCACTGCACAAAGTTGGCCTTTATGGAAGAGTGGCAAGAAGAAAGCCATTGTTAACAGAAAACCATAAGAAGTCCCGTTTGCAGTTTGCCACAAGCCATGTGGAGGACACAGCAAACATGTGGAAGAAGGTGCTCTGGTCAGATGAGACCAAAATGGAACTTTTTGGCCAAAATGCAAAACGCTATGTGTGGCAGAAAACTAACAGTGCACATCACTCTGAACACACCATCCCCACTGTCAAATATGGTGGTGGCAGCATCATGCCTTGGGGGTGCTTCTCTTCAGCAGGGACACGGAAGCTGGTCAGAGTTGATGGGAAGATGGATGGAGCCAAATACAGGGCAATCTTGGAAGAAAACCTCTTGGAGTCTGCAAAAGACTTGAGACTGGGGCGGAGGTTCACCTTCCAGCAGGACAACGACCCTAAACATAAAGCCAGGGCAACAATGGAATGGTTTAAAACAAAACATATCCATGTGTTAGAATGGCCCAGTCAAAGTCCAGATCTAAATCCAATCGAGAATCTGTGGCAAGATCTGAAAACTGCTGTTCACAAACGCTGTCCATCTAATCTGACTGAGCTGGAGCTGTTTTGCAAAGAAGAATGGGCAAGGATTTCAGTCTCTAGATGTGCAAAGCTGGCAGAGACATACCCTAAAAGACTGGCAGCTGTAATTGCAGCAAAAGGTGGTTCTACAAAGTATTGACTCAGGGGGCTGAATAATTACGCACACCCCACTTTTCAGTTATTTATTTGTAAAAAATGTTTGGAATCATGTATGATTTTCGTTCCACTTCTCACGTGTACAACACTTTGTATTGGTCTTTCACGTGGAATTCCAATAAAATTGATTCATGTTTGTGGCTGTAATGTGACAAAATGTGGAAAAGTTCAAGGGGGCCGAATACTTTTGCAAGCCACTGTATTAAACCCCTGCTCACGAAAAGTAATCTCCACTCCTCTGTCTTTGATAATTTTAGACCAATTTCTAACCTGCCTTTCTTAAATAAAATTCTAGAAAAGGCCGTCATTAAGTAGAATAAGCATTACATTATTGACAAATTTCAGTCAGATTTTAGAACAAACATAGTACAGAAACTGCACTGGTTAAACTAGTAAATGATTAGCGGGTTAACGTGGACAGAAGCCATATATCTGTTCTTGTTCTCTTAGACTTGAGTGCAGCACTTGATCTCATAGACCACAGTATTCTTATAAATCGACATAGACAAGTGGGTGGGCCCCTCTGGCAGTGTCTTAATTAGTTTCAGTTTTACTTAACGGGTAGAAAATTCTTTGTTAGTTGTGGTGATTGTACTTTGGAGACACACGATACTGTATATGGTGTACCACAAGGATCTCTTCTGGGTCTGCTGCTCTTTTCAATCAACAATCTCCATTAGGAGAGATTATCTCAAAGTATAAGGTGAGCTATCACAACTATGCAGAAGACACATGGCTTTATTTATCTATAGCACCTGATGACCCTGATGCTCTTTGCTTTTTGATCCAATGGTTTAGCTTGTCTTCCCTTCACATGAGAATAACCTTATTTGTTCTCCGAATGTGCAATATTAACTTAAGGTGCAACACTCTGCACTCTAGTTTGATACTTACATTTATTATACTTTATTTATATTTACATGATTACTTTATACTTGTTCTTAGTGCAACATGTCCCTTGTTTCTTGTTAAGTTGTAACATAAGTAATTTCCTTTGGGATTAATAAAGTTTTCTGTTTCTAATTCTGATTAGCAGTATTTCCGATTGAGTGAGTAGTAACTTTTTCAAACTAAATAAGGGAAAGACAGAAATCTTAGTTATTGGCAAAAATGGATAAAGCGAGGATATTAGACACAAACTTGACCCCTTAGCTTTAAAAATCAAGTCAGAGATAAAGAATTTAGTAGTAACTATTGACTCTGACCTAAATTTTAAATCACATATTAATCAGATCACTGGGACTGCATTTTTTTCACTTAAAATATAGCAAAAGTTAGACCTCTTATAACATTACAAGATGCTAAAAAATGAATTCCCGCTTTTGCTTTTGGTCAACGAGATTACTGTAATGCACTCCTAACAGGACTACCTAAGAAAGACATCAATCATTTGCAAATAGTGCCGAATTCAGCAGCCAGAATCTTAACTAGGAAAAGAAAATCTGAGCACATCTCCCCAGTTTTAGTGTCGTTACATTGGTTGCCTATGTCTTTCAGAATCGACTTTAAAATATTACCAATGGTTTATAAAGCCTTAAATAATCTGACTCTGTCCTATATTTTGGAATGTCTGTCCCTTGTAAATAATTAATGTTTTTCGTGTTCATAGGAGTATTAACATTTTTTTTCAAGTGATTCATCATTTGTTTTGTTTACTTCCAGTCACCGTTAATTTGTCTCAAGGTAACCATTGCCATAGAGAGTGGTCCCGGAAATTATGTGTATCACATCAATTATGTGACTCTTTGAAAATGTGTAAGATGGAAGCATAAATTATCAGAGTTTGAGAAATTCCATTAAAAATTTTGTGCAATTGCTTTCATTATTTTCTTTTTTGACTTCTTGGCTTATTGCATTTGCTTTTCGATTACAGTTCTTGGGTACAAATTGGTTTTAACAATCTTTTAGTCTTGTGGTTATAATCCCTTGCCTGTTTATATGACTTCTTTCTTGGTTATTCCTTTCAAATTTGGTTGCATCCCAGTGCTTCTTTAAGACAACCCTTTACATCTACTGAAAAATGCATACATATTGTGGAATTCCGGGGCATACTGCTATCCAAACCCGGACACAGACAGGCACAGAGACACTAGTCAAAAGCAACTCATTTCTCGTGCATTTTTCCTTAGGTCCCCACTACAAAGCACAGTACATCAAGCACACAAGCCGCAATGCTCAGTCCCTTCTTTCTTCTTTGTTCTCTCTTTTTCTCATTCTCTGACGCCTCCACTCCTATCCCAACAAGCTTTGTTCCCCTTCTGACTCTCGCTCCCAGCGTGGAGAGAGGCGGCTCCTTTTATTCAATACCAGGGAGTGCTCCAGGTGGTTCATTAGGGTTACCTAGAATCACTCCCAGGTGTGGTGGAAGTCCATGAAAGGGCTCTGCAGCTCCCCCTAGTGGCCCCCACGGAATCCAACAGGGCTGCACCAAATTCCAGCTCCCAGCATGCCCTGTGGGAATCCAAGGTGCCACAGCCACCCAGGAGGGCTGCCCTCTAGCGTCCCAGGAAAGGTATTGCCTCAGCGATCCCCTCTCCCCAGTCCTTCCATTCCATTGGTGTCCCGGCCAGGTAATGGCCATGGCTGCCTGTCACAATATACAGTATCAGACTACAATAAAATGACTATAGCAGTAGCTCTAAAACTTGGGGTTGTGAAATGAAGTAAAAATGGGGTCACCAAATGACCAAACACCAGTGATGCTAGATGGTGCATAGATGCGATTGGTGAAGCCTGTTGCGAGTCTTGGGAACATAAACACAATCTAGTACCAATGTAACATACATTTTAATTTAAGTAATTTTCAAAGTTAAAAATATTAAAATGACATCAAAATGGTAATAAAATGAATGAGAGAGTGGGCTGAGGAGGTCACTGTCCCGAGCTCATTCAGAAACTGCTACTGAACACACATACCTGGCTCATACTTGCCATTAGGATGCTGTACTTAATACATTGTTCTGTATGATTACCACTAAGTCTGTTCGTTTTGGATGTTGACCTTCCTTCACCTGTTATTTCAAGCATTTTGTTGCACCATATACTGTATAAGCAAAGGGGGTGATTTGTTTGATGTTATTCATGGTTAAAGAATTGCAGTATAATTTTATCATAAACATGTATTATTTTTTTTAGATTCTGCAAATTTCTATTAGATAGGTGTCTTTCCATTAAAAGCTAAATATTCAAAAAGCTCAGATCCCTTTTTTGTTACAGTTTTATTTTATTTTATGTGTTTTTCAGGCATGTCGTTGTGAAGATTTGTTCTTTAATTGCATTATGGAATCTAGCAAATTCCTGTTGGGAGCTCATAGCAGTGGCATTATTTGGAAAGTATTTTTTACAATTTACTCGCACATTAAAGCATGTTGAGAATTACAGGACTATTGCATACTAGGAAAGTTTCAATATAATAATAAAGTATATATTTTTATTTAGACAACAACACAAATAATATTCCTTAAACCATCTGAAAGTTGCAAGTGACAAACCTTTATAAAATCAATGACTAATGTAAATACTCTTGAAAGTACAAACTCTTCAAGATCTATCATAACAGAAACAGAAGTTTAAATTGTCCAAGCATTATTTCACTTCTGCAGCTTTAAGGAGGCTAACTGTCTCTATTGGCAGAGTTTGAAAGGCATTTCCTTCTGGCGCCAGTCACAGGGAAGCCCACTGAGTTCAGGTATCAGAGCTCATGTTAACAGAGCCTTGAAGGTCAGGATAGCAGCACAGCCTGCTTGTCTGGGAACTGCTTTCTTGCTTATGAAGCCAGCAGACAGTCTTAATCAATGACACGTGTCCAGGTAATAAGACCAAAGACATGTAAATTGTGAATTTCATGAAATGCCACAATTTCATATTTCATTCCTAGCATGGTGCAGAGACAGTAAAGAATATTTTTATGAAGAAGGCTGATCAGATTTCTGTCACTGCATTTTCATGATTATGCTAATTTCATCTTTTATTTTGTCTTCCCACCACTCAACTTTTACTTAAAGATAGAAGAGCTACAAGGTTATAAATCTCAAAGTATCCATTGCAAACACTACTGATGCACAGAAAAAGACAGCACCTGTGGGTGAAGGTTCCATCATTTGTAAAAGAGGAAGACACATATAAACTTCAAAGAAATAAAATAAATTGTTCTCTTGATGTTGTGCAAAGTAACTTTGTTACTGTTTTCTTTAGCTGAGCACTTTCATAAGTAAGCTCTTTTCTGTTGTTAAAGCATAAATCAAGCCAACATCCTGCTGCGAACATGAGAGAAAACCTTCAAGGGCATTGGGTGCAAGAAAGCAAAGGATGTAACCTTAAAAATCTCTTTGTTTGACTCAGTTTTTCATCTTTTCATCCTATATTCGAAATGCTTTTGGCTATTGATGCTTAATAGCAAGAAATTGTTGAAATCTTTTACAGGCAAAATGGTAGTTAGGAATAAGAGCATTAAGTACAAATACATTTTTTGTGAGTAACTGCTGTTCTTGCTGTTCCCATCTACCTCAGTAAAGAGATGTACATCATTTAATTTACCTTCCAGGTCTATTGCAGTTGTGAACCTTGCTTCAGAAGAAGTGTGTTATCCAGACACACTTCTTGGACTAATTATTAAGTGTATATTTCATTTTTACTATGAAATAAAAAGAATGTAGATGGCACTGTATTTGTAGTTTACTGCTTTTTTTTATTGTACTACATGTCTTTCTTAATGTCTTCCATGCATTTAGAGCCATGCCTTACAAATCTGTTAAATGACTGGTATGTGTAGTCTGTTAATATTATAAAAAGAGTGCTGGTCAATGAAAATCAGAAGGCAACTCATATTCATATAAGTACCGTGTATTATGGCTCTCTGATGGCTAATAAAGTCTAATGCGTCAATTAGGTGTAATGCGTCCCCCTACACTCCAAGTCGTAATCTGAGATCTGCAAATGGAGGTCTGCTTAGAACTCCAAGAACCAAGCTTAAAAGAACTGATGAGGTGGCCTTTTGCTGTGATTCACCTAAAATCTGGAAAACTTTATCTGTAGAAATTCACCAAGCTAATACTGTGGAATATTTAAGAAACTGCTAAAAGCTCATTATTTTAATTTCTTTTTCATAGCTACATTTCAGTTATATTCCTAATAGACTGTCTAGGTATAGAATTATCATATTCTTCAGGGATTCACAGTCCTATACTAATTCCCACCATTCTCTGCTGTCTTTTCCGGTTCTTCGCCACCACCACCTGATCAAGGCACCAAGAGATGACGGAAAGAAGGTGGGTGTCTCAGCTGTCCACAAGACCAACTTCATCAAATGCAATCATGTGAAGCATGGAAACAAAAAGGAAGGAGTTATGAACATCCATGTCAGGTAGAATGCCCAGTGGAGGCCGGGAGGTCTTTTGGCCTCAGAACCCTTGCAGATTTTGTTTTTTTTTTTTCCTCCGGCCTAACTGCAGTTTTTTTTATTTCTTCTGTCCTCCCAACCATCTGCCCTTGCCTTGTTTTGTGTGTTACTTATTCTTTAACATTATTGCTAAATCTTAATTGTTTTTCTTTTTTTTGTAACTTTCTCTTTGTCATCTTTTTAAAGCCCATTAAGCTACATTGTTACATGAAAATTGTTGTTGTTGTCAATATAAGCAGCACGTAACCTGAATTTATTATTAGAACATAAAAAAACAATTATAATGAAAATGAGCCATTCTGGCCAACAAGCACATTCATCTTATTCAGCTACTGTAGATTCTCAATTTTACATCAATGTGTTCTAATATGGATCCTTGGAAATTGCTGGAGATGTTTGAAGTGAATCCAGGGCTGTCCATATGGAGTCTGTGAATGCACTGAGTGAATTTGGGCCTGGTCAGAGTGACTCTGACCATCGTGTGTTTGGAGTGAGGTACATCACATGTATCCTTATGCAACACGAGTCTCTGGAGGGTTGCAGTAACTCCAAGAATAAGGAGGTTAAATCTGTCACTAGAAGTAATAAATCTAGGGTGGTGTGACTACTAAGCCTGGGCCTAGCCATTGTAAATCTTTTACTAGTCTAAAGTCACCATCTGCTCAAAAACCCCCAGCAGACTAAATTTAAACTAACAAGAAAAGGTCACTTCTTCTGAGAGGCTGAGAAAGAACTGGAGGTGTAACAAAGCGCAATGAAATATACAAAGACTGGAATAACAAGCCATAAAAAGTGTGTAGGTCTCGATTTACATCACAATCTCCCCCCAGGTAGCCTGAAACACTTCATGAAAGGGATCACCTCAGGCTCATGGGGCAGGACAAGATAAAACATCTTTACTGCTCTGAATTTGTGTGTTTAATGTTAATTATTACATAAAACTATGAAAATCAACCAGTGAGTGTGCCAATGTGTGCCACAGTAAGTCCGGTTTTAGGAGTCGCAGGTGTGTGTGTTGTGTCAGCGACGGGTCCTTTTAAACTCCTCCATTTCAAAATTTATTAAAGAAGAGGAAGTTTCAGACGCTTGCCTTCTGCAGGTCGGTGCAGCTGGTTTGCTGAAGCATTCGGCTCGCAGTCGCTTCCTGAAATCACAGACTAAAAAAGAGAGAACTAAGGCTTTGAGTGGTGACAGTGCGTGACCCATTGAAGAGTTGATGAATGAAGGGTAGAGTTTAACAGGGTCACTGTGTTGAGTATGTGGATCTTGAAGGACACCAAACCTACGAGGCTGTGAGCGGCACAGTAAAGGACTACAAAACAAGTCATATTTCATATTTCAAACTACGCAGATGTCTTTTGTGCTTACATATATAGATATTTCAATTTGTATTTACATTATTAGGATTCTGCAGTGGGCTGGCACCCTACCCGGGGTCTGTTCCTTTATTATTATTATACCTGCATTTACTGTATATCACTCTTTAATTTAATGTTGTTCTTTATGTATGCTGCTGCTGGAGTATGTGAATTTCCTTCCCCATGGGATTAATAAAGTATCTATCTATCTTCTCTATCTATTATTATCTGCGGTGGGCTGGCGCCCTGCCCAGGGTTTGTTTCCTGCCTTGCGCCCTGTGCTGGCTGGGATTGGCTCCTGCAGACCCCCGTGACCCTGTAGTTAGGATATAGCGGGTTGGAAAATGACTGACTGACTGATTATTGCCAAAACATTTTGCAGTCATAGTTAACAGGAAACGTCTGCAGCTTATTTAGTGCTCACTTGCTGCTGTAGTGGTGAAGAACAATGCACATGCACATGGCATCATACCGTGAAAATGGGCTTCTGTTAATGTGCCCGTGGCAGAGAAGGAATCAGTAATTTACAAGCTGCTAAAAATATACACAAAGACAATGCTGTTGTTAAAACCACTGGAAGTTGCTGGATTCTAAGAAAGAGCAAGCAGTGGTTAAAGAAAAAGGAGAAGAAGAACCTGAAAGTGCAGCATTCAGGCCACCATGAGAACCACCTGGGCGAGGATGCAGAGCCATCTTAACAGATGGGCATGCTGGGCAGTTGCCTGGGGGCCCCACAAGTATAGGGGTCCCATGTTAATCTATGTATGTTGTGACTTGCTGAGTGGTTGTGTAGGTAGGGGACACAGTGCACTGCTTTGCCCGGGGGCCTATAATGCTGTTAAGATGGCCCTTGGTGGTTGATGTGGCATCCACAACTTCTGATCATTTTTGCTGAAGACATCCATAGGTTTACCCTTATTATAAGGGTGTAATTTCCTACACCATTTATGGTCCAAAAGTTGCCTAAATATTTGGGTTTTTCAGGTCTTGGCTTCAAAAACAGTGACATCCAGTGATTTACATAAATCACAGACGCCATGAGCTCAAGGCAGCCATCTGAGTAAGCACACATACAAGCCCTTACTGACCGCAAGGTTACTAAAAGCCTAAGAACACTCTGTGCGTTCATTTCAATCTCATGATAATCACACTGTCATTAAAATACAGCAACAAGAGTACATGTAAGGATAGGCAACAATTTCCAACTAGAAAATGTTTAAATGTGTTGTCCTAAAGGTGTAATTTGATGCCATTACAGCAACATTTTAAAAATCGTAGCACCACACCGGTGCTCACCTGCACCAAGTGCCAAATGGAGTCTTTGCACTTAACGCTTTTAGGTGGCTCGCTGTCCTTAAAGGCCTGTTCACTGTTGTCACACGAGTTGGAACTCTTATGTGACTTTGGTAGGCCTGCCATTTTTATAAGCTCTCTGGCAGCTGGTACTGAGCTGCTCATTTGAATGATGGAATGCCAACTCCCACTGATGCCAACTCAAACCTGGGCTGATAGAACTTGTCAGAGGTGTTACAATAGCGGCACAAACAACAAGAATGCATACAACACATTGATTCATAATTATATGACAGTTTCTTCACATCAGGGTATTTTTGTTGGGAGGTAAGGTGAAAGATTAATATTTTTCACTAGTGTTTGGGGAAACATATCAGTAAGTGTCAAAGAAGATTATAACAGGATTTAAGGAATGTGCTTGTGGAACTGAACACATACAAGATGGTGTAGGGAATGTGCTTACAGTAGGCTAGAGCATTAATGTCACGTCACAAGTTCCAGCCCACAGGAATACTATAGCATGGTATTTACTTTATTGTCAGATAGCAAGCTCCTCACATTTCGATTCCATATTTAATTCATTATCTTCACTGTATAAAATATGACTGGTAGTTTCACAACCCCTTTTACAGCACGTGGGACAGCGCAAAGCTTTGAAACAGTCAGGCTGCTCCTAATGCTTCAGAGATGTTCAAACTCCAGACGTTAACAGTCATGTGTTGATGAAGCGTCAATACAAACTTCAACACAGGGTGCTTCATTAAAGCTTTACAGGCTTCAAAGCTGTTGTGTCTGTCATCCCATCGCTGGGTTTAAAGGTAGAGGAACACAGGAGATGCTAGAAGAGCTCATTCCAAAGAACGGTGAGAACTGATTAGAGGGCTTTCATGTCTAAGGAGTTCAACTTCTAGAAGAATACAAATAAAAAAATCACACATTTAATGTTAAGGGAGCAGTCCAGTCATCAACATGTGATTACTTTAACCAAAATATAAAACGCAACCAGCACATTGGTGTTATTAGAGTCTGACAGTCACTTGTCTCTTCTTGATGGGCAGCACTGGCACTCTTCACAAAAAGAAGGGTATATGATCCACAGGGACTTACTTCAGTAAGGACAAAAACAAATAAAAAAAACAAAGATGACAGTTAAAAAAATCACAAAAATAAAAGCTAGGAAACAGATAGATTTAAAAAAAAAGAAAAATGTGATAAGGAAACACAATAAAGAGAGTTAGTAAAAAAGGAGAATAGAGAGAATTAGAAAACAATAGTCAGACATACAGTATGCTGACAGAAAGGGGGTGTTGTAATCAAATTTGATATTTTCAAACCCACTTCATCCAATTTAGGGTCACTGCAGTGCCTGAGCTTAACTCAGCAGCTCTGGGAGGAACAACAACAAAAACAACAGCAACAACATTTATTTCTATGGTACATTTTCATACCAACAATGTAACTCAAAGTGCTTTCCTTACAAGACATCAACGAGAAAGTTACCAGAAACAAAAAACAAATAAGCAGGAGCAGGAACAGGAACAGGGCACCAGTCCGTGGCAGGACCTATTTATGCACAATTTCAGAGAGAGGGAAATCAAACCGATCGAAAACACAGCTACCACTCTTGGCTTACCGAGCTGGGGTTTGAATCCCTGGTCTCGCCCACTTGCCCACCTGAAAGTGCCATACAAGTCACTTCATTTCTCATATCCTGTTCCTCCTGTTAGCTTCTTCACCCTGGCCTTTGTCCTCCTCTCACTGCTTTAGTTATTATTAGTATTAACATTTTTTATATTATTAATACTGCGGTGGGCTGGCGCCCTGCCCAGGGTTTGTTTCCTGCCTTCCGCCCTGTGTTGGCTGGGATTGGCTCCAGCAGACCCCCGTGACCCTGTAGTTAGGATATAGTGGGTTGAATAATGGATGGATGGATATTATTAATAGTAGTAATAGTAATAGTAGTAGTAGTTGTATTTTATATTTTTATCTTTATTATTTTTTTTAGTAGTAGTGGTATTTTTTATTTTAATTATTATTAGTAGTAGGAATACTAGTAGTAGTATTAAAATTGGTTTTTGTTTTTGTTGCCTCACTATCAATACTGTTGGCTATAATGTAACAAAGAGTAACATCACATTGATGCTCTGGATCATTACTATTATTATTATTACTAATTAGGCCTTCATTTATAAAAGAAACAAATCAATTGGTATGCCATTGTCATTAATACTAATGAGGTCTAGATCTATGTGTTGCCCTCTGGATTGCAGCAACCCTTTCAGTTACCTGTTTTTCAAAACTTAAGCTCATCAAGACATTCATAAATGTCATCCATGGAGCAACGACTTATAAGCAGCTTGGCTATCATCCGTTTGCTTTCAGACGTCGCACAGAAGCTGTCATGTGATGACCTCCTATATGACTTTGTAGACGTGTGCTGTTGTGATATGCTACAAAGAGGCTGAAGATAACCCAAAATTTTCTGTTTCAATTTGTGATTATTTGAAAAGAAAGTATTTGTATTTGATGTTCAACGTTTTAGTTAAGTTTGTGATGTGTGCTTTTTTGTTTACTTATTGTATATTTATGTATTTATTGTTCAAATTTAAGATGTTATAAGAAATACTAATATAGTGGATTGTGGTTGGGTGGTGTTGGGCCAAAAAGATTCCACTAAGAGCCCAAGTTTGGCTTAGGGTTACACTGGATAATAAGAATATGGAGAAATCTACTCTCTATATATAAAATCCTAAGCCTAAAAGTGCAATGATTTTATGTCACGTTTTTATGTCACGTTTTAAATCAGGCTTATTTTAAAACCTACATATATATGTTTGTTATCATTCTTTTCAGAATTTAACGAAATTTAATGTGATGTTGTTAGATTTTCAGATTTTTATTCCGTATTTAAATTATAAACAAAAAAAATATCAAGAACTCATGTCCCGCGAGATGAGAATTTGTGCCAAGGGATTTAACCATGCCCGGGGCCGGAAATAAAAGACAAAGAGCAGATGACAAAGACAGCTGCTGTACAGGCTTTTAAATGTTTGAAGCGCCGCACGAGATGCAGATCACCCGGCATGGCACGGCAAGCCAGCAGCTGACTGAGCAAAGAAAAAACTGTACTTGTTTCCCATTGAGTCACCGTTTAAGAGGGGAGTGACCACGTCTCCTTGGGGTGCATTCAGCCCCCCTCTTCACAACACGAGCGGCAGAGACTCAAAGTGGCTGGCTCGTAGTGCAGGCCATGGGGGTTGGTGAGTGAATCGAGCAGGGAGTAACCCCCTAGTATAATATATACATTTTATATGAAACAGTAATGTTTCACATGGCATTCTATTTATATAAGTTCAAAGCTTCTTTAGTATACAGACAACACAGTGAATATTATTCATCTTTTCTACCGCCTTTGTGGGTAATCTATCCTAAAGTACATCTTTGGACAGGTGGGGAAAACCTTCAAAGAGACATGAAGGTATGTTAACAAATTTCTCCCTGGGCTAATAAAATCTATCTAATCTAACCTAGCCTAACCTAATCCTGAACCCAAACATATACAGTGGCTAAACTTGAATTCTGAGGCAGCAGTCCTAACCAGACTACCTGTATCCTCAACCATAGATTCACCACAATGCAAAAGATGAAGAACAGACCTCAATAATAATAAAGGCATTTGCTCACTGCCATTTTAATACTCACCTACAGGAACCACTGATAGCAATGGGGGGACATCCCTTTGACACTGGATCTGGGCAAACAGCCATGGCATGCACACTATGTCCCCCGGAACACTTGGTGGCAGCCCCCCTAGGTTGCATCGGGCCCACAATTGTGGAACACCTTGAGCTCATCCTTGTTGGTCTCCATTGCCACCGCCAGGGGGAGCTGCACGGCTTCCAGAGCCCATGTGGGCTGTAACGCAGCCACACCCGGAAGTGCAGCCTTAATTAGGTTAATTATCACATGAAGCACTTCCGTGTGGGCTTTAAAAGGAGCCCGCACCCACTATTCGAGGCACCAGAGTCGGCAGGAGGAGGACAAAGCTGCCCAGGAGAAGGGGAAAAGGAAGACAAGTGATTTTTGTGGTGTTTTTCTTTCGTGTGTGTTTTGGGGACTGTGTAGGGCCAGAGGGACACAGGAAAGACGTGTCCCATGGCTGAAGAAAATAAAGTCTTATTTGTTCATTTTACCCATGTCTCCGCTGTGAGTCTGTGTCGGGTCGGCACCTATATAGCGCCTTATTCCACAGTAGGAAAATAGAAGAAATAAAGTCTCACCCAAAGTGGCCCTGAAGGGGAGTAGGCAGGTCAGAAAATGTTTGGATCACAGTAGAGATGACTACTTTACTACTGTGTCAAATGAGAATGACAGGATGTGCAGGGTGTTTAGGATTATAAAATATAGTGTGTCCATTATTAGTTAAGCATACATTTACTGTTTACTGTATAACAAGCTACCATTCAAGGTGCTGATGCAGAGTTTTTCAGTAAGTTGACGTTAGTCCTAATTGATCAGAGATGGTGTAAGTTTACTTTGTTCTCCTCCTGACACCTATAAAGAAGTCAGACTGACTGAGAATAGTGCTCAGCTGACAGTGCTGCCTGATGGAGCAGTGAACAAGAAAGCTCTCCATCTGAACTGTTACCAGGCTGAGCACCTCAGTATGTTTCATAACTCTCTGTGCTCAGAACACTCCTCCATTGACCCTGTCGCCTAATCACTTAAGTATTGCTTCTTGGTGGTAGCTTGTTTTTCAGGCTGGACCCTACAAGGCATTTGAATTTCAGATCTCCGACATTAAGCCTGACATATGAGTCACGACTGAGGAGAAGATTCTACCACAAAGCGATTACTACACTAAATTCTGTAATGTATTCATCATTACTGTTTATTTAGTTATTACTTTTCTTAACTTGTGCAATAGTTTTAGAAAAACTGTTTTTGTGTCTGCCGACGATCGTGTAATGCAGGGGTGCCCAATACATCGATCGCGATTGAGTGGTAGTTTGCAAAGGTAGTGCAAGTAGATCGCATTGCATTCAAAAAAAAGTTTTTTTAAATGTTAGTCTATTATATATCCTCCCTATGGCATTTGCCACTTGATTGACATACAGGGCGGCCAGTCTGAGATCTCCTTTCTTCTTACAGACTGGTCATCCCGCATGCACGATCAAATGCGCAAGCTCCTGCAAAACTATGTGATCTAGTTAGCCTTCCAATTTATATCGACTAAAGAAGGGATTTAAAAAAAAAAATGTTGATTATGGGCTGGATGTGGAATTGGAAGAGGATTTTTTTCTCACAATCGAAGTGCGTTTGTCTGATCTGTCAATCTATCATTGCTATTCCAAAGAAGGAAAATGTGGAAGCAGAATACAAGCAACTTAATAACGATCAGGGGCCGCTAGACTTGCCATTTTTTTCCCGATCTGACCAACATGTTGAATGAGCTTAATTTACAGCTGCAAGGCAAAGAGAAAACCAATATGGTCAATATGATTAGCTCAGTTACTGCTTTCAAACGAAAAATGCAACATCTGTCCTCAAAGCTGCAGCGCCTTGATTTGGGGAACATCCAAAACCTCGCGTCAGAGCTGGAGACACAATGGAAGGCGTGTGCGCAACTTGACAGCATACGCTACACAGAGCAGATTGAAAATTGTCTGTCAGACTTCTAATGGAAAAAAAGTAATGATTCGAGTGTTGCCCAATGTAGCAGAGTAAGAGTAACGTTTCTTCTTCACAAATGTACTCAAGTAAAAGTAAAAAGTATGGTGCAGTAAAACTATTCTTAGAAGTACAATTTTTTTAAAAAGTTACTCAAGTAAATGTAACGGAGTAAATGTAACTCGTTACTACCCACCTCTGATACTCAGTATATATATATACTGTATATACAGTATATATATATATATATATATATATATATATATACAGTACAGGCCAAAAGTTTGGACACACCTCCTCATTCAATGTGTTTTCTTTATTTTCATGACTGAAGGCATCAAAACTATGAATGAACACATGTGGAGTTATGTACTTAACAAAAAAAGGTGAAATAACTGAAAACATGTTTTATATTCTAGTTTCTTCAAAATAGCCACCCTTTGCTCTGATTACTGCTTTGCACACTCTTGGCATTCTCTCGATGAGCTTCAACAGGTAGTCACCTGAAATGGTTTTCACTAAACAGGTGAGCCTTATCAGGGTTATTTAGTGGAATTTCTTGCTTTATCAATGGGGTTGGGACCAGCAGTTGTGTTGTGCAGAAGTCAGGTTAGTTGGACGATCATTTATTTTTCAACAGGACAATGACCCCAAACACACCTCCAGGCTGTGTAAGGGCTATGTGACCAAGAAGGAGAGTGATGGAGTGCTGTAAATGGTCATGAAAATAAAGAAAACACATTGAATGAGGAGGTGTGTCCAAACTTTTGGCCTGTACTGTATATATAATTTTTAATGTAGTTAGATCATTTTGACCTGGTCATTTTAAAAGTAGCTCGCAAGCCGAAAAAGTGTGGGCACCCCTGGTGTAATGTGTGAGCTCTATGTGTCTATGTGAGAATATTAGATAGGTGGTTTTTTAAAAGTATAGTTTTGACCATCGTTTCAGGTAGTTTACTGGAATCTCATTGTATGTGTTATGCAACCACAATAAAGGAATCTTATCTTATCTTATGAGTGCATATTGTCTCAGGGTAATGAAGCATAATGCCCTTCATTAGCCTGTAGTACTTTATGGTAACACTTCAATGTGGCATTTGTCTGTCTTTAGGCAAGAATACATCCAATGCATGCTGGACAGGTTTTCCTGTAAGAGCCCCTCAAAGCAAACACATTTATGAGCAAAAGAGATGAGTGTATAAAAATTTTATGGCTTCCTGGAGTCTGAAGGGTTTCCAGGTGAATCATATTTTTAAACTTTCAAACCCACTAATGTACCATTTGGAGTGTTCGGTGTAATATTAAACTTTGTATACATGTGTTTTTCTGTATTTTAAGTTTTTTGATATAAATATTTCATTTTGAGATTTATTTATTATTTAGACTAAGTTTTAAAAAGTTTAATATTGTTATCATCTCAATTTTCTTTGTTTACACAATGCCATCAGGACATGTCACATGACGCATTTGTGATGGCTTTTCTATGCGCTATCACCTGGTGGATTCACTACGCATTGATTCCCTTTAATGCAGTTAGCTTATTTACCAAGTAGTCCCTAGCGTTATGATTGTTTTCTGGTTTCTGACTTTTTGTTTTGCCTTGACTTCATCTTTATGTCCTCCCTCTTTGACTCCTGGTTGGTTGATTGTTTTGCTGATCACCTGGTTTTTGCCACCCCAGACTACAACTCTGTCAAGGAAATCTCTTCCTGCTCTTATTGTTACTCACAGTAATTGCTGGACACTTCACATGTCTCTTAACTCTCAAAAGGCCACCAATTGTCAAAAAGGATTGGGCAGCACCCTGCAACAACTCGATATGCCTCAGTCACAGAAAGCATGCATACACTAAGTAAAATGATGCCAAACAAAGATGTGTTACAATTCTTTGTGTTGAGGACTACCCAGGCTGGCACTGCCTGCTGAACCCAACACAGACAAGCGTGGGACACAAGTTCAAGGCAGACACATTTTACTTTTTCTCTTATTCCTTGTGGAATACGCCTTCCCCGTTTCCCACAGGCACAACACAGTCCAAAGCACAGCACAAATAGAATACTTTTTTTTCCTTCTCTATCTCTCCTTTCGCCTCCACTCCTCTGGTCAAGTTTCGTCTTCCTCCTCCCGACTCTGACTTCCTGAGTAGTGGCTGCTGGCTCCTTTTATAAGGCACCCAGAAGTGCTCCAGGTGCTTGATGATGTATTATTGGCAGCACTTCTAGAAACAGTGCTACACCAAACTCCAACTCCCATGAAGCCCTGTGGGAGTCCGAGACACTGCTGCAACCCAGGGGTGGTTGCCATCTAGCGTCCCGGGGGAGGTAACACTCTGGCCACGCTTGCTCCCCCAGTCCTCCCAGTGTGGAGGCGTCCCGACTGGTCGTGTTTTAAAAAAATTGCTGAGCATTCATTTCAGCTTCTTATTGTTTATAGCTGTTTCCATTTTGGGTTTTCTGAAATGACATCTGCTTTTTGCAGATGATGTTGTCCTGTTTGCTTCATCAGGCCGTGATCTTCAGCTCTCTCTGAATCGGTTCACAGCTGAGTGTGAAGCGGCTGGGATGGGAATCAGCACCTCCAAATCCGAGACCATGGTCCTCAGCCGGAAAAGGGTGGAGTGCCCTCTCAGGGTTGGGAGCGAGATCCTGCCCAAAGTGGAGCAGTTCAAGTATCTCGTGGTCTTGTTCACGACTGAGGGAAGATTGGAGCATGAGACCGGCAGGCAGATCGGTGCGGCGTCCTCAGTGATGCGGGCTCTGCATCAGTCCGTCGTGGTGAAAAAGGAGCTGAGCCGTAAGGCAAAGCTCTCAATTTACCAGTCGATCTACATTCCTACCCTCACCTATGGTCATGAGCTATGGGTAGTGACCGAAAGAACGAGATCGCGAATACAAGCAGCTGAAATGAGTTTCCTCCGCAGGGTGTCTGGGCTTTCCCTTAAAGATAAGGTGAGAAGCTCAGTCATCCGGGAGGGGCTCAGAGTAGAGCCGCTGCTCCTCCTCATCGAGAGGAGTCAAATGAGGTGGCTCGGGCATCTGATCAGAATGCCTCCTGGATGCCTCCCTGGTGAGGTGTTCTGGGCACGTCCAACCAGGAGAAGACCCCAGGGAAGACCCAGAACACGCTGGAGGGACTATGTCTCCCGGCTGGCCTGGGAACGCCTTAGGATTCTCCTGGAAGAGCTAGAAGAAGTGGCCGGGGAGAGGGAAGTCTGGGCATCTCTGCTCAAGCTGCTGCCCCCGCAACCCAACCTCAGATAAGCAGAAGAGGGTGGATGGATGGATGGAAATGACATTATTATAATTAATGAATTATTGTGCAGTTTCTGGTGCTCTTTCGTTTTTATGGGTTCAGCTATGTTGAATTGCCATCATTACAATACGGTGTCAGTTGGCAGAAAGCATGGTTCAGCAAATACCACAATTTGCAAAATCAATGCAATGATATATCGGACATTTCTTTATCCAAGTTTGCACATACCATCAAAAAACAATCCTATGTGTGTGTGTGTGTGTTCTAGATTCCTTGGTTCCTGCTTTTTTGGTTTTTGTCTTCTTATAACAATTCTTTGATTGCCATTTTGGTAGCATCATACAGAAAGACAGATCTCTGGTTTTGAATTTGTTATCACTGAATGTTTCCTCTTTGTGTATTCCTTATTTCTCAGTCATATCTTACTGATAGGCACTTTTTAGTGACTTTCAATTCCTCTTTTTCGTCTACTGCTCCTGTTAAATGTGGTTTTTCTCAGGGGTCCATTCTAAAGTAACCTCCAGCCTCTTATATGATGAACATCTCACATTCTT
The DNA here is from genome assembly GCA_026402145.1 of Polypterus bichir lapradei. Lineage (NCBI taxonomy): Eukaryota > Metazoa > Chordata > Cladistia > Polypteriformes > Polypteridae > Polypterus > Polypterus bichir. Next base: position 36,928,796 of record JANRMT010062852.1, on the reverse strand, counting down.
TGTAATACAATCGTCTATTCCTCAGTGTGATACAGAGGATTCCATGGCTAAAACAGCACAATCCTAAGATTTATTGGTCTAATAAAAGCATTGCGGCTTGGACTTGTTTCTACAAAACTAATTTTATTTGCACAGTTATGAGTGGGAATGCGATACTCGCATCGAGTTGCTACCATTAAGCAAAAAGTGTTATAACTACCACTTCATAGGAAACATGAGGGCTGTGTTGATTTAATAATAGATTAATTTCTTTAAGGAATGATTTATACATTGTTTAAGGCAATGAAATCCTATATTAAAGAAAATTGATAAAATGGCTTTATTAGACAGTTTAACAGTCCAGCTGGGGTGGATCAGTGTCAGGCTTACAGATGAAAGTGCAGAATAAAAGACGGGGGCTTTGGTCCATGTATTGACTACTAGGAACTACATGAAATTACAGGCAAGAATAGCTACCCTCTTCACCTAATTTCCACTTTACTAAATTAAGTTAGAAGATCAACAGTACTTACTAAATTATACCTACAAAGAGCTTATAACTATATCTGTATCAAAGCAAGAGATGAATGGAAAATGACATTCAAAGGTTAAATAAAGAAAATTGGATTCCCAAGCAGAAATGAAAGGCAGTCTGGAGATTTTCAAAGTCTTTGCCCCTATTGAAGTCAAAAAGCCTCTGCTGAAAATTAGAAAGAGAAACACCAAATAAGAAACATTTATTGCAAGAGGGGAAACACAACCAGTATTTAGAGGAAAGAAAACTGGAAACTGCAAACCAGAATGCAAGCACTGGAGGGCACTCCCAGAACAATTGTATATAAAGGTCTCAAGGACTGATTGTGTACCTAAGTGACAATAAGGATCCTCAGAGAAAGGTAAAGGTATTTGGAAGACAGAGATTTTTTAATACATTTTGAAGGGATCAAAGCACATCGGTATCTGTCGTCTACACGGTGATCAGCAGGAGAACATTTACAGATCACATTTCTTCATCTATCCTAGTCCTGAAAGTTGCATGAAGCATTCCTTGAGGACACTGGGAGAGAAAGAGAGACATCCACCATGATTTGAAATCAATAAGGTCTGTTTCTTCAGATTTGCTTTCCAACAGCAGTGAAAACGTCTTGCTTTACAAAGTATGATTCACTAAAAATTCTAAATTAATGTTGCTGCCTTCCTTCCATGACACAGAGTGTTCATGTCAGCCTGCCTCTATAAACCTACCTGTTCTGCCACAGGGTAGGAAATAGGAGGATACTTGGGAACAAAGTGAAATACGAGATGAAATGTGGTCAGAAATAAAGCAAGGATCATAACCAAAAAATAGAGCAAATTGAACATCAGTTCAAGAACATAAATCAGAGCTCAAAGGTTGAAACTCACTGCGAAAGTTCAGAAGGTGGAGAGTCAAATAGTAGTGAAAGATTCTTTATAAATGTATCCACAGTCTTGGACAACCTGGTGCTTCACAATGCAGACCGTTATATAGTTGTGATGATGGTGTCAAGTTATCAGGCTGTCCATCCATTGCAACGAGTATAACAACTGCACACAAAATAGTCTTCAAAACAGCAGCTAATGTGAAAAACAAAATGGTGTTGCGGAAAGACTCAAAATATTTATAACCACCATAAAATGAAAGTGAAAGTAAAAAAACAACAACAGAACTGAATATATATGCATATTGTCACACATGTGCACCTGAGGATCTCCATGCTGGCTCATTCGAGGTAAATGGTAACCTACCTGTGTGAGAGGGGGCGCTGTCACTAACTGTGTCTCCTTTTTCCACGCAGCTCCCAGGAAACTCCCCATGAAGTAAATTAGCTCCGCCTCTTCCCATCCTTTTAATAAAAAGCCCAGCTGCCTCCACTGACTTGTCTTTTTGAGACTGGATCCAGACGAGTGAGAGCTCTACGGAAGACCTCCAAGAGTTGCTATGGCTAAAGTTAAAAGCCAGATTTATTTTCTGTTTCGTACTCTGTGAGCTTACGTTCACTATTACCAGAAGGCATTTGTTTATGTTTATAGAAGAAAATCAGGGAATTAAAACAGGACTGTCCCAAATATTCTTTGTTTGTTCCAGTTCTGCTTGGATCTCTGCTTGGCCAGCTCACAATTTATATATATATAGTGATGGATGGCCAGGACCATTACCTAGCCAGAACACCGGCTGTGGTGAATGGACCGAGGGAGAGAACCTCTTTAGGACAGTATCCTCCCCAAGACGCTGGAGGGCAGCCGCCCTAAGTTGCTAGTACACCACGTGTCCCCGCAAGGCATTAGGGTTGTAGTTTGGAGCAGCCCTGTTATGCTCCATGGGTGCTGCCAAGGGGAAGCTACAGCTGAACCCTTTGGGGCACCTCTTCCACCACACCCTGTAAATGCAGCCAGAAGAAGGTCACAGAAAACCTGGGGCACTTCCGGGTACATTATAAAAGGAGCCACTTCACCATCAGTCAGGGAGCCAGAGTCAGACGGTGGAGGACAAAGCTTGTAGGAGGAGGAGTGGAGACTGAGAGAAAGAAAGAGGAAGAAAGGACTGTGTGCTATTTGGTGATTTGTACTGTGTTGTGCAGTGGGGGGGCAAAAGAAAAACGCTTCTCCACTTGAATGAAAGGTGTGCAATTTGGCAAGACTTGTGTCTCAGCCTATCTGTGTCAGAGTTTGGGGAGCGGTACACCCCCTGGTGGCCTGCAATATAAATATATTTAAACCCTAAGTGCTTGGAATTCACATATGAAACAGTTGTTTGAAATGTTTTTAAATAAAACAATAAATAGAAAGAATCATAACATTGGAGACCATTGCTTGTGTCTCAGAGAAGCAAAACAGTCCTAATTGGCTCAAAAATCTCAGTTACGTTAATTTGTTTCTACTCTTAGAGTAGGAGTGATAGCATTTTATCAATTTTCCCAATTTATGAAAATATTTCTAACTTCCCCAGCATTTAGAAGAGCTTGTGAGCTGTTCTAGCTTGGTAGGATCTGCCAGAAAATGGCATTCAGGCAGATATCGGCGCACATTTCTCGGGAATAGTTGAATGTTTTGGAAATGCAGGGCAACAATGAGCTACTATGATATGTGATCACTAAGATCTACATGAAGAAGCTGTGTGCTGTCAGACAAAATGAAAGTGTTGATAATGTTACTTTTTTGGGGTAAACGCAGCTTTGCAATAGTGATGAGTTGTGCATGTCACAACCAATCATTTCTCAAATTTTGCACCAAACTCTGAAGATTTATACATTTCTGTACCACTCCACGGGTCCTCCCTGCGTGGAGTTTGCATGTTCTCTCCGTGTCTGCGTGAGTTTCCTCCGGGTGCTCCAGTTTCCTCCCACAGTCCGAAGACATGCAGGTTAGGTGCATTGGCGATTCTTAATTGTCCCTTGTCTGTGCTTGGTGTGTGGGTGTGTGTGTGTGGGTGTGTGTGCCCTGCGGTTAGCTGGCGCCCTGCGCGGGTTTTTGTTTTCTGCCTTGCGCCCTGTGTTGGCTGGGATTGGCCCCAGCAGACCCCCATGATCCTGTAGTTAGGATATAGCAGGTTGGATAATGGATGGATGGATGGATGTACCACTCCACATGAGGTCACATTAAAGCAAGCTGCACTCATGCAAATTGGCACACATATATAGATCATTGCCCCAAGCGTGGATGAGAACGTACGGTATAAGTGAGATTCAAACAATATCACAGTGTCAACTCACAGGTGGTCATGGATGCAAGCTGTGCTATTCTTGATGTTGTTGTGAAGTGGCAAAAATTACTTGCAGCTTAGCACAATATTCTACCTTGTTATGTTCTCCTTCTTCTTATCCTTTTTTTAATATTATACCATATCACATCATATTCTAAACCCACTTAATCCTGAGCAGGGTCCCTGGGGCTGGAGCCTATCACAGCAAGCATAAAGCACAAGGTAGGAACAACCCACTGGACAAGGCGCCACTCCATCACAGTTTTTTAAATTATTATTATTATTATTATTATTATTATTATTATTATTATTATACCTGCATTTATATTACTCTTTAATTTAATATTGTTCTTTATGTATGCCGCTGCCGGAGTATGTAAATTTCCCCATGGGATTAATAAGGTATCTATCTTCTCTATCTATTATTATCTGTGGTGGGTTGGCGCCCTGCCTGAGGTTTGTTTCCTGCCTTGTGCCCTGTGTTGGCTGGGATTGGCGCAAGCAGACCCCCGTGACCCTGTAGTTAGGATATAGCGGGTTGGATAATGGATGGATGGATGGATGGATATTATTATTATTATATTTGTGGTGAAGACGTACAGCCATTTTGTGACTAGCGTTGCTGTAAAATCACGACATTATTCATTCTGAAATGTAAACTTCTACTCCTTGCTGGGAATCGGTGTAAGGCACTACATGTCTGCTTCTCCTGTCTTGTATCCTGGGTTAGGACCCTAGTCAGACTTTTAGTGCAATTCCGAGGAGTAATTCTGAGATGCTTGATTAAAACAGATAGTTGTCAGTCATGTAGCATTGACAGCTGGTTTAAAAGATGGTGTGCAGCTCCTCCACAACTTGTAAATTATGCATCATCCTGTCGCACCAGTGACTGCTGGCTGCTCTAGAGGGTTGTAAATCTTTGTTTTTGCACCCCCTAAAGTTAGTTTTGTCATTATTTTGCATATTTATTTTGTTTTTCTTTATATTAATAATTCTTAGTGTTGACATCACAACACCACCATTTTGTGTTCATGTATTGTTGTAAGACTTTGTTATCAAGCATAGGATTTAAGGTGGCGCTACGTGTGACCATTTAAGAGGGACTTGAAGATTCCCACGTATCCAAGTATCTACGTACATAAATTCTAAACTAAAGTGGTGTGATTTGTACTATTAAACATTTAAAAGGCAGGTAGGTATCTTTGGATTATTTTTTCTAATAAAGGTCTCTGATGCTTGTGCTGTTAATCTCCTTGGTTTTGATCCCTGTCCGTGTTTGGGCTATTCTTTGTTTTGCTCCTTTAAAGTTGACCATTTCCTTGTCGGTCCACTTCTCATTCTAACTGAGCATGTTTAGCTCATTCATAACATGGAGTCCCAAATAAGCCTAAGCTCTTACCTGAAGATGACATCCTAGCCCACACTGAAGGAATAGCATGCATGTCATTCAATACTCTACTAAGCCAGGGGTCCTCAATCACGGTCCTGGAGAGCCGCAGTGGCTGCAGGTTTTTGCTCCAACCCATTTGCTTAATAAAAAGCACTTATTGCTAAAGTAACACTTCTGCTTCACTTTAGTGATTTTGAGCCCTTATTGCTTAATTTTGTCTTAAACAGCTATTTTAATTGCTCCTTATTATCAATAACATGCAAATGACAAGAGAGAGCAGCATTTCTCCATTTAGCTTATTTACATTTACACCTGTGTGTATTTATCTGCACTATTGGGTTTAATTAAATACTTGGAAGAAAAATGAAGAGAAAAAAGTGAAGGACTGAGAATTACTCGTCCATTTTAGCCTTCAAATCATTTGCATGATAGAAAGGGAAAGAAAATCTAGGATATGAGAATGACCTGACATAGCAGAGTTAATTTAATTTCATAGCTTGTTAGTGCTTTATTGGCAAGAATTGCTTTCTAATTAAGCAACCAGGTCAGAACAAAAACCTGCAGCCACTGCGGCTCTCCAGGACTGGGATTGAGGACCCCTGTACTAAGCCAATTAAGTCGATGTCACATTATGTGACTTCTAGTTGTTAGGCACACCACCCTTGCTGTGTGCAGTTACAGCTCTCGTAGCGGGACCATGTCAATTTACACGACTGGAAATTGTTGAGCATGTCAACTTTCCAGCACAGTTTCCCTTGTCCCTTTTTTGTGACAGCCAATAAAGTGCTGCCTGATGGAGGTGGTGCTGTACGAAGGGTTAACAGCTGCAATATCTGCCCTTGTATTCCTTTCTTCCATTCTGTCATGGTGCGTAAAACATGAGACATCGGACAGACAAGCTTCTATTCTGTTTGTCAGGTCAGAAACAGAAGTGTGTTTTTTATTCCTCATTGCTGCACTATACACGTTGTAATCCTGCATGAGCATTTGTTGGTTGTCAGCTGTCAGGCACAAAGAGCCCACCTCTGTGACTAAAGACAAAATCAATCCTGTTTGATTCTTTCAGAGCGAGTCATGAAATAAACCGCTCAAAAAAATTAAAGGAACACTTTGAAAACACATCAGATCTCAATGGGAGAAAAAAATCAAGCTGGATATCTCTACTGATGTGGACTGGGTAATGTGTTAAGAATGAAAGGATGCCACATTATTTGATGGAAATGAAAATTATCAACCTACAGAGGGCTGAATTCAAAGACACCAAAAAAATCAAAGTGGAAAAATGATGTGGCAGGCTGGTCCATTTTGCCAAAATTTCATTGCAGGAACTCAAAATCGTATTCAGTAGTTTGTATGGCCTCCAGGTGTTTGTATGCATACCTGACAATGTCAAGGTGGGCATGCTCCTAATGAGATGACGAATGATGTCCTGGAGGATCTCCTCTCAGATCTGGACCAGGGCATCAATGAACTCCTGAACAGTCTGAGGTGCAACCTGGTGGCGTCGGATGGACCGAAACATAATGTCCAGAGGTGTTCTATTGGATTGAGGTCAGTCGAGCGTGGGGGCCAGTCAATGGTATCAATTCCTTTATCCTCCTGGAACTGCCTGCATAGTCTCGACACATGATGCTGTCCATTGTCGTGCACCAGGAGGATCCCAGGACCCACTGCACCAGCATAGGGTCTGACAATGGGTCCAAGGATTTCATCCCGATACCTAATGGCAGTCAAGGTGCCATTGTCTAGCCTGTAGAGGTCTGTGCATCCCTCCATGGATCTGCCTCCCCAGACCATCACTGACCCACCACCAAACCGGTCATGCTGAACGATATTACAGGCAGCATAACATTATCCACGGCTTCTCCAGACCTTTTCACGTCTGTCAAATATGCTCAGGGTGAACCTGCACTGTGAAAAGCACAGGGTGCCAGTGGTGAACCTGCCAATTCTGGTATTCTATGTGAAATGCTAATTGAGCTCCATGGTGCCAAGCAGTGAGCACAGGGCCCACTACAGGACGTTGAGCCCTCAAGCCACCCTCATGAAGTCTGTTTCTGATTGTTTGGTCAGAGACATTCACACCAGTGGCCTGCTGGAGGTCATTTTGTAGAGCTCTGGCACTGCTCATCCTGTTCCTCCTTGCCCAAAGGAGCAGAAACCGGTCCTGCTGATGGGTTAAGGACCTTCTACGGCCCTGTCCAGCTCTCCTAGAGTAACTGCCTATCTCCTGGAATCTCCTCCATGCCTTTGAGACTGTGCTGGGAGACACAGCAAACCTTCTGGCAATGGCGTGAATTGATGTGCCATCATAGAGAAGTTGGACTACCAGTGCAACCTCTGTAGGGTCCAGGTATGGCCTCATGATACCAGTAGTGACACTGACCATAGCCAACTGCAAAACTAGTGAAAAAACAGATGAGGAGGGAAAAATGTCAGTGGCCTCCACCTGTTAAACCATTCCTGCTTTGGGGCTCGTCTCATTGTTGCCCCTCTAGTGCAACTGTAGTTCATTTCATTAACACCAAAGCAGCTGAAACTGATTAACAACCCCCTCTGCTACTTAACTGACCAGATCGATAGCCCAGAAGTTTCATTGATGTGATGCTATACTCTGATTCAAAAGTGTTCCTTTAATTTTTTTGCGTAGTATAGTTGGAGTGAGCTGCTGTGTATGTCAAATTATGTGTCTGGCTTTAAGCCTCTAATTTATGATAATGTAAATGAAGACTACATCATCTAATGTGACATGACCTTTATGATGTTGTGAAAAGGCATGTTTTCAGTTGTTACATGCACAGTGCATGTGTGCATGTAAGAATTCTGTAGTCCTGGTGACATACAGCAAATAAACCAACTAAAAAATATTTAGTCGGTACTAAGTGAAACTGCAGATATTTTTATGGTTTGGTTTACCTCTTACTTTGCATAAGGTCTGTTTCCATAGCTAGTAGACTTTGACTTCTATGGTATAGGCTGTCATTTGTTAACTCAAACATGTGTCTGTGTGATACCATACTGCAGTGGAAACATTTACGCTAGTGTTACATACTTTAACCCTGACCAATTCCTCTCTTAGCCTGCCACCTACACAGAGGAGTGATGTTCTGCAAAAGCCTTCAGAGCACAGCGCGAGGCTCATCTGAGGAGGAGCACAACCTTTAAAGCTGTTGAGGTCAGCTGAAGAGAGAGCCACCGACACAGACAGAATGACATTTACTGCGGCTGTCAGATGTCAGATGTGTGTTTGCCTGATCAGAGCTGCACAGGTAAGTAACAAGTAGTGTCTTTAGCAGCAGCAGGCTGCAGTTAATGTTTTTACGCTGGCTTTCTCTTTCTGTTAATTGCAAGAGACATTTGGCTTCATGGTTCTGTCTTTCTTGCTTCTTAACACTTTTGAATGAACCGAATTAGACAGACTATACATACTGCAGCCAATTATGAGCATCTACTTTGAGTCTGTAATGGAAACTCTTGGCTTCTTCTTCTCTTTTATATTTTGCTGCTTAAAAAGAGGTGAAGTGTAATTTGTCTCTCAGGTAATTATTAGCAAAAAATATCTTCATTATTTTAGATATCACATTTCCCTGCTCACTTACAGTCAGATGACTTAGTGGACAAGAAAGAAAGGATACCATTGTGAAGAACAGGAGATAAATAACATTTTGTCAGTTGTTTTATAGTAGAATTTAAAATATAAGAGATAACAGAGTAAAAGAAAAGGAACAGTGACCTCAACAAACAGGACAAAGATTATGAATATTTATGAGAAGACTAAATTAAAACTACACTAAACAGGGTTTCAGCTGAGGACACGTTATAGCCTCTGCTTTCCAAATTGTCTGGAAACAGAACTTGTACCTTTCCAGGTCTGGGTTTGCCTGTTTCTGGACTGGACAGTCATCAAATGTAAGTAGGCAACCAACCTGGGGGCAGTTCATAGACAGCAACCAATCTGAGTGACTTTAGGACTGGGAAGGAAACTGGCGTGACTGGTAAAACATCTTGCAGAATCTTGCAGAAGAATGCAAACTGATTGAACTGTTACAAGCTGTGAGGTGCTACACTTCTGCATGCTCCCTTCTGTATAAACACGGGCTGATTGTTTAGTGCAGGGGTCCTCAATCAGGTTAATGAAGGGCTGCAGTGGCTGCAGGTTTTTCATCCAACCAGTTTCCTAATTAGAGGAATGTCCTCACTGATAATGAAACTTTATTGCTTGTTAGTGTTTTCATTCATCCAAGACAAGTTACAATTTAAATTGTAGATTTTCCTTTTCGAAGAATGTTTTATTGACGAACAGATTTGCACTTTGTTGTCTTTTCCTTTTCTCTTTCATTTAATTCCAAAAAATAGATTTACAAAGATACTTCATGATGCCTATGGACAGTTCAAAACGGAACCAAGTTAGCTAGAGAGCTGGTGGTTTCTTTGTGAATTTTATTTTGATCCAGGCCTGGAGGGATACCCAGGTTATCTGGTTCCCTTACCCAGGCTAAGGGGCAAGAGATGTGGAGGCCATGGTGACCTTAAGGTCCACCCATCAGTGTTCCAAAATCTCTGGTCCTTGCACCTGGTGTTGAGACTATAACAGGTGTGATTACTTGCTGCAGGCCATTGTCTCACATCCCTAACCCTGCTTAGCCCTTCAAGATGAGTAAACCTGTATCGTTGATACCAGAAAACACAGTATAAGAATCTAGACCAAATGAATATTTACAGCGTTTAGTGTATTTATTAATGCACACAAATAACATACAACAGTAGAAAGATTAAATGCAGAATGTAAACAATAGAAAAATAACATTCTTACAGCAGTTTAGCAGCAATGACACACTCACAGGCATTCCTCTCTATCTTGAAGATGTTAACTCCCTCTTACAAATTTCATTCTGTTTCTATAAGAAACTATTTTGTACCCTAGTGCTGAGATTCTCCCATTTATTGATTCATTTCTTGTCCCACTCGAGATGCTGTACCACTTCCCTTATGTTTGTCATTTCATAATGTACCATTACAAAAGATCAGTTTTCTCTTCTGCATTTGTTACATGACTAAAGTTAAAAATGACAGTTCAAAAGGTCAGTTCACTGTGCTGCACTTCACAAGGTGTGCTTTTTAACTGACATTAACCCCCCCCCCCCCCCACGTTCAGAGAATTACTCAAGTTTCTCAAACAGCCACATCATCACCAGCCACTTTTTTAGTAGTTTGTTATCTGAGTCTCTTCAATCCACCTCTGGCCTGATCTGGTTTTTAGGCCGAGCTTTCACTATTGAGTGAGGGTACTCTGGATTCTTGACAGTTGTTAACTGGTGGCTGGTTCAAACTTAATTCTAGATGATTAAAACTAAAATAGGCCATTAAGAGTTCTGAATCGCAATTAGTGAGTTAACTACAATCAAACCGAGTAAACATATTGCTTTTACAACAAATAAATGGACTCTAATTAAGAAACTGGTTGACGTAAAAACTGCAGGACAATGACTGAGAGAGTCTGACACATGGCTTACATAGTCCTCGTATGACTGAGTGTGATAATGGGAGTGAGTGTTCCCTGTCTCGTCCAGCAGGGGTTCATGCCTGGCCACAATTGCTCTGGCTCTAGCCTTATACAGTATAAAGTGTTCATCTAACCTGGAACTTGAACATCTGCAGTTGATTCAGAACGTTGGGGTCTAAGATTCTCCCTAGTGGTCACAATTGGCGTAGTCATCAGGATATCAGGGCCCAGCATATTAAATGTTTTTCATGTCTCAGCAGCTGTGTCTTTGTTTTGAGGAGTCTGGGCCACCATCCAGTGGCCACACAGCACAATTATTTTATTATAGCATTAAGACTCTCTTTTTTGCCAGAAACATCAGGTTTACTCAAAATCTGACTGCACAGTGAAAAAAGCAATGCGTGATGTCACAGTTTACAAGTCAAGCGTCAAAAAACTGGACAAACAAGATTCTTCTCTGGAAAAGTACCAGGAGACTATCAACAATAACAATGTTTATTTCTATACCTCATTTTCATACACAGGAGGTAGATTTGAGTGCTTTTCAAAATTTAAAAAAATAGTTAAAAAAAAGAAAACCAAATGAAATTAGGGAAGAATAAAAATTAACAAACAACACAAGAAGAAACCGACGCACAATTAAATAAAATAGATATATAATTAGTAGAAAAGTAGAGTCATTATATATAGATTTGTTCTTTAAGTTTCTAAAGATGAGTCTGATGTTAATGTCAGATGGCTGGGAAGGACTGAAAAAATAATAATTAAAAAAAATAAACTCCAATGGCAAGATGATGTAGAAAGAAAGAAAGAAAATCAGCTGGGGTTCCAAGGCCAAAAGACCACCCAGCCCCCATTGGGCTTTCTCCCTAACAGAAATATTCTTAAGTCCTTCCTTATTGTTTTTAGGCTTTAATCAAAAGAATTTAATGCAAGGGGATTCATGGATAGTCGGGGAACCTGCCTTTATTCGGGCATAACAGGTGAGTGCACAGAGTCTCAATCAGGTGGGGAAGGCACAAAACGCTACAACAGAAAAGAAAGCAAAGAAACATAGAGGTTAATAATTGCAAATCCAATGAAGAATGTGATAATTCTATGCATGTATAGTCTAATAGGAGTACAAATAAAATGTAGTTATTGTAAAGATAAACTTAAAGTGGATTTTTAACAGTTTTTTAAAATGATCACCAGTGATGGCCTAGCGTATCTCTATTGGTAAAGCATTCCAGATTTTTGGTACATAACAGTAAAAAGATGACACTTTTTTTTTATGTCTGGCTCTTGGAATAATAAGCAGACCACTTTTAGAAGATCTAAGGTTATGACTTGGAGTGTACAAGGACAAACATTCCAATATATTATTATTTAAAGGTTTATATACCACTAATAGTATATTAAAATCTTTTCTAAAGAACATAGGTAAGCAACATTACAACACTGAAACTGGTGAGAAATGCTCAAGTCTTCTTTTTCTACTTAAGATTTTTGCTGCTGCATTCTGATGTACGGTAACTACTACTGATGGAAGTCTTCTTTAGGTAGACTATTTAGGAGTACATTACAGAAATCCAGTCGACTGAAAACAGAAGTGTGAATGAATTGCTCAGCATCTTGCAATATTATAAGAGGTCTAACTTTTGCAATGTTTCTTAAATGGAATAATGCAGTCCTAGTAATCTGATTAATGTGCAATTTAATGTCTAACTTTTTCAGTGTTTCTTAAATGGAAAAATGCAGTCTGCATAATGTGGTTAATTTGTGATTTAAAGTTTGGGTCAGAGTCCATGATTACATCTACATTCTTTAATTCCACCTAAACATTTAATGCCAAGGGATCAAGTTTATTTCTAGACCTTCACTATTTCTATTTTTACCAACAATTAAGATTCAGTTGTTTCATTTTTTAGCTTGAGGAAAATACTACTCATGGCGCAGCATGGTGGCGCAGTGCTAGCGCTGCTGCCTCACAGTAAGGAGACCTGGGTTCACTTCCCGTGTCTGTGTGGGTTTCCTCCGGGTGCTCCGGTTTCCTCCCACAGTCCAAAGACATGTAGGCTAGGTGCATTAGCGATCCTACATTGTCCCTAGTGTGTGCTTGGTGTGTGTGCCCTGTGGTGGGTTGGCGCCCTGCCGGGGGTTTGTTCCTGCCTTGCGGCCTGTGTTGGCTGGGATTGGCTCCAGCAGACCCCCATGACCCTGTAGTTAGGATATAGTGGGTTGGGAAATGACTGACTGACTGAAATTACTACTCATCAGTTCTGAAATACAAGTAAGATATTGGACTACAGAGTGCAGAGCATCAGGGTCATCATGTGCTACAGATAAGTAAAGCTGCGTGTCATCTGCATAGCTGTGGTAGCCTACCTTGTGTTTTCAGATGATCTAGCCTACGGGGTCATGTAGATTGAAAACAACAGTAAATCCTGAAGAGATCCTTGTGGTAAACCATATACAATATCATGGCTCCCAGAACTACAATCACCACAAACAACTAACAGTTTTCTACCTGTTAAATAAAACTGCCAGAGACTAAGGTGATTTATAAGAATGCTGTGGTCTATGGGGTCAAATGCTACAGTATGCTCAAGAAGACATGTGGCCTCTGTCTGCATTATCCTGCAAGTCATTTACTACTTTCAGCAGTGCAGTCTTTGTATTGTGATTTGTTCTAAAACCCGACTTAAACATTTCAAGAAAAGAATGCTTACTAAAATAATCATTTCATTGCCAAACAATTACTTTTCTATAGAATTTAACTTTAAAAAGGCAGGATAGAAATAGGTCTAAAGTTATTAAAGACGGAGGAGTCAAAATTATTTTTCTTAAGCAGGGGTTTAACTTTTGCAGTCTTCAGATTGTCTGGGAAGACCCGCGTATCTAATGGTGAGTTAACAATGTCACATACACTATTAATTAGGACACCGGAGACGTCTTTAAAAAAGCCTGTTGGGAGTGGGTCAAGGGCACAAGTGAAGGTTTTAGTTGAGAAATGATTCTATGGAGATTAGGTGACCCTATTTGAGAGAAGTAATTTAATTCACAAAAACTGTATACAGGATTAACTTTGGAGGGATATATATTTTTTTTTTTGTTCTTTATTTCACCTTATACAACTTCTCATATTAGGAATTTGTTAGTTTTCACATACCCCTTGGGGTCAGAGCGCAGGGTCAGCCATTGTACAGCTCCCCTAGAACAATAACAGGTTAAGGGTCTTGCTCAAGGGCCCAACAGAGTAGGATCTCCTTTGGCAGTGATGGGGATTCGAACCAGCAGCCTTCAGGATACCAGCATAGATCCTTAGCCTCAGAGCCACCACTCTGTCAGTACATCTAATACTGTTTATTTTCTGTTTATAAAATGCTGCAAAAGCCTCATATGTTTTGCTAGAAGTTTTCAGCAGGCATTCCATTGGGTTTAGAAGATGATCAGTGGTTGAAAAAAAGTCTTGGATTTCCGGTGTTATTTTCATTTATAATTTTACAAAAGTAGGACTGCCTATTACGACAGACTGCCTTTTATGTATTCAGTCCTATGTGCCTAAAGTATTTCATACTGGATTGTTAGTTTAGTTTTTCTCCATTTGCACTCAGCTCTCTGTATTTTCTCTTAAGATCAGACACTCTAGGAGTCTTCCAAGGGATTTTAGTGTTGGAGGATTTCTTAACTATTTTTTCAGGGGCCACTGTGCCTCACCTTGGCATTTAAATATTCTGCTTTACTCGTAATATCGCTGCCTGTACTAGAGTAAGCATTATGTTTAGACTGATTATTTAGATTATAAGTCAACCTGGAGGCTGCTGTGACATCAATATAATAAAAAGCATTTTAGATGATAGCACCGACATATTGCTTAATGAAGCCATATATTCCTTTTTTGTTGTTTCCTGGAGTTGCTGTGTAGACACAAAAATTGGACCTATTTTCAGATTTGTGTATTCATCTGAATTTGGTGTTGTTTGCCTAAAAATGAAAAGTTAACAGTAGTTTTGAACTGCCGTTAAAACAAAACCTGTTGTGAGCCTAAATTTACATGGCATCAAAAGAGTAAAACAAAATTTCATTTAGAAAGGTTTAGCCCCAAACAGAGAATAATATAAATGGGGTTTAAAATGGGATTTCAACTGGTAAGGAATTCTCCAGAACTCCATTAAGCTTTAAGTCAGCTACCAGTTAAATTAATTCAGACCAGACAATGCTATCTTTTCACTATCTTGATGCATGAACTGCACCCAGAAGATCATTTCACTTTCGCTTTAGAGTAAAACAACAAGCTTTTTTTTTGCAAATTAGAGCAAATGGAAGTTTTAATATATATCTGTAAGGTAACTTTGAAATTGCTAGCCTACAGGCAATAAGTCAAAATAAAATCAGTAACACATTAAAAATCATTTTTTTAATGCTAGCAGTATGAAGAGTGAAACAAACAATGAAATTGGGGTTGCTGTACATAATCCACACAAATGATAAAAAGGTTGTCTTAAATAAAGAATGATACCTGGAAATTCATGGAAGAAGTTCCCAAGTTGTGTGCTTTCCAGGAGTACCTTGGGGCCTTTGAAACTTGACGTTTTATTTTTTCAAGAGCTAGGTGACTGGAGATTGACGAGGTACGAATGGCCTATGCTTGTAATAATTGTTATTGTAGTCTAATATGGCCCCCATACGCAGCTATTTATAATGACCAAATTTGTGTGCAGTTTTATAACTAGAATTGTTCTAACGTTTATACTTAATTGCCCTTGCAGGCATCCCCCATCCTTAGGTATTTAATACTCTACACAAAAAATGTATGAAAAAATCTCAAATTATTAATGTTGCATAATCCGCAGGTATCCAGTCATATACACCCAACAGCTCAAACATGTGTATTATAGCTGAAATATTGTTAAATAAAACACTTCAAATAAATTGTCTGGTGAGTAATAAGAGACTACGTTCAAAAATGAATGAGCCTTTTGATTTGTTACCAAAATTTTTTAAGAACATCCTTAAGATTCTGTACCCTATTCTACATTCAGTTAAACTAGGGGGCTCTGCCCCCTGCTCACTTCGCTCGTCAATCCCCGGACGGGCGCTACGCGCTAGTCACTTTGCGGCTCTGACGCTCGCGTATGGGGAAGCGGATGTACAATTTAAACAAATTGTTATTTTCATGGGAATTGTTACATATGCATAACAGAACTATTTTACATTATAGTGAGTAATTAACCATAGTAAAAAATAGCAAAATGTAATAATTTGAAAGAAATTTATGTTTCATGTTGCATTAGAGGTATTCATTACGTTATACATTTTTGTTCTATTTGGCTTTGAAATTAACATGCAAATACTTTTTAAACTTACACTTTTACTGTAAAACTTCAGTGAAAACAATTTTTTAAATTAACTTTTCATCAATATCACATTGAATTTTGATTCCGTGTTTGGACTCACATCGTGACAACGCAATGTATAACTGGCCGTGAGTGAATATCATTTCTTTCTCTCTAATAAATAAACCAACTTTTTGAATGTTTGTCCCTGTGATTTGTTAATTGTCATAGCAAAAGCTATTGTAACGGGAAACTGTAAATGTTTTAATACGAATGGCATATCAAGATCTCTTTTGGTGTCTAATGTTATCCGCGGAAGATGTACTACATTACCTTTCTTGTCACCTGTTAATATTTTATAGGTCATTGCTGTGTAACCGATCAACAATTTTTGCATTAATTCATTTGACTTCATTGTTTCTTGGTGCTAGGATTGCCCGTGTACTCATTTCTTCTGTTGATAACCCTTCTGGATGACATCTATACTAATAAAAGGCAAAGCCCTCACTGACTGACTGACTGACTGACTGACTGACTCACTCACTCACTCACTCACTCATCACTAATTCTCCAACTTCCCGTGTAGGTAGAAGGCTGAAATTTGGCAGGCTCATTCCTTACAGCTTACTTACAAAAGTTGGGCAGGTTTCATTTCGAAATTCTACGCGTAATGGTCATAACTGGAAACTATTTTTTCATCCATATACTGTAATAGACTGCAGCTCGATGCCCATGGGAGGCGGAGTTGCGTCTCCCATCATCACGCCTCCCACGTAATTGAGTGCCTGCCCATATAAGGTAAATATTCGTGGGTGAAGGACTGTGCTTAGCATATTAATAAGTAAAAATATCTGAATCACAAACTGATGTTAATTATATTTTGTCCATGAATACTTATTAAATAATTCCAAACAGTCTGTCTGCTTCCTTTCATAGCTTTTCCGATGGTTGTGCTGCTTCCATGCATGTATTTTCATATTAAAGCATTTAACCAATCACATTTCAGCCATCATTTGTTGCCAGGCAGAGAGGCCTTCACAATCCGTTGTGCAGGCACTCTAACACAGAATAAATGTCGATTAACCTGTTGCTTCAACCAATCAGATTTTGAGTTGGTGTCAGTAAGGCCCTCTAGCAGGCATACGGCGACGTCACCGTATTCAGACCCATTGATTGGATAGAAGCCGCAGGTCCGACTTTCAGCATTAGCTTCGATGGCGATAGAAAGGGACTTTTTGATGGAACTGAGGCACACGGATAATCCGTACGACAGAGTGATTGAACTGTTTTTGAGGAAAGAGTGGAGGATGGATTTTGTTTACAAATAATCCAAATTTTTGGTGAGTAAAATGTTGCGATTTTCCTAAATAATATTGCAAGTTTATGAGTTATTATTGATGTTTTTTATGTGTGTCGTGGCTGTGGCTGCAGTAGAAAGGAACTTGTTCACCCCTGGTTTGTCTATTCAATAAAGGCATTTATTGTGGCTACAGGAGTTATCTATCTGCGATGCAGTGGCTCTTTATACTGTATTTCTGCATATTAAGATGGTTTTTATAACCATAAATTAGTTTTTGAGGGGCGGGTTGATTCAGACAGAGCACTACTGAAGGCCTGGGTGTGAGATGCACCGTCCGCCAATGGACCATATGATATGTAAATTTAATGAACATTACAACCCGAAAATAAACAAAACTGTAGAGAGGCCCATGATTAAATGAACGGTAAAAAAGTATGAGCAAAACAACGGTGACTTATTGAGGCAGGCAGCCGAGACCACAATAGCACGGGGCTCGATGTAGTGCGCATTAAGTCGATCTAAAATGCACGCTCAGATTTGAAAAAATATATCTTTTCAAGTTCTATTTGGATATAAGTAGGTTCTATTTAAGTCAACAGAAATATCTTTGGTAGGAATGTAAGTTGAATTTAGTCTTTACATTTCTATGGTGAAGAAAAATGTATGCAATGATGACTAAATCTAACTTACATTCCTACCAAAGATATTTCTGTCGACTAAATAAAAATTACTTATATTTAAAATTTAAATAGAACTTGAACAGATACGATAGTTCATAATGCCCACGCAGCACTACGTGCACATAAGAGCAGAAGTCATCCGTTTTAACAAGCAGCGTATTGCACTGATACGAAATAGCCTGCCCATTTAATTATTTAGGAATGGATAGATAAATTAAGATTTTGTACAAATAATATTTTTCATTTTTCTTCCTCGATGGATTCTGGCACCCCCAGCAACAGCTGCTCACACCCCAAAGGATGGATATACTGTATATATATATATATATATATATATATATATATATATATATATATATATATATATATACACACAAGCTTTCTTGAGCTCATTCTACAGTACGTATCTACAGGTAAGGTCTGAGCTCTGACTGACCCACTCCAAAAAGCGGATATCCATTTTGGAAGCCATTCTGTAGTAGGTTTGATGTTTAGGGTCACTGTCCTGCTGCATCCACCAGACTCTACTGAGCTTCAGCTGGTAGACGGCCACACTGATATTTCCCTGATAGGATTCCTTGATAAACTTAGACATTCATTTATCCTCAATTCTGGCAAGCTATCCAGGCCCAGATTCAGCAAGGCAGCCCCAAATCATGATGTTCCCTCCACTGTACTTCACCATTAAGTTGATGTTTTCATGTTGGCATGTCATGGCCTATTTATGCTATACATACTGCTGCATATTCTTCCTGAACAATTCAAACTTAGTTTCATCAGTCCACAAAACATTTTCCCAATAGCATTGTGGAGTGTCAGGATGGTCTTTGGCAAACGTCTGGCATGCAGAGATGTCTTTTTGGAGAGCAATAGCTCAGCTTCCTTCTTGAAGTCCATGCCTGTTCAATATTTGGTGTGTGGTACACACTTGAACAAAGATGTAATCAGTTCCAATGATTCCTTTAAGCGCTGTTACTCTTGTTACTCTGCTTTATTCTCATTGAACATTCTGCCTTGTGCCTAGTGAGTCTTCTTGTCTGGCCCCCACTTCTAGGGAGAGCAGCCACAGTACAATAGTATCCCATTTGTATAAAATGTGACTAACTGTGGACTGATGAATGTCTAAGCTCTAAGAAATTCCAGCTTTATTGAAATGAACAATTGTTGATCATAGATCTGAGATTTTTTTTTTTATCAGGCGTGCTTCGCATCAGCAGATGCTTCTTGTGAATAGCAAACTCGCAATGTTTGAATTTTTTTAATAGGTCAGAGTATCTCTAAAGCTGAAATCTTTTGTCATTGATTGAGCCCAGGGGTTTACATGATTTTTCCAGTCTATACCTGTCAATTATTGAATGATGTGTTCAGTATGTATAAGAACAGTACAGTAAATTGTGTGTTATTGGTTAAAACAGATTTTGTTTGTTCACTATTATAACTTAGATGAAGATCAGACTACATGTTAGACAATTTTTGAGACAATTTTATACATACTGTAAATGTTTATTATAAAATGGATCCATGTTTGTCATGTAAAACAGCTGGTGATGTTGTGCGTCCATATCTTTCAGATGTGAAAAGAAAACAGTAATACCCGGAGAAGATCTAAGCGGACAGATGGTGAATGTACAAACACTATAGAGACAGTGAACCTGGCTGAGATCTGAACTGAGGACATGCAATCTGTCAGACAGTAGCTCTACCTACTGCACCAGCCAGCTGCCTGGACTGCAAAGAACATTTAATAAAACTGTACACAACATTTTGAATTTGGCAACCCAAACATGGTAAACATTTGTTTTATTGAGTGGTATTGCTTTCAAAGAATAAGTTTTCAATACATTCTTGCCTCTACATGAGCAGAAAAGTAATTTTTTTTTATACAACTGCCTCATTTAATATCTTAGTTTCTTTTTTGCAACTCAATGTCCCTTCAGGAAGCTTATACTATAAAAGAGATGAGATTTAAAGAACACTTTCATTACATTAAATTATGGTATTAACTTGATCAACATAAACATAACATGGCAAAGGTAAAGTAAAGCACCAATAGATTTCAATGTAATTCCTTTTTCCTGAATACTTAAACTCTCATTAACTACCTTAGAACTCTTTAAGTGGATTATGTTTATTTCTGTTATTCTTATCTAATTTGGATCAAGGACAAAGACTCAAAATAAATGAGAAAGACCACCAAGCTTCAGTTCTGATCAAAAATCATGAACAACTGTCACATCAACTTCAGCTCACAAACAGATCTTCTCCCTGGTCTCTATGGTGCCATCTTCTGCGTGGCCTTGCCCACAAACTGTCTGGCACTTTATGGCCTATACAAACTGCTTAAAGCAGGGGATTCTCTTCCGGTATATATGATCAACCTTCTTTTAACAGATATCCTTCAGATAGTCACACTGCCTCTGTGGATTGACTATTACAAAAATGAACATGTGTGGCGTTTTCATGAAGTGACTTGTGTCATTTTTGGTGTGCTTCTGCACATAAGTCTCTTTGGCAACGTTGGATTTCTAAGCCTGATTGCTGTGGAACGTTATATAGCCTTTGCTCATCCTTTATGGTATAAGAATTTCCGGAGGCTGTCTAACGCCTGTATTCTGTGCTTGGCATTGTGGGGTCTGTTCACAGGAATCAGCCTTCTTGTCTGGTATTTCATAAGAGGAAACTCAAACGATCACCTCTGCTTTGAATATTATCCAGCAACAAATACGTTCTCCATTTTGTGTCTTAGTATGGCGGTTTTCTGGTTCCCATTGCCTCTTGCACTCCTCATCTTTATTTACATTCGCATTGAGAAGATCTTAAGAAGTTCACAATCAGTTCCAGATGAAAACAAGAAGAAAATAAAACACCTTCTCATCACGATAGTGCTAATATTTATTTTGGTTTATGGGCCCTTTTGTACCACAGCTTTCATCAGATATATTGGATTATTAATCGTATCTGACAAATGTCAACATGAGTCAAAAATGTTTTATGCTTATAGATTTACATTTGCATTGCTCAGTGTTACAAGTCTCTTGGATCCAGTCTTCTACATATTAATCTCCAAAGATATTCATAAAGAGCTGCAGGAACTTTGCCCATTCATCTTTAGACGACTTAGGCCAGTGGATAACAGTTCAGAATGAAAGTGATTTCTATTCGCTCCATGACGTTTACCTTTAAATCTACAAATATATACTGTAGTCAATGCCAAGATATATTATGTGATCTCAAACGGATTAACTACACGGATGGATACTACAATCTTCTGTATCATGGTATACTGTGTTTTCTGCCTATTTGTATTTGAAGATATATATAAGTAGCAGACTTTATGGGAATTTGATTCAGAACACAGGAGATATCTCCCAGTTTAACTGGATAACATGCACTGAAAGAAAACTAAGTAGGTTTGCATGTTTTTAATAAATTATTTAATAATTGACAGTATGGCAAATAGTGCTGTAAATTGGTCAATATACATGGAACAAGAGATATCAAAAGATTTTATGATAAATATGATCAAGATGTATGACTATGACTTGCCTAATGTGAAAGCCGGGGCTGATTCCTACTAAGACAGAGAGATTTGTTTTCATGGTAACCTCTTCTGGATGTGCAAATACTCATTGGCTTCAGATCTTTTGCATCACAGCTCCTTTATAAAAAAATCTATATATATTTCAATTGACAAGCCAAGGTATTAACAGCAAGTTAATGAAGTGTGAAACTGACCATGTAAAAAAAAATATTTTGTATAACCCCACCCATGTCTGGTAATGCAATATTGGAAATAAACCACAAGAACTTTAAGCCTGTTCTCAGCATACTGCAGAGGTCCATCAGTCATGTCTGATCAGCCTCCCGGAAGTCAGGATAAGAGCTGATTTGGCTGTAGATTTACAAGTTGTTACTCCTGTGTGTAAAGACTACAACCAGAACTCTGAAAAAAATTAAAAGTAAAGAAGTGCATTTAGGGCAGAAGTGGGGAATCTGGAAAAACTACAGAGTCATGTAGTTGAAAAAGAAACCTTTAAGAGGTATCTGGACACGATATGAGGATAGTTCAGCTATCAAGAGTCAAACATGAATATTGAATTAGTAACCTTGGGGATTTCAAATCTAGCGCCATATTCAGCACACGTAATGTCTGTAGAAAAGATAAGTGACTCTTCAATGTTTAATAACAACAGGCTAAAGGCAATGTGTCGTCTACATCGAGCAACTTTAACTTTAATGCCAATGAAATATTCTGAATGGATCACATCAAAATAGCTTCTGCCAGAGATGACACACATCTTAGGTTGAAATCAGTATGCATGTTTGGCAGCACAGGACTCAACAGATGCTCTCTTAGTCCTGCTAAAACACGTGTGGCAAAATAAAAGGATACTCAATGTCTCCATTACAGATTTTAGTAGTGTGTTCAAAACAATTTTACCTGAATCTACTGAATGGGAAGCTAATAGAATTTGAGTGTGTGTCCTTCTCCAGGATTGCCTATTTGGTACAAAAATGAGTGTTGATTTTTTCTATCTATGATTACACTGTTTATGCTTTAATGATACTGCACCACTGGGGTCTTTAAAAACCAATAGTTCATCCCAGTAATGTTTTAACATTAAGACGTTACATTTTATTTAATGTTGAATGCATGATTTAAATTAAATTTGATGAAAACAAATCATAGAGGCTAGAAGAAAAATAATTGTAGTCCCTAAGAACTCAAACAAATGGACAATAAGTGGAATCATATTCTTTAAATAACTGGGAATCCAGGTCAATGATCAATTGATGTTCTGATTGTCATTAAAAAGGCTCTGCACAAACAAGTTCAATGGTTTCAATGTTGACTGCTCTGTTCTATGCAAGTGTTGTGAAGAGTGCTCTGTTCTTTGCTCTGATTTGATTTTTTTTTAAAGTATGGGCCTAAAATAAAATTTAACAGCAAAGTAGGTAGAAACGCAATCTTGTTGAATAGCTGAAGTGTACGCAACCCACACCTTAAACAAGCTTGCTGACATCCTTTAATGATTTTGATTATGTTGTTCATTCATGTTTTCATTTCAATAAAACATCCATCTATTCCATGTACAATTTATGTCCTTTCTGTTGTGAGGGTTGGAGCCTAACCCCGCAGCAATAGATGAATAGCAGCAGTCGGTGCTGGATGATACCAGTGTTATATAAAATACCCAACAGCTATATTTAAATAAAAGTAGAGCAGACTTTCTGGAAAGTGAATCAAGTCAAAGCAAAAGTTATTCAAGAGAAAATTACCAAGGTTTTAAAGTATCTGATACTAATGAACATGTACATAATGAACAAGCAAATATAGGATTTCTCCCTGTTTATATATATAGTACATATATATGTACTAGCTGTCCCCCGCGGCTTCGTCCGTGTAAGTGGTGAGGACGGCCCTGCACGGCTCCCTACTCCTGATGTCACGCTTCCCCTTCTCCTCGGCCCACAGCCTCTCTCTCAGATTAGCGAGAATATATTGCTCTGGCAAGTGAACTATGATTCTTAGTGCAATGAGAGAAGTCGCAAAATCAAACAGAATGGTCAAGCAAATTCTAGAAAAAAACCTGATCTAAATCCGTGAAGTAGTTCTCTCGTTTGCTAACTAAGCGGATGTAAGATATGCCCTGAGTCTGGCGCATGAGTGAAAAGGCCCCTGCTTCCCCCTCCCCTCAGCCCACTGTGTCTCTGTTGGATTCGTGCAAATAAATTGGTACTGCAAGCGAACTATGATAGAGAAGTCGTAAAAACAAGTAAATTATAGAAAAAAAACTGATCCAAATCCGTTAAGTAGTTCTCTCGTGAAAAAGTGGACAGACAGACAGAGAGACAGACATTGGATTTTATATATATATATATATAGTGGAAATTGTACCCCCAGACACAGACAGACGGACACCAGGATGTATAAAACACACTCCTTTATTTTTGTTTGCACCACAATGCCTTCTCTCACCAACTCTCTTGCTTTCTTCCTCTTTCTCTTCTTCTTTTCCTCTTTCTTTCTCTCTTTCTCTTTGACCTCCTTCCTCCTCCTCACAAGCTTCGTCTCCTTCCTCCCAACTCTGGCTCGTTGTCTGGAAGGAGGCGGCCCCTTTTATCAGGACCCGGATGAGCCCCAGGTGCTCCCCTTGACGTCATTTCCTGGTGTGGCGGAAGTGTCAGGAAAGCCCCTGGAAGCACTCCGGGTCTTCTTGGAGTTATTTCCGGCAGCACTTCCTGGTGTGGCGGGAGTGCTGCCATCCAGGATTCTCCAACTGTCCGGGCGCCCCTTGGCGGTGGCCACGTCCTCTCACGGGCATCCCAGCTCCGTCTCTGTGGCCCCCAAATAGACCCGGGCGGCTGCCCTCTCGTGGCCGAGGAGAAGTATTGTCCCCGTTGGGGACTGTCCAGGTGTCCCGGCCGGGCAGTGTCCCCGTACATCTGTGACAATATATATCTATATCTATATATATATATACTGTATATATGTATTGTGGAACAGGACCCGGACACAGACAGGTGGACAACGTTTGTTCACCCAACACACCCATTTATTCGCCACAACTATATACAATATTTACACGTCCAGTGCACAACCCAGTGCCTCCAGCACAGATTCCCCAAAAGTCCAGGCCTCTCACACAGTCCTTTAAGCCTTCCTTCTGGCCGCCTCCAGTCCTTTCTCCAGCTCCGTCCTCTTCCACCCAACTTCCGCTCTCAAATGCAGGGAGGTGGCCCCTTTTATACCACCCCGGATGGGCTCCAGCTGTTCCCGGCACTCCTCCTTGGACACGCCCCCGTGTGGCTGAAGTGCCGGCTGCACACCCGGCAGCCCTCCGGGTGTCCCCCTTCTTCTTCCCCCCAGCACTTCCTGGTGTGGCGGAAGTGCTGGGCTCCAGGGTTCTTAAGGCACCGGGGCGCCGCCTGGCGATGGCCACGGGCCCCTATAGGGTTGGGCTTCCAAGCCTCCTAACCGAGGCCACCAACAAAACCAGGGCGGCCGCCCCCTCGTGGTCGGGAGGAGGCACCAGCCCTCCTCCGGTCCCCTTGGGCGTCCCGGCTGGGCTCCACCCCCAGCCGCCTGTGACAGTATATATATATACAGTAACAAAAGGCGCTATATGGGCGCCTGACCCGACACAGATGGACATGGAGGCACATGTAAAATAAATAAACTTTTATTTTTCTTCACCTGTGGGGCACGTCTTCCCCGTAATCCCCACAGGCACAACACAGTCCCAAGTGCACAAACACCAAATTAAACACACAGCAAAGCACTCTTTTTCTTCCTCCACCACTCCACTTAGGCAACCTCCTCCTCCTCCTCCCCACTCTGGCTCCCGGAGTGGTGGCTGCTGGCCCCTTTTATAGTTCACCCAGAAGTGCTCCAGGTGGTTGACTGCCGAGTTCTGGCTGCACTTACAGGAGTTCCAGCTGCAGCACCCCCTGGCGGCACCTGCGGGACCCAACAGGGCTGCACCCAACTCTAATTCCCATGGAGCCCTGTGGGAAACTGAAGCACCGCTCCAACCCAGGTGGGCGGCCATCTAGCGTCCAGAGGGAGGTATTGCACAATCCATGGCTGCTCCCCCTGAGCATATAACAAATGGGTATGCCAAAATATATCATCCATCCAGCTGTCCATTTTCTAAATATGCATAAATATGCATACCCACAGCAGAGACACCGGTAGGCTGAAGTCTATTCCAGCAAAAATCAGGTGTAAGGTAGGAACAAGGCCAGGACATGGTGCCAGTATACATGAGAAAAAGATTTATTATAATAAAAATTATATTAAAGTAAGGGTAAAGAGTGTTGGAGGAAGACAGCATAATTTAATTTGGATAGAAGTGTTTGAACTTTTGTTTTAAGAGCTGTATTAGTCTTAAGCAGTATAAGCTGTCACTGTTAACCCATGAATGAACATATTGTACCTAAATTGCTTTCTTATTATGTGACCCTTGTGACCATGTTTGGTATATTGTGCCTGGTGACATTGGTGCATTGTGATTCTGCAGATGTGTTGCTTAAGTAAAAGGATGGATGGATGATGAACTGATGAGTAGCACCTTGTTCATTGATAAAATATGGTATATTTATGGCATATTTACACTCTTTGAAATAAATTACTTGAGAATTAATACCTATTATATTCATCTATTCATTTTATAACCTATGCATCTATTTCGGGGCTTTGTCTCATACAAGTGTGAGGGTGAAAGAGATAACTTTCGGTTATATTTGTCGAGTGGCCCATAAAACATATTAATATGTTTCTTGTATTTTTACAAATGTCATTTAATTAATTTCAAAGATTTTTGTAGTTGCACTATACAGTATACTATATTGTATACTGTATTGTGTGGGAATTTGCATATGGTACAAGGAATTATGGGCCAAGTCTTAATGCAGATAGAACTGTGTTTTATCACTTTGCTGATGATGTTCACAGAATATGGAATTATATTTCGTCTGTTTTGTTTAGCATGTGTCTATAAAAAAAAATGAATTAGACTGAGACACTATTTGGAAAATGTGCAACCAAAGCCCATAAGCTTCTGAGTACTTCATAGATACCACAGCCTAACACTGAACTGGCTAGTTCTTGAGCTAATACTGAAATTCTGAAATAATCAACATTATTGAGAAAGTTATGCAAGAAGAAAATGAAAAGAAGCAGAATACTGTGGATATGATAAAGAATCACTGTGAATGGCATGAAAACAGAAAATGATCAATCAAACTTTATTTTTCCATAGCATCATTAACAGTTGCCAGTACCATCAGAAGGAATTTTACAAGCCTACAATTACTATGGTATGAAAATAAAATAAACAGCAAACTCAAGAAAGGCAATGCACTATAAACCTAGAATGGCCGACACCAGGAGGAGCTTGGAATTACACTACACCTCATTGATTTTAAACTGCAAGTACTGTATCAATACAATTTATACAAATCAAGGACAGATGTAGTATACCTAAGAAGAAATACAAATCATGTATAAAAACCTAGTAGTAAAAGGAGTGAATTAATGGAAACGAATACATTGATATAACATTTTCAAATGCCAAAATCAGTGGAAACTCCTAAATCAATGGTAAATCAAAGTCACTTTTCTACTAGCAACTTGATAATCCTGGTTCTGGTTTTGTTTCCTTTTTTTTCTGTTTCTAAAGTCTGCAGGAACCAACCATGATGACACTGCCCTGTCCTGTGTGTGAACTCAGACTGTTTACACAGCCTGTGTCATTATGTCAATGACAAACCTGTAATCAAAGCTATATTTCTTTGTATAATGCCATTTATATACTTGCTTATTTTCTATGCAAAGCAGAGTAACAAGTGCAAAGTTCCAAAAGCTATTGAACTGCGTGTAGACAGTTTCAGTGGAAGATGGAGACTCACATCCACAATGAACTAATTATAGGTATTTATCAAACTAAAAAGAAAGAAGAACTTTTAATACAACAATTTTAACATTTTTTATGCAGTAACTATGCATAAATCTCAATGATGCAATATTACTAGAAATGCCACCTTTATACTTACTGCTTGTAATGAAAAACCTGGAAACATTTGGCTTTGTCGAGTTATTTAGCTGTGGCTCTTGGTGCTGCTATAAAAATGGTACAATAGGTGTAGAGTAAAATAAAACATTAACTGTTGCAAACAGTGTGTGAAACGCCCTGTAGTAATCAGGTGGTCCCATTAGTGTGCCCACCTCTGCTGATCTCTAATATTACTCTAGCACTATGCAAAATAAAATGAACTAATTATGGAGAATGCCACAGGAATCTTGAAATGCTCCTGTCTTAAGTAAGCACATCACGTGAATTACATGGATAAAAACTATGCAGAGGAAAGCAAGGACATCTTGTGCTTCTGGTTACCATCACACAAGTCGCTGTTTGTGACACATATGCAGTAAGAAGCTGTATGTAAAAACCTGCTGCAGCTCCTCTCTGATCATTTCTGTATGTGAACGCTGATTACCTTTAAAGTGTGCACCAATCAAGGCTTTCTATCAAAGTCTCCTGCGCATTTCTATTGACTGCTGGTCAACTTAGTTCAATAATGGACTTGTTTCGTATGCTAACAGCCAAATGGAACTGACGAGTTTACTTTCCCATTTTTACAAGCCACAGAAAACAAAAAAAAAAAACAAAAACCAAATGTGAACTGCGCATAATAAGCAGCTGACCTCATGATGTTTACAACTTGAACACAGATGATGTAATATGAGCAGTGATTTTACTTTTAATTGACCTAATTTACTGTAATAAGCCTACAATTTAATTTTATTCTCAATTCTGAAAAGCACACCAGTGTGATTGTTACATTTATAAGATATTTAGAAATATTTGTATTTTTGCTATCGCTTTAAATGTTTAGCGCAGCACGGTGGTGCAGTGGTAGCCCTGCTGCCTCGCAGTAAGGAGACCTGGGTTCGCTTCCCAGGTTCTCCCCGTGTCTGCATGAGTTTCCTCTGGGTGCTCCGGTTTCCTCCCACAGTCCAAAGACATGCTTGGTGTGTGTGTGTGTGTGTGTAGCGCTGGGATTGGCTCCAGCAAACACCCGTGACCCTGTAGTTAGGAAATAGCGGGTTGGACAATGACTGATAGACTTTAAATGTTTAACTCTTTTTTTGTCATTTGCCCTTTTTGTGTGTCATTTGTTCCCCTAATTGGATCATAATAATGTAAACTTAACAATGAGAAATAGACAGACAACATTGAATGCTGAAAGGCTGCAGCTACTTCAGTGTCAGACTCACTAACCTGGTTATCCACCTTAAACATAATGTGATTTGTCTGCCAGTCTGTCTGTGCCCATCCAGCTGCTATGTCTCTGTCATTCCAAAAGATGGTGCCTCACAAACATTAGTAATTGTAAAATGCATTGCATCTCTTATTCCAACAGGTGGCGTATCACAACCATTAGCTTTGCTTTTACGAATTCCATACCAAATGGCATATACCAGAGACATATCCATTGCATGGTGCCCTGCAATGCTGAGATCTACGTTGACTACTTGGATTTCAACCCATCTTAGATGTGTAGCACAGATAGTTAGTAAATAATAGATTTGGAACACCTGGAAAAGCAGAATGAAAATATGAGAATGAAAATATTTAAAACATTAAAGTATAAAAAAACAAGTTTAATTATGTAAAATACATAAATATTTGATATATTCTAATAAACAGTTACAAAAAACACACACAAACTGGGAAATAACACTTTGCTTAATTAGGCTAGGAGTCAAATTCTGCAACAAATACTTCAAGCATAACATAATATCTTGTTTTATTTAAATGTACATTGTAACAGCTATTATTGAATGTCATAGCAATGACCAATATTACTGTCAATTCCATACACTTGGCAGGTAGTTTGAATACAGTCCCATCCAATCTAATAAATATTAATATCCTTGAAACACTATCATTTCGCACATATAAACAAGCACACAACTGTGTCAGGACTTTAAAATAAAATGTATTAATTATGTTCACACAACAATGAATCTTTAATAAATATTTAGGTATGATTAATAAGTTCTTTACACAAATCAATATATCAATATATTGTTGTTTTGCCTGTGTTTTATTCTGACAGAGTCATAGGGAATACTCGTAGTAGAAAATACAAATTAGTAATAACATTAACACATATATAACAGTTATGAAAAGTGATTCTTTCCTGTCTTGTCTTCAGATTTCTCCTCTCTTTGCATCTACCAGCTGTGAAATTTTGAGGCATTTAGAGTCACAGGTATACGGAAGCGTATTACGGCCACGGAGAAGAAACAAAAAATACGGACACAGTGAAGAAAAAAGTGTATTTCCACTTTATTCTCACCATTTAGGTCAAGATTAAAGTCAACATTTCCACATTTCCAAAGTTTAACTTTGCCCTTTCATAAACTTCATTTTAAAATCAATGTTTCATTTACTAGATTTTTTCAAACCCCGTCATAACTAATGTAGCACATTAAATGCTTTGTATTGTGTTCCCCGACCCAGTTGTTAATCGCTACACGCTTCTTAAACTGACTGAGAGGAGGCGCAGGCAGCGATCGCCGCACAGAATACATTCACTTCATGATATTCCTGCTGTCTGAACATTTAGAATGCTAAGATAAATACTTCATATTACTTTCATGATGAAATGCATTAAAGCATGTATTAAACATGGGCAAGGGGTCCCCAGGTGTACGTTCAGTGTAGAGAACTTTATGGCAGGTGTGACGAGGCACCAAAAAGCTGGATGTATGAATGGGTATCACACTGTTGTAACTGAAATATTGTGTAAATGTTGGGTTCGTGAGCTGGTGGTCGTTGACACAAACACAGAATTCAGGTTTTCTTTATTGCATGTGTGCTGTCTCTATGTCTGACGTACTAAACCCCCTGTTCCTTTCCTTCCTTTTTCTTTCTCCACATAACCAATCACCACACGATAAATGTCTTTGTGAAAGTAAAACTAGTTATAAACTTAGACCACGGAGTGTTCGTAACTTTGAAAAATACATGTTTAATTATGCCATCCATTCAGGGTCGCGTCCATCCCAGCAAGCATTGTGCGCGAGGCAGAAACAATTTCCTGAACAGGGCACCAGCTCACTGCAAGGTGAATACGAGCACACACTTACACTAGCAGGGTCAATATAGCATAACAAAACCCCACATACTACATGACTTTGAAAGGAAATTGAAGCACACCGAGTAAACCCAAAAACATGCAAACTCAAGGCAGGGAACATCTGGAATTCCCTTGACGCAAGGCAGCAGTGCAACCTCCATGCCACGATGCCCCCACATGTTTAATACATGCTTTAATGCATTTCACCATGAAAATTATATCAAGTATCTATCTTAGCATTATAAATGTTCAGGGAGCAGGAATATCATGAAATTAATATATTCTGTGTGGCGGTCGCTGCCTGCGTCTCCTCTCAGTGCAAGAGGAAGTCAGTTTAAGAAGCACATACCTATTAACAATGGCTAGTGGTACACTTAATACAAATAATTTAATGTGCTACATTAGTTATGACAGGGTTTGAGAAAATCTAGTAAATTAAAAACTTATTTTAAGATGAAGTTTACAAAATTCTACATTAATGACAAAATAAACTACGGGAATAAAGTCAACATATCGACTTTAATCTCGACATAAACGGCGAGAATAAACTGGAAAAGTCGCCTTTATTCTCGACATATACTTTTTTTTTCTTCACTGTGTCCGTATTTTTTTCTTCTCCGTGGCCATAATACGCTTCCATACTGGCACAATCGATACACTCTAATCGGTTTTAAAATGAGAAGTCGACAGCTCCAATGGATGTGCGTGTGTGTTGTGTATGCATATACTGTATATGGTTATGACGCTAGGTACACACCGCGCGTGCGCATTGCGCTTGTACGTGGCCACGTGAGCGGAATTACAAGAAATAACTGGAGCCGCTGCGTAGAAAAGATTACGTGAAGAAGCAGCAGAATATGATGCTGTGAAATTAAGCGGATTTCTAATGATTTTGCTTGCTTAACTTTACTAAGGTGCGGACAAGCAACCCACCAACTGCATCCAAAGACGTGTAGGCTGGTAGAAAATAACGCGTGCATCTTTCTAGAACATAACTTTTCACAGAAACGTTTAGAAGGTGCAATCTCGACAGTACGTGGCGGGTTATATTAGCGATAGCCAGATCGATGCTCAAGCAGTACTCATTTGGTATCAATTACGTTTCTTGCTCTGGCGGTCCCGAACGAACAGACCTCACTATGACGCGTGAACCCCACGCGCACACACACACACACACACACACACAGTATGTGCAACGACAATGGCTGAGCAAAAACGTGGGGTTACATTTCACAGACTGAGAAAAGACTTGAGCATGACGTACTTTTTCCCGATACGAAAGTGTAGCACATTAGCAGTAGTAGCAGGCTAATAAAATATTTCAAAAACGCACATCTCGCCAGTTTGAATTGTGGAACATCTCCGTTTAGTTGCAGCCCGTGTCCGACCGTAGAAGTGTGTTCATAGGACACTGACAT
This sequence comes from Polypterus bichir lapradei, assembly GCA_026402145.1. Lineage (NCBI taxonomy): Eukaryota > Metazoa > Chordata > Cladistia > Polypteriformes > Polypteridae > Polypterus > Polypterus bichir. Next base: position 36,896,833 of record JANRMT010062852.1, on the reverse strand, counting down.
TGTCCAAGTAGCAGGGCAGGGTTATTTAGAACGGAGTTTATTGAAGACTTACTCATTTTTACTACGGGTTCGTATTTCCGAAAGGAATAGTCACTGTCCCGGCCGTTTTGCTACAGGCACTCACTATGGCTTTAGTTTGGGGAGAACAAGTTTTGGAAATACAGTGCAATGGACAACATAGCTGATATGGACAAGTGTTAAAAAGGCACACCGTGTGCACAATACGTTTATAGTTTTGTCTAATCTGAGAATGAAACTAGTCTGATTTCTTTCTCGAAGTAAATGTAAATAAAAATAGCATTTACTATTTGGTCAATTTAGAGGGTTTATTAATATTTTATAACGTTAATATCAGCCTCTGCCTTATCAAAATAAAATTTTCACTCTCAATTTCATGTTATTAAAATTGTGTTCTATTGGAGGACTGTTGAGAATAAAAGAGAACCTCTGTTATTGCACATATATTTTTATATTAGTCAGAGGCGAAATTGCATTGAGCCTCAAAATGCTACTTTTTATCAAAATACTGAAACTTAAGTATTAGGTTAACATGTTAAGGTCTGGGTGGCACAGTGGTAGCGCTGCTGCCTCGCAGTTAGGAGACCTGGGTTTGCTTCCCGGGTCCTCCCTGTGTGGAGTTTGCATGTTCTCCCCGTGTCTGCGTGGGTTTCCTCCGGGCGCTCCGGTTTCCTCCCACAGTCCAAAGACATGCAGGTTAGGTGGATTGGCGATTCTAAATTGGCCGTAGTGTGTGCTTGGTGTGTGGGTGTGTTTGTGTGTGTCCTGCGGTGGGTTGGCACCCTGCCCAGGATTGGTTCCTGCCTTGTGCCCTTTGTTGGCTGGGATTGGCTCCAGCAGACCCCCGTGACCCTGTTCGGATTCAGCGGGTTGGATAATGGATGGATGGATGTTAAGGTCTTTCTTATGATAAAAAATAAATGTAACTGAAAATGGTTTAAGTATCACTTGTTTTTTGTAAACACTAAAGATTTGAAAGTTTCCATTTAAGAGCTTTTGTAAAATTATACCATTTTTTAAATGCATTGAGCAAAGTTTTTTAAAATATGAAAGCTTATATTCCTTATTATGTTTGTTGAATTTCTGTTATAATTTTCCTTATTTTATTTTGTAGTATTTATTTTAAATAATGTTGTGGTGGCCAGCTTGTATCACATGATTTACATAATTTAGACTGACTTGTACCAATTAATAGCCATTTTAAAATTATATAATTATCATTAAAAAAACTTTGTATTGGTATTTGTGTCAACAATTATGATGAATAAAATATTTGCAGTGGTATTAAAAACACAGTGGCATCATCCATCCTTATTGGGTATGGCAATAGAAAGGAGTGAATGGGAATGAGATCTTGGTGTAGAGCGCTGCTAAATAATGTCTTCTTTTATTACACCTAAATATTGTTTTCTTGATGTAATTGGTGGCATTTTGATTGAACAATTAAAAAGAAAATATGATGAAAACCTTGTTTAATGATAGCCTCTGCGATACTGTCTAAAATATCATAAGAAACAGAAGGTGAATTTGTATTGAACATACGTGTTCATATTTCTGTTTTTACATGTAGTAGCAGTCTTATAGCTAGTATGTTTCTAATGTTCTAGTATGTTTTGCCTTTTTTGATACTTTGATAACTAACACAGAACTCTATACAGCTATTTTTTAAGTTGGAGAACATGCAAGTTTAGTGAGTATTTTTGAGTCCAATCCCACGCTCTGTGCAATTATCATCATCCTTCATTACTGTTTAATTTGTATATACAAATGTGTACTTTTGGGTAATTGCGCAACATTAACTTTTATTTTAGATATATTTCAGATAGTCATGTTATACTTGACACAGTGGAACTTTTCTGTTGTTATATACATTGTTTATCACTGATGTTGAAGTGTGTTGTTTTTTTTCTGTAACTGTCACAAAACCTGTTTTTATAATAACAAATGCTAATCATTTGATTGTAACAAAGATATTTAATTTCAGAGCCTCTGATTAATGGAGAGTCTATCAGTAGTGTAACTGCTGTTTTTTGTTCCAATTATTATTATCTTTTTCCAGCTCTTAATTAGAATCTTCAATTAATGTCTGTATTTTCATATGTTTGCCTTTAACCCGAGTTAAAGTAACATGACTTTGCTGGATGTTTCCTAGAAATGTTTAAGGTGTGCTTGAGTACAGGTTAACTGCCCTAAAAAGCACACATTTGGTATTTTTGAAGTATTTTCTTTTTCTTGCCATATATTAATATGCTCCAGAAATATAAGTTGTTAAATAAAGTGTTATGTATAAATTAAAATAAAAGCAAAAATACTGCATCTCCCACAGCAGCTTGTAATGGTGGTCTGTTGGGCAACAGAGAACATATGAATCAAAATCCTTAAAACTGGAGTATAACTGTTTGCCAGGGACAGAAGAGGATGTGATGAATGGATTTAGAAGGGTGCTTACTTCCAAAAGGAACCCATCCTGTTAACTAAAGGGTTCTTCTGCATGCCACTGTAGAAAAAGAGCCATCGGGGCAGTGTGCTCAAATTGTTATGATACAGTTAATAAACTTGTCGAATTTGCAGATGACACCAAAACTAGAGAGATAGCTGATCCTGAGCAGAGAGCAAAACAATTTTAAAACTGAGCAAACACTTGGGAGAAGTATATGTAGGCCAAAGAAATCTTAATTATAAATACAAGATGGGCAATGTCAGCATTATCTCTATAAATCATTTAGGGGTTTGCATTGATGCAAAATTTTCATTGTGTACACTATGCACAAGCAATTAAAAGACAAAAATAATTGTAAAAACTGATCTATATAATTAAAGAACTGTTATGCTCAGACTGTATGATTTACCAGTGAGAATGCATCTGAGGTCTTTTGTACATTTCATGTCACTATCCTACAAAAAAGACAAAGCAGCTCCTAGAAGCTGCAGAGCAAATACTAGCCAAGTGCATCTTGAAACTAAAAGGCATGTCCCACTGATATAGGCTAAAGGAAATACATTTCTGTAATCTTAAAAAGAGACAGCTACATGGTGCCCTAATCCTGGGATTCAAAACTCACAGAGGCATCGATGGAGTTGATTTAGCAGAATTATTTCAGTTAAATAATGGGTTGCACTCTCAAGAACCCCAGTGGAAATAAATTAGAAGTTAATTTAAGAGTTCAGCCAAAAAGCACTTTTCATTGTGACAAGTCGAAAACTGTATAGTCATGCAACTGAAGCACAACTCTTTGGCAATGTTTAAATCTAATCCATATAAAAATACTGGGGCAACTAGATGTTACATAACTAACTGAGCTAGATGGACTGAATGGTGTCCTCTTGCTTGTTAGACATCTTTATGTTTGAAGAATTGTTCAGCCTATGCTGAAATTATGTAGAGGTCATGGGGATACTTGCTGGAGAATTACAGCAGATTGACAGGTAGGAGCAACAGCTTCCTAATTATTGCAGTACATATCACTGCATTGTGCATTAACTAGTCGTTTATGTAATGCAAGCTAAATTGTAGGCATCAAGTAAGAAATAAGACAGAAGAATGTAGGAATAGCTGAGCCCATCATAAAAACATCTGTTTGAGGAAAACTGGGAGTATGCAGAAAGTAACAGGAACATGCAAACACCATACATACCGTATCACCCAGGAAGGGAATATGAAGTGATGAGGCAGCAGTGCTTATCACCGCACCACCTACCCCAATACGTTTTGGTTATAAATCTCACTGTTTAGTTTTCTGGTAACATTAAAATAATTCACCATGTCATTAATATGATACTACATGTAGTAAGATTTTTGTGCCACCTGATTTATCCAGTCCTCTCCACATTCTCACCTAAATGTAATAAGCATACTATACTTGTAACCAGAAGAAAATAAGCACTGAAGAGATAGAAAATGTCTAATTTCTGATATCTAAGATTGCTGTGGTAGTTAAAAAAGGAGAGAACAATTCAGCAGGGGCCTTCCGTGAATTACAGGATAGCTGGACACACCCAATTTAAATAAGCTTTAATTTAGTCCATTTTCAGATAGTATGACATACAGTATTATTTTAACTAATACAAGGTGGAGGTTTATGTGTGATTTTTCAAACTGACAGAATTGTATGACTTGCTAAAAACCAGTAGGTTAGTGTTTTAAGAATCAGTGTTACATTAAAGTCAATTAGTGAAGGAGGGTTTGTTTAGGTTTGAATGAATTCTTGCAGCATGTTGAAAATGAATCTCCAAGAAGATTTAAGTGAAGTGGAAAAAAAAAGAAATGTGGCCAATGGAGGCCAGTGCTTGGTAGTTACTCTCACTCATTAGATCGAATTAAATTTTTATTTTTAAAGAGTATGAGGTTGGTGCATTGCATACAATATGCAGTTTTAAGTCGTATTAGTCCATTTAACTAATCTAAGTGTTAACCTGTTGTAGGCATTGATGTGATTTAAAGCTAGCACAACTGTGTATACAATTGGTTAATGACATTTACTATGTATTAGTTAAGAAATCTCTGATTTGAAACAATACTATGGAAAGGTGTATTTTTCAGAAAATCATGTAAATCATGCAATAGTAGGAGCATTAGTAGTATTTCAAAGAAGGGGGGAATATAGTATAGTTTGATTACGCAATCAACAATAATAAAACATATTTAAAATTGCACAAGTTTTGCTGGATGATTATCAGTGAATTACTTTTTTTATTTATCAGTGTATATGCATGTTGGGACCAGTAGTGTGGGATATGGTTCATACCAAAATCTCATTTCTGTAGCAATCGCTACACATTAAGACATCTGAAAGCCTGGAGAGACCAAACCTTACTTATGAGAAGCAACTGCCTCAGGTAAGGAACATTTCTTATTCCATATTAATAATGATATAACTCTGTTTACATTCTCAAAAATTACTTTGCACAATATTTTAACATTCTGTAAAAGAGAGACACTGTAAATGTTTTGTGGTGATGTTTATTTTAACCAAGTTATTTGTTCCTGACTTAAATAAATATGTCCTGGAATAATTGTAGAGGTGTTGTTAGATTCTCACAAGTAGAATAGTAAAAGTTTCTTTGATTAAGTCTTGCAAAGCATTTATATAATAAAAACACTTCAATATATTAATTTGTGTGATGCAGTGAGTAAATAGAAACTGTCCAAATTTAGACCATCACACAATAAAATTTTTATGAAATAATACTTTTATGTTATTTAAGTTGAACTCTGATATTTTTAAATATTCCTCTATTTTATATACTATAATTAATGTGGAATTGAATGATCTGGGTAAGAAAGTTGGAGTTTCATATTGTTAGCAGGGAAACCTTTTGTCCGGAGTTTCCTTTCCAGATAACATCGATATTATCACATAAGCTGATAGTGAGCAACCCAGTGGCAATGGTGGAAAGGAGCATCTTTGTGTCCCTTGTCATATCTATTAGGAAGAAAAGTATGAATTTGTGCAACTTGTAGAAGCTAGTGTGTTGCTTCCTCTAATTTGAGAAGTGTGATATAATTTAAAATCATGGGTGTGCTTTGTGAGATTACCAAAGAGTTGAAAAAGCAGCATTGGAGGAAAGACGTATAAGAAGATTTACAGAAATTGATTATATGTTAGGAGATGTTGGTCTGTTGCGGCTGTTTCCATAATGAGTGGAGTGTGGGCAGAAATTACAGTAGCTCCATAATCATATTGCTTCACAGATGACAGTGTACAATTTTCAGTAAGAAATTCATTTTGTGAATGGTGAAAAACTAGAGAAGCAAGATGAGTACTCACTTGAGTATGAATGTAAAAATAACTAAGACATTGTTTGGATCACTAGAGCAGACTTTGAAAAGCAGGTGTTGAGAAAGAAACGTCAATGGCTGAGTTAACAATGCAGTTTAAATCAGTAAGTTTAAATATATGGGCGGGACATACTAGGGATAGAGAGAAAGAAAGACATGCTATCACAGCCATAGTTGAGTCATTACCCATATTCTGGCAACAATTATAGGTGGAGTCACAATTTATGCTGGGATTGCGGTATTGCATAAAGCCAAAAACACATATACTGTAACTACTTCACTCTCTAAGTGTTATAGGCCTTGATTGCATAACTGTGTGTTAACTCAAAATAACAAGTAGTAATATTAATTATTAACTTATTTGGTTGAAGCCTTTATCCCAGGCGACTTAAAACATTTAAGGTACAATTGATTAGGTCTATTTTGTCTTTCCAATTGGATCACAAGTGGGTGAAGTGACTTGCTCATGGTCGCAGTTTCATTAGCAGGATTTGAACACAATTTCAGTATTTGATGTTCAAAGTCTTAATCACTACACTGTACTGCACCATCTACTACAAGAGATGACCATAAGCATGATAATACCATGCCCATTCTGTGTTAGTTAAGTTTAAAAAGATGTCAGCTGATTAGGAACACCACTTGTAAAGATAGTAAAGGGACACCATATTTTAATTTAACTTGTTATCATCTACTAGAATGGGTTCTTGATTGTGGAAGGTGATTTGCTTAAGGGATACCTTGCAGAAATCCTTCCCTGACTTACTGGAGGAGTTGCTGACAGGTAGAATGTTTGACCAGAAGACAGCATGATGGTAATAATGAGCATTTGGAATTTCAAGTACAGTGTTTGACTTAGGTAGTGGGTGAGCCAGGACAAGAATACAGAATTAATACAGTTTGGTTTACCATTTTGTGTTCTTCCTCCTTTTGTGTGTTTTAGTCAATATGAAGTTTATTTTACAAACATCAGTGCTTTATCATTGGCACTGTTTTTTTAGTCTTGTTCTGTATTTTTTTACTTTTACCCTCCTGTTATCTTCTATGCACATTCATTGTTGATATCCCTGTGATCATCCATTTGTGTTACTGTGACTTTTAACTGGACTTTATATATTAATATTTTCCATGCTTTGTTATGGAAAGGAGCTTAACTCATAAATGTGTTGTTTTGTAATATGATGCACTTCTTCTTAATTTTTACAGAAAACTGCAGTGATGCCTAACGCAGGTGTGTCATGACCCCAATCAAGTTCATTTTGAAACCTATTTATACAGTGTGATCTGGACATGTGTTTAATTAGGACTGCATAATGATAGACTCCAGGAGCTAGGAGGAGGTAGGCTTTTGGCATAACGTATAGTACACTTAAATGAAATGACAACTTGTGATGTTTGCGGTGGGAAAAAGGAACAATTTTCATAAATTGTTTTTTATTGCACATTCTAGCTATTGCAATAACGGACTCAACAATCAAAGAGAATTACATTGGACATAGCTAGAAAAATGTGTGGTTGCTAACTGTCCCAAGTGACCATTGTGCATAAGCTTTCTCTTCTAGGTTTACCAGCCACCCCCCGCAGCTTCGTCCGCATATTATTGAAAAAGGACAGTGAGGTGGGCCCCACCCAGCTCTCTACTCCTGATTTTACTCTTCCTCCTCCCCTCAGCCCCTGTCTCGATTAGCATGAATGTATTGCTCCCGCAAGCAAACTATGATTCTTAGCACAATGAGAGAAGTTGCAAAATCAACCGGAATATTCAAGCAAATTATAGAAAAGAAAAAGATCTAAATCCGTTAAGTAGTTCTCTCATTCGCTAACTAAGCGGAGTTAAGGTTATGCCCTGAGGCAGATGCGTGAGTGAGGAGGGCCCCGCAGCTTGATTAGTCAGTCTCGGATTTGCGGTAATAAATCGGTACCGCAAGCGAACTATGATTCTTAGCACAATGAGAAAGTTGCAAAATCAATGGAATGTTCAAGCAAATCATAGAAAAAAAAAACCCAATCTAAATCCGTGAAGAAGTTCTCGCGTGAAAAGCGGACAGGCATACAAACGGATCTAAAAAACTATAAGAAATTTTGCGCTTGGATCACAAAATTTTTAAAACCGTTTCTTAGCGAGCACCTATGGACCATGGGTAACCTACATTCCAAATTTCAAGTCCCAAGTCCTCATGATTCAGGAGATTTTAGTGGTATTTGGCTTATATATATATACTAGCAGAATACCCGCGCTTCGCAGCGGAGAAGTAGTGTGTTAAAGAAGGTATGAAAAAGAAAAGGAAAAATTTTAAAAGTAACGTAACATGATTGTTAATGTAATTGTTGTGTGTATATATATATATATATATATATATATATAGCAAAATACATATCTATATACATATCTACATATACATATATATATATGCATACCTATCTACATCATATATACACACACATATACATACATACATACACAGACACACATATATATAATTTGTGTGTGTGTATGTATGTATGTATGTGTGTGTGTGTGTGTGTGTGTGTGTGTGTATACACATACATACAAACATACACACAGGTATATATAAATATATGTGTATATATATATGTATGTGTCTATATGTGTGTGTATAGCTTTGATCACTGAGTGCAAGGGAAAAATAATAAAATGTAGTCTATAAGTTATTAAACAGTAAAACATTAACGTTTTAAGAAGTAAAGGTACATTGAGCACTACTGGAGTGGTTGCGGGTAAACTACATTTTAAAGACGGTATAACAGAAGAGGTAAGTAGTACTAACAGCAGCTAAAATGTATATGGATCATCTCTCGGTAGTAGATCCCTTTTGAAAGGCGCTACACGACGGCTGTGGTATAGAAATTACATTTTCTATGTGAAAGTCCAAATTTCTGCCTCTGGTAATGTGCCTTACCAGCAATTAAAGAAAATTAGTTTTGTGTCCTCTGCAGTGTTAAGAGAGAAAGGCTTTGGTTTGGGATAAAAGGAAAAAAGGTGTAAAGAAAGGAAAGTTGCCTTTTTCTTTTATATAGTATAGAGAGATGTGTTCGCTGACGATATGAGCGCCTTTTGGGGACAGTCGCGGTGGGTCTTGTGCAGACTGGTGAGACGTCCCAGCTATTAATCGGCTGTGATGGCACTGTCAGTCCTTCACTCCTGTGCGTGTCTTCATAATCCTAGCTGACGACCTCATAATCGTATACGTGCAAAATAAAGTGCGAAGCGCCTTAATATTATTTTGCCGCAGAAGCGCAGTCAGCGTCTCAAAGGCCGGCACAGCTATGTGCGCGCGCCGGCTGCTCGACTTTTGCTGGGCAGGAGACGCCAGTTTTTGCAGACACGTTCACATGATCAAAAGTCTCCGCGCTCTTTGGAGGTCATTCATATACAAAATACCCGCGCCTTGCAGCGGAGAAGTAGTGGGTTAAAGAAGTAATGAAAAAGAAAAGGAAACATTTTAATAATAACGTAACATGATTGTCATGAGTGTTGCTGTCATATATATGCCTGCCTAAATAAGTCACCCTCGCTTCGCTCTTACTTTTTTACCGTTCATTTAATCATGGCTAGTGGCGGAAAAATTATAAAATGGAAGAAGGATTACACTGAGTATGGCTTTACCAAAACAATTATTGATGGCGAATCGATTATTCATAAAGCTTGAATTGGTGATCTGTTTTTGTGTGTTAACCTCATATTTTTTCATACTTCTTCTCAAACCAAGGTGGTGCGAGGCTAAAATGAATTGGGATGCGCTGATCAATGTAATCGGTGTACCAGGAAATCATGCATTGACAAAAGTTCCCCTTTGATTGTAATGCAAAGTGTGATTAAATGCATTATTTTTTAACGCGTTATGGAGCACATGCATCGAAGCTTCTCAGCTGTGCTTGTGCTAAGAAAATTAAACATTTTAAAAATAACGTAACACGATTGTCAATGTAACCTTTTGTAAGTAGTGCCTGGAGGATTCAGTGTGGAGAAAGTCTAGAGACAGCGTGTGTATTAACTTGTGGATTTCTCTGTATTTGGTGGCAGTGTGAAGAAGTTGCTTCGGAAGACGGCGTTAGCCGCGGAGCTCAGCTCAGAGCGAAATGAGGTAAATGGGAGGGGAGATGATGACGTGACTCCCCCACCCGCCTTAACTGTCAATCCCCCACAAACACAGTCTCTCAGAATTTGCATAAGCACACCCCTTCACCTGCAATTTTAACTTAGTTACAAAGTGATCAAAACTCTCGTTTATATCCTGCGTCCTCTCATTAAACTTGTATCCCGCATTACCCGTGGGCATGAAAAGCACCAGCGGCAGCCTGTCTATTAAGTTAATTTAAAGTTTAGGTTTATACCTTGCTTTGTTTCCGAAGTAGCTGTACTGATGAATATGGTAGTATGTCACTCGCTCGCTTCTTATTGTTTCGCTGCCCCGCTAACTTAAAAGCCTTGTGCAGCGCCTGTCAGTTGAAAATTGATTGTTTGCTTGCTTTTATCACTCTCTCTTCTCTGCTCCTAGCGGAACTGTCATCTCTGACTTGTCATGGAGCACGTTTAAGCTCATGTGTTTGCATTGTTTGAATAAAAATCCTTCTTGTTTCTACGACCTCCTGTGTCTCTGTGCAAATCTGTGACCCAAGCGTGACAATATATTCCGACGCTGACTTTATATATTCCAGCGCTGAGTTTATATATTCCGACGCTGACTTTATATATTTAAGTTTTGACTTTAGGTGGCAGTGTGACGAAGTTGCTTCGGAAGACGGCGTTAGCCGCGGAGCTCAGCTCAGAGCGAAATGAGGTAAATGGGAGGGGATATGATGACGTGACTCCTCCACCCGCCTTAACTGTCAATCCCCCACAAACACAGTCTCTCGGAATTTGCATAAGCACACCCCTTCACCTTCAATTTTAACTTAGTTACAAAGTGATCAAAACTCTCGTTTATATCCTGCGTTCTCTCATTAAACTTGTATCCCGCATTACCCGTGGGCATTAAAAACGCCAGCGGCAGCCTGTCTATTAACTTAATTTAAAGTTTAGGTTTATACCTTGCTTTGTTTCCGAAGTAGCTGCAATGATGAATATGGTAGTATATGCCACTCGCTCGCTTCTTATTGTTTCGCTGCCTTCTCAATTATATAATGCATGTTTTGTTCAGCGTATTTTGGAGCTCTTCCTGGTTTTCTACATAGTGCGTTGACAGTCAGTTCACGTGATTACGTGGGCGGCGTGATGATGTCACATGAAGCTCGGCTCTCACGGCGGTCAAGCTCAACTCCATTACAGTAAATGGAGAAAAATACCTTCCAGTTATGACCATTACGCGTAGAATTTCGAAATGAAACCTGCCCAACTTTTGTAAGGAAGCTGTAAGGAATGAGACTGCCAAATTTCAGCCTTCTACCTACACGGGAAGTTGGAGAATTAGTGATGAGTCAGTCAGTCAGTCAGTGAGTGAGTGAGTGAGGGCTTTGCCTTTTATTAGTATAGATATATATATATGTACTAGCCATGTGCACCCAACTACGTTGCGCGTGTTAAAGTTGTCTGTGAAGGGCTCCCTGTTTAAACGCAGCTGCCAGTCGTGAACTGGGCCCTTCGTCGCACAGCATTATGATTTTGTATAAGGGAAATAAAATTACAAAAGAAAACCGTTGGACATTGATTCGATAGGAACGGCCTACTCGGAATCACCGTCCGAACAGTAATTATGTGGTGGTGTAGGAGCATTTCTGCTTCTGTCCTTTCACAGTCCATCTCATTTTCACGATCCTATCGTTTCCTCTCACGATGTCTTCTCAGCCTTTCTCCAATCTCGCAGGTTGCTTTGTGGCAATCCAAAGAGTAAGGCAATATACACTGAGCAATGCTTATAAAAGGGGGACACATAGGTATCCAGGCTCTTTAAAGCATAAATAGGGATCACTTCACTGACATGTGAGCAAGGCACGGTACAACTGTGAGATGCGCAGCACTCACCGGCTACAACATAACAATAATAATTTCCGGAATGTGCTGTTACGTTGTCATTCATTTTGCCCACTGTCTTTCTTTCAATCATATGTTACATAGGCACGTACCTTTTATCTTCGGCAATCTCATTCTCTAACCAGGCCTTAGGAGCTAACCATCATAACACTGTCCACCACCCATTTCATTATTCGGGCACATTGTTGACATCCGTGAGTAACAACAACGTACTAAACTGGAAGGTGATCTACGCATGCGTGGAATTCGCGGACAAACAAAGATCAAGATCTAAATGAAGATCTCTTTAGTTAATTTAAAGCACAACAATTTGTTTAGTTTGAATGTCTGTGTTTTGAGATGTGACTGGAGTACTACAGTCTTCAGTAGTATAAGCCTGGCGGAGATTCTTAATGCAATGCCTATGTTTTAGCTGTCTCCCTACTGCCATCTACTGCTTCTTCTTCTAAGTCATTCGCGGACAAACAAAGATCAAGATCCAAATGAAGATTATATATATATATATATATATATATATATATATGTTTATAGGGTCATTTTTATCATGGTTACAGTGCACAGTGTAATTCATACTTGCATGTGCTAATCAACATGTCACCACTTTACTTTAGCTCAAATCTGATGCCTTCCTTACTTGAAAAGTCTCAAAATACATTTAGCTTAACTAGTAGCCACAAATTATATAGCAAATGTGGTAGCTTGGTATGATATAACCGGTAACCCTAAATAACAAAGCTTGACAGACTCCCAAATTATTAGCTAAATGCAAGCACAAGAAAAATCATTTCGAAAAGCGTCCAGCACATGCGGTGTCTATCCCTCAATTAAAGTAAAACAGGCTAAGAGAATAAAAATAAGGATACAAAAATGAGCTAAAATGTACTATACGACCTAAAAACATAGGAAGTGTGACATATTTGAGGAATTTACAGTACATATTCAATCCGTCTCATTTAATAAAGAGTTTAACTACCTCAGTCTGAAGGCTGTTGAATTTGGTCCATTGCATTCCAGTTTGTGTTTTGCATTTTGACCATTGCATCCTCTCAATCCTTGAATAAATGTGTATTATCTTATAAGGCATATTTCATTGCAAGCAATGTAATAATGCTAATAGTTCTAAAATTAAAAGAATTCCCAGCTCCATGCAGACAGTGCCTGGCCAGGATTTAAACCATGAGCCTGGAACTCTGGGAATGTGAGGTGTCAGAATTAACCGGTGTCACCATGCTTCCAGAATATTACATGAGTTTGTTGATCTGGTATGTATATTTGTGAATGTAATATATAATAGAAAAAGTCAGTACAGTAGGTTAAACATGGTCATGTACTTTTTTTTTAAGCAAAAAAGAATGTACATTTATGCATACAAAAACTTCAGATGAGTTTCCTGGTCTGCTATTGGAAGAATGCTTCAGAGGACAGCACTGCAAAGTGGTTCACCAAGAGATGGTTTTGTAGATGTATGAACTGAAGCAGAGCAAAATTCAGATATCCCTAATAACGCTGAAGAAATGGTCTGTGACGTGTATTTGAGATATTTCACCTATGTAAAATTTGTTTTGAGCTTATGGTTAAAAATAATACATTATTTACATTTGTGCGGTACATTGTGTACCGTGTCCCATCTAGGAATGATCCTTGTCTTCTGTCATGATATGTCCAGTTCTCTTGACCCTAAACGGCAGTTAAATAAATACAACATAACATTGTCAAATGCATATAGCGATACATGGAGAGCATGGGAATATTCCAACAAGACTGGGTGCAAGGCACAAAACAGGACCCAGACAAGGCCATCTATCTATCTATCTATCTATCTATCTATCTATCTATCTATCTGTCTATCTGTCTGTCTGTCTGTCTGTCTGTCTGTCTGTCTGTAATCTTTTATTATTAGTTTGTTATTTTCTGTGTTGTTTATCTGTATATTATTATTTATACATTATCTGTTATCTGTTATTATCTGTTGTTTGATGCATGGTCTTTATTTCACTTGTATATAAAATTGTGGGCGCTCTATGCAGTTATGTAAATGTTGGTCTGAGTATTTAGATATAGACAATTAAATAAATGGCTGGAGATGTAATTCATTTTTCACATGTCCATATATACTTAAATCATTTGGACTACCTTAGTATTAGTTGAATGTAAAAACTAGATGTAAACAGAGTGTTTGAAATTTTAATTTGGAATAAAATAACTTTATTGAATGGTATAGCCCAAAAGTTAAAATGTTGCAGTTGCATATACAAGTTCCTCCATCTCTTGTTTTTAAAACAATGATTAGCCCAGTAGAGAGGTAAAGTAAATGATGAGAGCAGAACATTGAGTTGAAATAATTGTTGGAATCATTTCTCTGGCCCCTTTCTTTTAAATATGATATCTTCTCAATCATTGAACAAATGTGTATTGTTTAATAAGGCATATTTCACTGCAAACAGTTTAATAATGCTAATAGTTCTAAAATTAGAGCATGCTCAGTATGTACTAAAAATGAATTCATATTTTAATTAGGAATATCTACAATGTAGTCTTGATATAACCTAATTTAATATGCCTCCATATAGGCATAACACTAAGTTGTGTTAAATTAATAGTTGTATGCATGCAGACATCTGAGTAAATACTTTAATGAAAGTGTAGCACTCTGTAAATCAGTGCCTGAATAAAGACTAATGTACAGAATACTGAAATGAATCCCTATCTGTGTTGGGTTGATTTCTATGTTTCTGTGTCTTTTCTCCAGGTGTTCTTATTCTGGTTTACTTTCTCATTTTGTACTTGTGCATATTTTGTTAATGTTTGACTGTAAACCAACTCAAGAGTCACAATGAATGTTTCCATACATGTGTTTAAAGTACAGCTGATGTCTCCCATAAATGTGTTTTGAGTATAGCTAATGTTTCCCTGCAGGGTTGCCTCCTTCCTCCTGTCTGTTACTACTGGAAATTCTTCCAGACCTGAAAGAAAATGCAGGATAGAAAAAAGTTGTTTGATCTAAAAGCCACTTACAAGTCCAAATACATTTAGGTCTGTATTTCTGAAATGATGGCAGTAGCAGATAAGGTGATTTGCAGAAAATATGGTATTGTAAGTAAGGAGAGCACAACATGGCTAGTTAAATCCAAACCACTGATTCACTGCATGATCCTGTGAAGTCTTCCTTTGTCCCAGCTGAAAAAAAAGTCAGCCTCCATGTATTGGGCAGCATTTTTCACATATCACTGGGCTGAGAATTGCACCTAGGACCTAGCTTTGACAGTATGATCCACTGTGCCATTGCACAACCC
This sequence comes from Polypterus bichir lapradei, assembly GCA_026402145.1. Lineage (NCBI taxonomy): Eukaryota > Metazoa > Chordata > Cladistia > Polypteriformes > Polypteridae > Polypterus > Polypterus bichir. The sequence goes on along the minus strand of JANRMT010062852.1, from coordinate 36,881,751 downwards.
TAATAAGACTTGTAAACTGCCTTAGGATGTTGTTTGCCATAGAAAGGTGGTGTGTGCGTGTACAGTTCAGGTAAACCATCACTAATCCGCCTCTCTACAATCCGGTTTCTTCTCTATTTTGGCATCAATTTCAAAATTTCCAGGCCATTGTAATTTGAAAATTCCCGGGACACCCCACCCACCCAAACTCACTCACTCACTCAACTGCTCTCTGTTTTGGTTGGGCTACAACTGTTTATTTGTTGTTGTGCTCTTAGATTTCAAGATGTAATGATTGCCTGAAGAAGGGGCCTGAGTTGCCTTGAAAGCTTGCATATTGTTATTTTTTTAGTTAGCCAATAAAAGGTGTCGTTTTGCTTGGCTTTTCTCAACATTCATAATGGCTAACACGGTACAACACCCTAGTACTACAAAATTAAAGTATGTAATTCATTTAAAAAATAAACAAGCATCTGGGAGGGGGTTAATTGGTACCTAATGTGAAAATGTATAATATTTAATTTTAAAATTTTATTTAAAACTTTTAAAAGCATTTTTTAAATCAATCGTAGAACCGAAATGGATTACGCAATATATGAAATCATAAAAATTACTAAAGCACATTAACTGAATATACTGTAGTAAAAGCACAGGGTTGGTTGAGGATAACCAGGAAGCGAAATGAGTTAAGAGAAGAGGCGGGTCTGAGAAAGGCAGGGATTTGCTCCAGGAAGTGTTGCGTGTTACAGTTTTCCTTTGTTGCTTTATATAAACTTGATGGTAATTCTCCAGTTTCCTTTCTTCTATGCCTACAAAGACATTTAGTTTGTTACTATAATGTGTGATCCTACTTGTAAGTAAAATAGTTCAACAAGTCATTGAGGCTGAGTTAATAACACCTTGTATTGTACAAGCACATTAAGACAGCCTGTATTTGGCATTTCACTCAGTATTTCACAAGGTAGGTATCGGGACACAGCTCCTTTTAGTGTAAACTGCGTCCAGCCCTGAAGCCACATATATTCCAAATACAGTCTTAAAAGCTTATTTTAGCTTCGTGCTCTTCAGGGGTTAAATGCACCATGCAGACATTGCGCTCCACACCCTGCTGTCCTCTGAGATTCCACGACCTGAAAAGGCAAGAGAAACGAGCCACACCTGTTCAGTGACATTGCAGGCGGGCCCCACCAGTAAGCGTTAGCAAACACCCCCCAGCGCACGGCAACGCGTGACCTCCCGCCCGTCCTCAGTAAGCAACAGCGTAGCATGGAAAAGAGCAATCACTCTGAAAGCCTTCAACAGCTAGCAGTTTGAACCTGATTAGGAAGCGGTATCAGCCTCGATTCAGCATTTCTATGAAATATCACAGGATCAGGGGGAGCACACAGAATTTTCAGTCTGTATTATAATGTGGATTTTAATAGTACAAATCAGAGCTGTCTAATCTCATTATACTGGCAAGTAAAAGTAAAGGTGAACTTATAATATTTATTAAAAATATTTGGTAACATCTCAGGACTTTTATGAGATATTTTCCATTTATTTGTATTGTCTGTGGTGTTGGATGTCTTTTATTTATTTTTTTAAATGAAAAATAATTGAAATAGACATTCCAGTCATATTGCCGGCCTGAGCATGAACAGTTTAGTCATTGAGTAGTTTCCTTTTAAGTCAGGTCAGCATTAGTCCTAGGCAGCCGTCTCCTTTGCAGGAATGATTTAGGCACTGGCCCCTCTGAAAGGGGTGTGTCTGTAATTATGCGTGAAAGAATGAGTGGCTGAATGAGTGAAAGAGAGAGAGAATTCCTAACTGTCAGTTTTAGCTGCATGTGGGACAGACAAGAGGCTCCTGGATGTTTCTGCTTTCTAAAGTATTAACACAGCCTTCTGCCTAACACAACACCACCTGGTTGTTCTCTACCCAATATGAAAGGATTTTTTTACTTAAAGAGTTGAAATCACCGTAATCAGGAGGCAGCATTGGCTTTTCCTTCCTAATTTTGCACTCTTCCAGATTTTAATATGTTTTTATATGATAATAACTGCTGATGAGAGCCAGTATTGGCACAAATTTCTGTTTTTTGTTAATGTAAGTGTTGCACACTGATATTCCTGAGTTTATATTTTCTAGTTAATTTTTTTCTTTTTTTTTTTTTTTTGTTACTTTTCAAACCGGGACACTTTGTAGTTTCTAAATATTTTGTCAAATTTAGCCACACTAAAATGGAAGTTCTCAATTTACCAGATTCTGGACCTGACACCAGCACAGAGGCAATGGATCATGATTATATCAACCCATTTGTGCATTACGTTCACTTATCTTTCTGTCAGAAAGTGAAGGTAAGCTTCCTTTAAACCCTAATGTGGTACAGTGTGGGAATTTTAAGGAATATTAATTTAAATTAATTCTTACCTCCTGCAGATGGTACTGCTGGGCCTGGTGCTGGTTCCAGTCAGGGCAGTGCTGTCTTCCATATTCTTTTTACTGCTGTGGCCTTTTTGTCTGCTGAGGATATTGGGTCTAAGTTCAGAACAGATGTCTTCACCTATCACTGGCTGGAGAAGGTAATGAAAGAAAAGTAAAGTTACTATAATATATTTTGAAGCGAGTGGTATGGGCGTCAGATTTCACTGCAGGAAGGGTATTAAATTTGTAGTACTTAAATTAGTAGTGGAATACTGTATATCTGTCTTACTTTGCTCACCCTGCTGCAACAGGAAATCACCAATACTGCAGTTCAGTTATTCAGTAAATCATAGCCGGTGCTTTAAAATACTTCAACAAGAACACAGGGGCATGATTGGAAACTAGTTGAAGATTTCACACAAATGTTAGAAAGTTTTTCTTCACACAAACAACCATAGACACATGGAATAAATTACCATGTAGTGTGATTGAGAGTACAATTTTAGGGACCTTCAAGTCTCAACGTGATGTTATTTTGGTAAATAGTATGGACAAGCGTGTTAGGTTGAACTGCCGGTTCAAATATATAGTATGATATAATAAATACACTATTAATAAATCATGTCAGGGATCCTTCGCATAGACTGTCAAATTCAGTCTATATTGTTGTGGCTATATACTACAAGCCTGTAATTTTTCATGCTAATTAAAATTCTTATCCTATTCAACTCACTGTTTCCTTTTGTCAATTTAGAGATGTAAAGGACAGATCAGACTCTGTTGCATTCCTTCCTTTTTTGTTCCAAGTTAAAATATAACTTCAGAGTATATCGCTTGAAGTTCCATTGCTTATTGATATGTACACACTGAATACCACAGAACAGGTTTTGTTGTATGCAAAGGTTAAAAGAAAATGTGGGTCTGTCCTTCTGTGTGTGGGAGGGATGCATTTGTAGTCACGGTGTAACGAGTCATTGTGGACTCTGTAAAAATGTTTGTTGTCAGCTACCTGTCCCTTAGGACTTTACATTTTTTTAATAAAAGGAAAATTGCATTCATGCCCTGTTTTCTTTATTAAACCTACATTTCAATTAATCTCTCCCTGCCAGTTTAACAACCATTTTTCAGACTCACCCACTTTGACCAGTTATAATAAATCTTAGGAGTAATTTTTTATGGCCACATATCCTTCCTGATAATCATTCAGTTCATAAATATATATCATCCTTGCATTTACAGTGACATTTTGTAAACATATTTGGTGATAGCCACTTTAATTTTCCAAAAATGGCTCAGTTAACATGGCCAATTTTTGAAAAGCAGCTGCACATAATAACTAATGAAAAGCGTATACCACTTAATTGCTGTATATTAGATTACCTTGTCATATGGTCCACCCAGAAATAAATTAGAGCACGTTGTGAGGTCAGCTAAGAAAATAATTTGCTGTGCACTTCCATCTGTGGCAGAACTGCAGGAATCTAGTATCATGTGCAGATTCTACAGGTGTACTGTGGAATCTATCTTGACAGGAGGCATCACAACCTGGTACAGCAACTGCTCAGTTCAGGACTGCAGAGCTCTTCAGCGGGTGGTGAACACAGCACAGCAGATCACGGGCACACAGTTCCCTGTGGTCCATGACATACACACTACACGCTGTCTCAGGAAAGTGAACCGTATCAGGCGGGACCCCAGCCACCCTGCACTGTCACTTTTCACCCTCCTCCCATCGGGGAAGCAACTAAAGTCCATTCAGATGCACATCTCCAGGTTCAGGAACAGTTTCTACCCAACTGCAATCAGACTCATGAACAATCAGTAACCTTGTGTCACTTCCACTGCTACCTTCACATATACTTTTGCCACTGTCTCTATTTATTCGTAGGATTCTGGTTTTGTTTATTTACTTATTTATATTCATCTATTTATTGTGTGTGTGTTTTTTATGTCTATGTTCACTGTCTGCAGGGGCACATGCAAGCAAACATTTCATTGTAAATGGTACTTGTACTTGTACACGTGACAATAAAGAATTGATATTGAAAATTAAACCATGTCAAAAGGATCATCACTGACTCCTATCACCCAGGTCATCACTTGTTACAAAAACTCCCCACTGGTAAACACTTTAGGTCAATTAAAACTAAAACTAATAGACACCTAGATAGTTTCTTTCCCAGCACCATAGCCCTTGTAAACCAGTAATTTCACCTGTATTCTTTGCTTATTCATGGTGTTCTTTAATAGACTGTATGAAAAGGTGAGAGTGTATGTGTATATGTACAATGTATGTACTGCATGTGTGTACATGTGCATGTATACACACACTCTCATTTACACATCTTTATAATTGCACTATTCTATAACTGTTTATAATGTATGTTGTTTAACTTATGTTATTTATATGTAATGTTTTCTGTTATAAGCAGCTCCAAACATACCAAATTAAATTCTTGTGCATTGGGTACTAGGGAGTAAAAGTGATTCTGATGCACATCAGAAACAAACACTTAAAAGAATTTCAGTATAGAAAAAAGCGAGGGTACAAAATCTAACTAGATTCTACTACAGCTAGCTTGCAGACAAGTTTGTTTATGGGCCTTGCATTTCTTGCCTTCTGCCCAGCGCTGCCAGCTGCATGCTGGCTGATGCTGCAACTCTGAATTGGATTGAGCAAATTTGAGAATGTTATGTTTTTTTTTTTAAATATTGACCTACTGTATATTCAATTTAGTCATCTATAACGTTTCACATAAAACAGCTAAAAAATTACAAATGATCTCCTCTCTAAAAGTGTACTGAAGGAATGAAATTATTGTATCAATAATACATGATAATGTAATGCTGAATCCCATTTAAACATTTTTAAAAATTCAAGCAAATAAAACAGTTTCTTGCTTTTTCTCAAACATGTCTATCCAACCATTTTTATTTTTTTGTTAGGAATGGAATTAAAGGGACAACCCCCCACAGTATTATGCCTTGAATGCAAGTTTGCTTTTATTAAAAATATGTAAAGTCATAGAAGCTTTAGAAGTATAAAATAGATGTGCATTTTAGTAAGTGACATGTATTAAGCACAGATAACTATAGATGGTTTTAAGGTACTATTATGTGTTATGAGACATGAAAACTAGAGACACATTGGGTTCATTGTCATTAAAAATAAAGTGGTGTACACTGTAAAAATGAAGATTTTTAAACTCATTCATTTTCACTTCTCTTTCTGCGACAGGTCATTCACACATGTGGCGGTATGGCTCTTGTGTCGAATTTTGTTTTTTTTCTTGGGCTTTATCAGAATAAAAGTGAAAGGCCAACGGGCTTCGTCGGCAGAAGCTCCCATTCTTGTAGCAGCGCCTCATTCAAGTTTCATGGATGCTGTTGTGGAAATACCGTGTGACCTTGCCAGTGTAATGTCACGCTCGGAGAATCTTAGTATTCCTGTGCTGGGAGGTGAGCACTTTTCAGGAGCACAACAATGTGGATTGAATGCCTCTGTCTGCAGCTAGTAAACCCTTTGAACAGAGAATTAGTGAGATTCTGACTGGGAAAATAGGCAAAAAAATAGCAAAGCCATATTACCAATGCCTTGGCTTATAATATAGTAAAGTAAAACATTTTTGTTATCAAATGTTACCTGAAGGCCAGGTAAAACCAAGTCAAAATGTTGAGACTAAAGAAAAGTACAGTGTGCGGTAGAAATAACTCCCACATTTCAAAGGGGGATTGAAAAAAAATGATACGAGGTATCACCAAAAACTTTTTATTTACCAAATGTAGATTTAAAAAAGTTTTTTTTACTTTAAGTTTTAAAAATTATATCGTCCAAATGGTGGCCTTGACGGCTGATACACATTTGGAGCCGTTCTTGGAAGTTTTCCATCACTTTCACTAGCATGTCAGGCGAAATTCCTTCAATTTCTTCTTGAGTAGCCTCCTTTAGTTGGTCCAAGGACCGAGGAAGATGTTTGAAAACCTCCTGTTGCCCTTACTCTTTGAACCCACAGCAAAATCGTTTTCCGGTCTGGATCACTTTCATTAGCACGTAAACCGAACCGCGTGCGAAACACCCTCTGCGTCGCAGCTACAGATTCGCCATTTTTGAAAAAAGCCTCCACTACAAAGCCTCGATGCTCACCCGACCACGGCATGGTGACGACTGAAAACTTTATTATGTACCATACCTAACGGAACAGACCGCACCCCTCTACCTGCTTTGGGGACCCCACAGTGATTTTTCGAAATGTGGGAGTGATTTTTGCTGCACCCCGTACATCATGTTATCTCCTCTGAAAATACTGGTAGGAAATGTACAGGTCATTTCAGATATAGAAGACTGGTTCCTACATTGAACCTAATACTGCTTAGGTGGCTCGCTGTAATTGAAAAATTGGAGGTAGAAAATGGATGGGTGAAGGGTTGAGTAGTTCTTTGGCAGATGCATTTAACCACTGTAGGATCAGAGTATATCCCAGTTTTTTGAATATATTAATTAAATTCCAAAAGCCTGAAATCCTACATCATGCTCAGTTAAAAGAATTTGAGGGTGAACAGTGGGGTAGGAATGTATAAAAAGCGCTGTCTCTTCTACATGATGTGATGGAAATATATGCAAGTATTCTTAGGGCTCATTTATACTTCATACTCAGAACGTGTATGCGCCGCATCATGGCTGTCACGCATTCCCAGCATTCATTTGATGCATCCTCTGAGCAGGTCCTCAGAAATTAACGCGATGCGTGCGTGAGTTGCAGTACCAGCAAAAAGTAGGGGGGGCGCAATGTGATAAAAGTTGGAATGTGACGACAGGGTCTCTGCTTACTATCTACATGTGACAGAAAGCCACTTTGCGGATCCTACAAGATCGGTGTGCATGCTTCGAAGTTTAATGAATGGTTCGATGTGGTGAAGCAAAATGCCGACATACAAATATATTCGTGGTGCTTTTATATTCAAGCGTCACATATTCCCGATCGTAATGACACGATACATTTTAAAAGTCTCACATTCCGTCGTCTGTGCCATCTTTTTTTCTATGGCTTTCTCCGGTCCCGACAGCAGCAGCAAACAGCAATAGATTGCCACACTGAGTACATTAAATGTATGATATTCCAACTCTCTGCACATTTAGAATCCTTAGATTTATACTTGATATCACTTTCATGATGAAATGCATTATAGTATGTATGTTACATTTTACAAATAAATTGGTAATTTTGTTTAAATAATGAATACTGTTAATAATTACACACATGTGGGTGACACGATGGCGTGATGATATCTCACACTGCCACCTGGCGGATTCCTCCAGATTTACATAAAGTACGCTCACAAGTATAAACAGTACAACACTTGCGTGGCAGGAGTGTCCGCTGCAGCATGCATTGCGTCGCATGAAGTATAACTCCGGCCTTAAATAAATCTCTGCAATGTGCAGTTGAATCACATCTGAATTGTTTGATTTGAAATTTTAAAATGTGGAGCAGAGGGGTAAGTCAAGGAAAAATGTGTCTTTGTTCCAAATATTATGGATGGCACTGTACATTTGGAGTGCACATAGAAATATGCTGTTGAGTGGAATGCTGATATTCTCTTCTCCAAACCACAGTCTCAACATTTTATTTTTTATTAGACTACTTTAGCTTATGATGTAAGCACTGATCCAACGATCAATGATGTCTGTATCAAAATTTAAACAATCCATTATCCAACCCGCTATATCCTAACTACAGGGTTACGGGGGTCTGCTGGAGCCAACACAGGGCGCAAGGCAGGAAACAAACCCCGGGCAGAGCATCAGCCCACCGCAGAATTTAAGCAGTAGTTACAATTTTTTATTCATCCCCTATATATTCCTTATATATTTTGTACAAGCCACCAGTTTGCTGTAGTAAATAAGTGACTTAAATTGAATCTACCATCTTACAGAATTAGATGTTGAAAATGTTATTATTGAGACTTTTTGAATGAAGTATTAAGCACTCATTTAGTTTCCATAGCCTCAATCCTTACTGCAGGAAGCAACTTCATAAGGGAGAATGGGAGAAAGTATTCACTCATCTAAAGCAAAGATTGAATCAGCAAACATTGGTTCTAAATTCCAGTTTTTAATCTAGTGTAAAAAATCTGTATTACAATACAGTGGACCCTTGACTTACGAACTAAGTAAGGGCTGGCTGTAACTCAAGTTGGTTGTAAGTCAAGACTATTTTTCCCATAAGAAATAATGGAAATACCCATAATGCGCTCCGAACCTCCCACAGCAACACTTACTTAACCTTTTAATAGTAAAAAAGGGTTGTATAATGTGCATAATTTACAAAAACACCAATAATTTTTCTAATGTACTAACCAAAAAGTTATAAAAAGTGCCTAGCCTACCAGAAACAACAATTTCATACTGTACTGACCATTTAATTTGACATCTTTGGGCTGCAGGAAGGGAGGAGGAGGAGAATGAAACGGAAGGTGGTTATTGTTTAGAAGGAGCCTCCTTATGCAAATCTTTTTTTGTAAAATTGTCGAGATGGTGGATTTCGACATGCTGTACATATTAGCGAGATCGGTCACACGAACACCACTCTCATATTTCCACACAATTTCCTTCTTCGTTTCGATTGTGATTGCTGTTTCTCAAGTTAATAATGACAGTAGTCGAGCACTCAGTTCAAAGCTGGTCGTGGTGTGAACTGCTGTAATAATACACTCCAAAGCAAGCCGGTGCTGACTCAGCCTGATGACATCATCATGTGCCGCACCAGCCGGCTAGCTAACATCCCTTAACAATCGCTTTCTTTACCTTCGTTACCTTCTCTTCCTTCCTTAGCAATTATGCGTCTTGCTTGCCATGGTCTTAGTGAATTATACATATAGATAAATCACTGCACTGACCGAAATTACGTCCACAAACACATGTATCTGGGCTCCGACTGACACTTACGAACGCTCTCGGCTGTTTGTTTACAATCGCACAAGCGGATACACGTGACCGCATTTGGGTCGTAATGCAAGATGTTGGTCGTAAATCAAAACAAAAATTTTGGTCGTAAATCAAGTTGTTCGCATGTCAGGCCGGTCGTATATCAAGGGTCGACTGTATATGATAAGCATATTAGTATGATATATGATCAGTATAGTAGTTATTTTTTATTCATAATAGGTTTTTAAGCTCATTATTGACATTTGTACAAAGTATAGTGAATTTCTTATGTGCACATGCTAATTAACATGTAACATGTCACCACTTTAATAACATTGTTTCTAAACACCTTTACAGATTAATTGTAAAAAAATTATAAGATACCAAATGTGTATTCTTTCATTTATAAACATTTTCTACACCAGCAAACCCTGAGAGAACAGCCAACTTCAATGCACAAAATATTCCCTCAATTAAATAAACCTGAAACTCAGTCTCAGCTGTTTCCAGCATGAAAATATAATCTCTTATTACTGTTCAACATTTGTTTTCAGCACTGCTGCGCTTCAGCCAGTCTATTATGGTGTCACGGCAAGATCCAGAGTCACGAAGGAAAGGTGTAGAGGAGCTCAAAAGAAGAGTCTGCTCTGCTGGCCGGTGGTCTCAAGTAAGTGCACATCCAGTGGGTCCACCATTGTTGATAGTTTATTTAATGCATCTAACTTCAGCCATTCTTACAAATTAATATAATGGAAAATCTTTCTTTAACTTCTGTTTCCACTGTTGTTTGCAGATCCTTATTTTTCCAGAGGGAACCACAACCAATGGGAAAGCTCTTATTAAATTTAAACCTGGTATGTTTCTGTTTTTTTAATAGCTTCAGAATTATATTTAAGTTTATTTTCACCAGTTTTTTTTTTAACAAGATGTCTTGTTTTTAACATGTTAAGTAGCAAAATTGTTTCTGATTTTTATTATGTTAATGTAGTAATAAACATTGGATTACACATAGAAGTGGGAAAATGAAGATGTAAGAATGTACTAATAAATATGTTTCTCTTTCTGATTTAAACTTAAAAAGTTTGTGTAGTGGCAAGCTAGTGTCTTGGACAGCTTCATCAGTCTACTCCAATTTCACACTATTTCTCTATTCACTGATCACTTCTACCACTTTCTTTTATCAGTATACTGCTGCTGGATTATGTGAATTTCCCCTTGGGATTAATAAAGTATCTATGTATTTTGTTATTTAATAGATAGCTAAGTTTAATCTATTCAGACTTCAGCTTTTCATAGGTATTTTGCAGTACATTGACTTTGAGGGATAGTGAACAGTAGCTTACTCAATTTACTACACAGGATTGTTTTTCAGATCAAAAATAGAAAGGTAATATGGTGGTGCCCTAATTTTATTTCCAGCTAAACAACATTTAACCCTAATTTGAATTCCAGCTGGAGTAGCTTCTGCATAGAATGTGTATGTTTCTCTTTCATTCCAAAGACCTGCTTTTGCCTGAACTGGCTAATCCAAGCTAGGTTGCTGCCAAATGAATTCTACTTTCATCACACCCTGTATAGAAAAATATGAGGTTTATACAGTGGATGAAATGTCTTTAAGTATCAGGTTAATGGAACAAACAAATTTCTGATTAAAGCAAAATAACAAACATCAGTTTAAGTAAACAAATGTACTAAAATTGCATATTCTGCTATACTGCAGTACTGCAATAGAAATTGGACTTTCAATAACTCGTATATAAGCCTCACTTGTTGCCTCACCTGTTATTGCCTAGATGCATGGTTTTGCTGGTCACTTTGATTTAGGTTTGTAAATTAAGTTGTCAGTTAAAGAATACTAAAACAATTGTTTAAGTGTTACTTGTCATGGATAACTGTCCTTAAAGTTCTCTCTCACAGGCATTTCATTTGACTGTTTTTACCAAGTTCTCTATCCATTTAGTAGTTTTTATGTCTGTAAATAACCTGAACTAATGACTTACTTTTGTTGCATGGGGCCAGAGAAGGAAGCATTAACCCCTGTTTTTACTAGTTTTGTCAATTGCCATGTGAAGTGAGGCCAGAGCTAGTTGCTAATCATTAGATTGTGAATTATAGAGGGATTTTGTGAAGTTACAGAGAAAAGAAATGGAGCGAGTGAGTGCGTAATTTGACTGCCATAATATCGCCAGACAGGGAATGGAAAATTTTATCATGAGTAATGCTAGTACATTTCACATTTTTATTTTAGGGGCCTTCATCTCTGGTGTACCTATTCAACCGGTGCTCATTCGTTATACAAACAAACTGGTAAGTGTTAATATCTTCTTATGTTCCACTTCCTCCACTATAGCTGTTCATGTCCTACACCAGCAATGTTCTGAATTCAAATGTGTACTTGCTTGAAGTCAATGGAAATTCGGTTAATGGTAAAAAAAGAATAAAATAATATACCTTCTATGTAAAATGATCCCAACAACAATTACATGTAATCATATGACTTAATAAATGAACTGCAGTTCTCTGTCAAATAAGTGGCAAAGAGGACACTTATTCTATCATATCTCAGTCCAACAGAATGTTCTTTATTCGCACCACTGGTTGAAATTTCATTATATTTATTATTGATGAAGTATTAAAGGTTAACAGCTTATAATGATATGATAAGATATCAATGGTAATATTTATAATCCATCCATCCATCAAGGGTCACATGGAAGCTGGAGCCTGTCCCAGCAGGTACCAGACTCAAGGCAGGGACAGCCCCTGCACAATGTGCCAGCCCATTGAAGATATTTGTAACCGTTTTATATATAATTATGTTTCCATGGCACCTAACACATTCATTGTTTTCCCAGGTAATCAATCTATGTAAAATACTAATTGGTGTTTTTTTTTCTTTATGAGAAAAAACAAATAAGACATTATTATAGAAGAGTTACAAGGAATAGTGTGATCAAATAATACCTCTGTTTGATGTATTTACAATTATCTTTGTTTTTAGGATACAGTGAGGTGGACTTGGAAAGGAATTAATTGGTAAGATGGAAGACTGATTAATTACTGTAGTGGTGAATATACAATTAGCATAATAATGGAGATACAAACGTTATCCAAGGATAAACCTACCAAATTTCATTCAAAATGGATTCCTTCACAGGGGACAAGATTTGATGTCTTAATAAAGCATTATACAAAATAAGCATTACATTCTTTCTACATTATCAGTGAGCATACATTTGTTGTGAATAATGTCACACACAAAGCTAAAAAAATAAGAGTGTAGGCCTCAAACATAAACAAATAAATTGCCAGACGTGCTTTCTTTACAAGTGTCCACTTGGTAGACCTCAACCCAGCAGCATAGCCCCAACCTCAAAAGGCAGGCTTTCTGTCTATTCAGGTCCAAAAATGGGGCTAAGGCTTTTAAATATCAAAAGTACAAAGATGTCCAAAAAGGACGAGAGGCATGCCATTGTCCTCTAGCTCCAAGTTCCTTTATTTATAATTATTCTTTTAAAGAAAAACAAAAAGGCAAGGAAATAAAAAGGATAAAATAGGCAAATACAAACGAGAAGCCAACACACAGGTATCTTTAGAGGAAAGCTGAGGTTTTAGTCAGTAAATCCAAACAAAGCAAACAATCACAAAACAAATGCAATGCCGAATCTCCAGTGCAACTTTACCTTTTAAATACTATTATGCATAGCAAGCCCGAGATTTCAGAGGGAGAGTGGAAGAAAGGATGTAGTTGAAAAATTGAAGTGAGGTTCAGAACTAGAAGAAGAACAATCAGCTACCAATGACAAAATAAGAAAAGTCAGAAGAGCTGCAGAGAGTTCAAAAACCAGAGGGAAAAAACATTTAAAAAAATTTGAAGGGTTTTCTAATTTGTGTAGTCAGATGAGGAAGTATACCCTTAGATGACCTTTTATCCTGTTGCGTTGTGTTTGACAGAGCCACGACCTCTGATGGCATGCCCACTTCCAGATGTTCCTGGCAACAGGAATCAACAATAGTGTCTTTAAAGTGGCAGCGATATAACAAGCAAAATAAAAACTATAATTATAATTCAAAAATAATTGAAGCTACTATATTTGTTAAATCTTAATTAAATTCAAACGATATTCAAAATTGAAGACCCTGACAAATATCACTGGGGCCAGTACCCAATCTGCAAGATTAGTTGGCCCCACCTCCATTGGGCAGACAACTGACAGAAATACATATATGTAAGAATATAACAATACAAATTATCAAATAAAATCATATTATACAAAAATATAAGACTATGCAGAATGATTTTTAAAATCAACAGAAAGACACAAACATTAAACATAGCCACGGCAACAACCTTTACTGAAACATAACATTTGGCATTGGTGGGAAAGAACTCTATATTACCAACCTGCTCTAACTGTGACGCGTGCAAGTAATCCAGATTTAAAGTATAGATTTAACCCTTGTAACACTGCTATAAGTAAGACTATGTAATCTTTTGTTGCCATAAGGTTTTACTGGCAGATTTTTATTGTATCCTTTTTGTTTTTGTTTAGCTTGCAGGTTCTACTTTACACCTTGTCCCAGTTCTACACAAATGTTGAGATTGAGGTAAGGATTTCCTCTAAACACAAAAATTGCAAAATAAACTATCTATCTATCTATCTATCTATCTATCTATCTATCTGTCTGTCTGTCTGTCTGTCTGTCTGTCTGTCTGTCTGTCACACAATTCTGGTTCATAGTTTGCATTTGGTTCACTGTTTTTCTTCTAGGTCTTAGTTTTCCTGGCTAGAGATGAAAAAGAAAAATGGTTAATTGGCATTGTCACTTAATAATGTGTTAACTTTCCCAGCCCTAATTAAGATGTATATTTACCTTGTATTATGTTATTGCCTGGAATTACAATATCATATGAGTAGTGTGCATTTTGCCGTGGAAAAGGTGTGCTTCCTAAAATGCATCCATACATGTTTCAAAACAGGAGACAGGAAAAAAGATTGATACATTGGAGAAACAAAACCTCAGGTTAATTTACATGACCATCCATAAACACACACACACACACACATATATATATATATATATATATATATATTGTAAAAGGCGCTATATAGCGCCCGACCCGGCACAGACCACGCAGAGGCACGTGTATAAAACACACAGGCTTTATTTTCTTTTCTTCAGCTGTGTGACACGTCTTCCCCGTGCCACACAGCCCAAACACAGTCCCAAAGCACACAAACCACAATTCTCCACCACTCCTCCCAGACAAGCTTCGTCTCCTTCTTCCTCCCAACTCAGGCTCACCGAGTGGTGGTGGCTGGGCCCTTTTATAGCCCACCCGGAAGCGTTCAAGGTGATTAACCACCTGGTCCTAATTGGACTTCCGGGTGGGGCTGCAGGCTCGTCCAGCCGGGCTGTGGGAAGCAGGCAGCTCCCCCTAGCGGCCACGCCGGGCCCCAACCAAGCTGTGGAGGACTCCATCTCCCATGGAGCCCTGCGGGTGGTTGGGAAAACCCCGTCGGCCAGGGAGGCTGCCACCAAGCGTCCCGGGGAAGGTACTGGACTGTCCATGGAGGCTCCCCCGGAACATAAGCAGCAGGGGCGTCCCTGCCGGGCATGGGACCCAGCTGTCCTTCACAATATATATATATATATATATATATATATATATATTTATATTCAGTGAATGTATTTCTACATACATGTATATGTTGAGTGAAGTGATGATATTATATACAGTATGTACATAATCTTTATGATTAATATGTGAATAACAACATCATAGAAAAATCTTGTTTTATTTTTTTTGTTACTATAGTTTTTGCCTGTATATTACCCAGATGAAGATGAAAAGTCCAACCCTGTTCTCTTTGCAAGCAATGTTCAAAGGTTAATGGGAAAGTAAGCATTTGTATTGTAATCTCTTTCTTGGTTATATGCATTTTATTGTATAGCCTTAATTATTCTACTTGTAAGTAGGTAAATTTTGTTAATGGAATTGGACACTATAGTTTAAATACTGTTTCCAAAAAGAAAGTGAATTACTTGCATGCCTGTGAATCCGTAAGTCATCAAGGCACAGTGATAGTTTAAGAATTTGCTATTTCATTATGACTTTCAATATGCAGTTTGGATTTTATAAAAACAATTCTCTGCTATTTGTAGGTCTTTGGGAGTTCCTGTAACAGAATTTGAATTTGAATCCAAAATGCCAGTCTTTTGCATTGGAAAGCTAAAACTTCCTCTTGAGCCAAAAGTAAGGGAGTTGGAGGCTGTGCTTCAGTTTTCCAGGTAAAACCACAGACATTTCACTTCAACAGTGGAATCCTAGTGCATTCAAAA
Source organism: Polypterus bichir lapradei (assembly GCA_026402145.1). Classification (NCBI taxonomy): domain Eukaryota; kingdom Metazoa; phylum Chordata; class Cladistia; order Polypteriformes; family Polypteridae; genus Polypterus; species Polypterus bichir. Next base: position 36,866,096 of record JANRMT010062852.1, on the reverse strand, counting down.
TATTTTGTGGTGGTAGACTCTTATATTCAATTTGAATTATCCGGAGTGCCAGCAGCGGTCACTTCAGCCAGTTGTAAACTGTAAAAGAAAGCTTCAAGATGTATCATTAATCAAGTGGTTTTATTAAATACATAAACAGGGTGGTATGAACAAATGAAAATCACAAAGTATGAAACAAAAAAACAAACATAAGCCAACTGCCTCTTTTACCATAAAGATATAGGCAGTATATACAGTACACAGTTATAGGCATATAGGTTGGCTTATCTACAATCCCAACTTTTTGGGTACCAAAATAGGCCATGTTCACGAACTTCTGCCTTTCTTCCTTCTGTGTGAGCGTTTGCTCTGTCTCATGGCTTAATATATCATTGACAGAGAGAAGCTTTTAAACCCCATTTGGGTTTACTTCTAGACACCAGTACAGTGTGTTAAGGCCATCATGCCATAGTGACCTGTGATGGCCCCTTGATCTACTGATGATTAGCCTGCTGCTACCTGCTGTTTAGGAGATGTGCTGAATTTCTCCCAGTCATTACTCTGTTTTTAGTGGTGTCATCAGTGGATTCTCAGTCCTGATGTAGCATATGCAGAAACAGGATGTGTTATCTTCTAGAATCCTATCTTCCCACATTGGCTTACTGAGATGATTTCTTCTTCAAAATTTGAGTTTTCACAAACACAGACTAATACAGTATAAAATCATGCACTATATATGACACTCTGGGTTGAGATTCTATATATTCTGTCGGACATCGTTTTGAAAACCTTTGAGATAGTGATAGATCCTCATCCACTTGCCCTTTACAGAAGATGGAACATACATCATCAGACATTATTCTAATGTTTTGACCTTGGCTGCTGATTAATCCTGCTGAATCAGTTCTTTCTGTGCTCATCTTTGCTTTTATATGCTCAATAGCCACTTTATTTGTCCCACTTACCCATTAACGCAAATAGCCTGCTCCTCCAAATGGGATTACGTGTTTTCGAAAATACATAAATAAAATGCTTATTATGTACAAGGTGCATAATGTAAGTGTTTTTGTCGTTTTTCCTGCGAAACATTGTGCTTCTAGCATCTTAGAAACACCTGTCTTCCTGGGAGTTGTATACACTACAACAACACTACAGAGAATAGTACAGTAATCAGAAAGCTGTAGTTCTTTAGGCAGAAGCATCTGAGAATAATGACCAGATTCTTTTAAATGAACCAAAAAGCCACAAATACTCAAATACACAAATACTCAGCTTTTTACTACACCAGTTAGCAGAAGTGATTCTTTAAATACACAATCAAGCAGATGGGCTACTGCACCAGAAGACCATACAGTGTTCAATTTGTGTCCGCAAAGCAGTGGAAGATGAGACACAGATGGGCACGCAATTATGAAAACTTTACATTTGAAGAATGGAAATGGGTCTGACATGTCTCTTTCTGCTGTGATATCCAAAGGATAGGGACAGTATTTGGTATAAACTGATTGAATCCATGGATCCTTCTTATCTTGTATTAGTTTTGCAGGCTACTGATGGCATCCATGGCTTAATAAATTCAGGATGTTTGAGAAACAAATGACTACCTGAGTCTAGGTGGGTCTTTCTAATGTGGGGAGGGGGATTTATTGGACATAACAGTAGAAGAAAATCACTGGGAACTGAATCCTGTCCTGTGGGTGGTGTGTGCAGGGCTAGAACCATCCATAGACAGGATCCAAGTTCTTCATCATCACCATCATTATCACACACTCTAGCACTCTCCTTCATTCACACTAGGACAATTTAGAGTCATTATTTAAGCTCACAGGCATGCCTTTGGAGTGGACCACAGACCTGCAGAAAACCCACGAAGTCTTGTAGGAAACATGCAAAACATCACAGATTGACTTTGCAGCTGGCACAATAATAAACCCAGGAGCGCAGACTTGTGAGGTGAAAACAGAAGAAAAGAAAAATTAAAGTGTAAAAACAAATTGTGTGTTTAATTATTTTAAAATGTTAATGACTACTGTATGTTTCAAGGTGCATTTCAAAAACTAATTCCTAGATGTGGTGGTGAAAGACATTTAAGATTTTTATGGTTTTTTTTATTATTTGCATACTTCTTGCATTTTGACTTTTATCAGAATATATGTAATTATCTTGTGATTGATACTTCACAGCCAGGGGCAACATAATTTACAAATGAACTTAGAAGAGCTGATTGAAAAGTGTCATAAAGGTGTGGGCCCGTGGCTGAGAATGGAGCAGTTCAGTTCCTTGATAAACACACTACCAGAACATGTCATCCAGAAAATATTCAGCATTTTTGGCAAGGTACAATTACAATTCTTACACTGTTGAGACTGACCTATTTATCTAACTGCCTTTGCCTTGTGGTTGTTAAAGATGTTCTTTGCTTTTGTAGTGACTTTTTATTATTATACTAAGATGTATTCTTCTTTTTTCCTGTTATCTTTAGATCATAACTTGATCACAATGAGTGAAATTCACGACTGAAATTTAGAAGAAAAGTCAAATGATTGTTGGTCTGTTAATTTGTAATTCTTTTGTAGATAACATGGTTTGAATTTTAATTATGCTTTGAGATGTTTTTTCCAACTGGCCAGCTGCCATTTCAGAATGCGCTAGAAGGTGTATGAATTAAATTCATTTTTTAACACGCTTCACTGAATGTTAAACCTTTGCTGACTTTATGCAAGCATATTGTTTGCAGTTGCAAAACTGACATTAGTAATCACTGCATCGGGTTGACAGACATAATCTGTCCTAACTTCTCTCAATATTTGGCGAGTCATTTTTTTTTATTGTTCTTGTCCCAATGTATATTTCAGGGTCCTGAAGAACATCTCGACTTAAGAGTATTTGTTGTTTGCTTGGCTGTCACAGATCGAAGATGGGTTGTGGATGAAGTGCTGGAACTGGCTTTTAAAGTAAGGCTTGAGTATACATAAGAGACAGGAGTGTAGCTTAGAGGTTTACAAAGTATGCACAAAACATTTATTTTTTATTTCTGAAATCACACTGTAATTACATTAAGCAAGCAACTGTACTTCATTGTTTTGTAGGAAAGGTGGAATTTCCATAGTTCAGTAAGTCTTTGTCACCAAGTGTGTTTTATAAGAAATAAAACGCATGATTTCCATGATCTCATGCCTCAAGGTTACACTTTACTCAGTCAGAGATTAACAAAGCTGCTATTAAGTTTGTGGATATTGAATGTTATGGATTACTTTAAGATCTGCTAGCTAAAGATAGTGTTGATAATGGACCTATTATATGCTAAAAGAATTTCTAGGATGTTAAGAAGATATAATAAGATAAAATATAGAAGACGGGGTGATTACTGTTTCTTTAGCATTTCAAGCACATAATTTAGCAAAGATTAATCGATCAAATTTCATCCATTAATTTGCCCTTAGAGGATGACGCAACCGCAATTGTGCTTGTTAAAAGTGCCAATATGGAGGTCAAGTTGGATGTAAGCCAAGAAGATACCCAGAAGAGTTCATCGGAGTTAGACAGTGTCTGGTGCCGCTTGAGGGAGCATGGGTCCATTTAAGACTGCCTTCAATTCTTGTCTGAGTCGTATTCTTACAACATTAATTGTCTTCATACTGAAGAGACAGGCATGTGCACCTAGTTGTCATAAACATTGGGGGGCAAAACATTATAGGCTACAACATGAATAATAATTCAGTTTGGTCACATTTAACAAACTATCTGCCTGAGTTCAGAAATTAGTCATTTTTATTGAAGGATTTAGGCAGCTTTTCATTTGATAAACTCTTTGACCCTGTGCATTGAGATGATATTGTGTTGTCTGCATACTCTGACATGAACACAGTAAACAGGAACCACAGTAGATGTTTAAAGATGATTGACATATTTCAGTTGTATCAAATTTTGGATTATATTGGGCAGGTCAGTTTGCTTCAGGGACCTAAATTCAATTTGTCTGTTTATGGTTTATGGGGCTGTTATGATACAATTGTGGTTTTTCTGTCCCTGTCACTGTAGGCTAACAGCTAGGCTGATATGTCAAACCCAGGTCCACCTTTATAAGTAGCCTGTAGCAATATGTAGACTCCCACCCATCCAGTATGGTGATGTAATAGACTGAATACTCCTCACAGACAGCACCTAAGGAGGCAAGGAAGGCATTTGTAAAGTTAAAATACCTCTCCTACTTAAAAAAATAAAACATGGCAGCACACAAAGCACCAGTGCATTAGTTACATAATTAACCAAGAAGACCATTTATACATACTCAGTAGTCACTTCTTAACTCATCTGACTGTAATAAAAATCTACAGCCACTTTGCCTCTTGTTTGGGATTTCCCATTGAGATTTGGCTTAATGTGGCTGTGCTGTGGTTTTGTAAATAAATATCTCTGAAATTGCACTGTAGAGCTGATTTAGTGGATTTTACAGTGGTGCCTTCTGTAAAGAATGGTAATCAACCTAGACCTCCGCGTTTACATTTGCAGTGCACCATGTAATGCATATGTATGTTATATCCCATTTGGCATGGGATTCATAAAAGCAGTGTTAATGTTTGTGATAGCGACTGGGCAGAAACACTTTTATTGAGGTGAATTGATATTGTCGCCACCAGAGTGTGCCCCTATACCCCATATCCCTCAGGCACCACTTCCCACAACAGTTCCAGGTTCATGGCAGCATCTACTCCACTCCACTCCTCTTCAGGTTTGTCCATCGACTCCAATCAAACCCTTGAGTTAAGGTGGGTGGCTCCTTTTATGCTGGACCTGGTGAGCATTTCTGGAGGCACAACCACTCACTAAGGAAGTGCCTTCGGGTCAGGCAGACCCCGGTCCAGATAGGGGTGCTTATTAGGAGTAGGGCCCCCTGGCCACACTCATGGCGTCCATCAGGGTTGTACTTAAAGACTTCAATTGACAAGTTCCCCTGCTGGTATGTATGTGGGTGTTCTTAGCCCCTGGATGTTGCTACCTGGCAGCTTGGGGGAGGAAACAGTTCCGATAGCCATTATTCCCCTGTTACTCCATTTAATGGGGTTGTTGTTAGGCCAGTCCCACCCGGCAGTCCATAACTACACAAACACACTATATATACACATACTACCAGTCAGAAGTTATTAAACACCCCCATTTATCAAAATTTGTATTGAAATTGAAGCACAATTTAAATTGCATTTAGCCTGAAATTGTACAATGAAAAGGAAGAAACTTTCAGAGGTTAAAAAAAAAGTTCAGGATACCAAATACGGAATAATAATGTAATTTGGGAAGTCATACAAAAAGGCCTTTTTTCAGGGAACCAACTTACAGCTGCTTTTATACAGACTGAGAGTTTGTAAGTAATAAACAAAAGTCAGAAATCTTGTAGGAATTGTTTGCACCACCTTTCAAGGCTTAACTAACACCTAATGCTGCAGAACAGCAATGGCTTTTTCTATTTATAATTGGTTCGGCATCCATGTCTAAAGTTCATACTGCTGATATTCAAAGTACTAAAGTATTTTGTTTCTTTTACTTCAGCTTTTTGATGGTGATAGAAAAGGCTACCTGTCAGAAGATGAGTTTGCCTCATTTCTGCAGTCTTTACTGACCTGCCCTGACCTAGACTCCACAGAAATATTTCAGGAGACGTACAAGAAACAACAATCCAGACTGACCTTGGGTGAGATGTTCAATTTTGCTGGAATGTGGATATTTTAAACTCGACTGAATTTCTGTGGGAAGGATTCTGCACTTGTGTTTGAACTTTAGAATGCCCATTTGCTGCTGTATCATATGGGCTCTGAAATTCATTTAGTGAGAAGATTAAGCACAGTACAGTTTATTTATTGTTGTGAGCTGACATATTCTCGTTATATTGATGTAGCAATATATTGTAAATGGAAATAGATACAGAAATGAAGATTGACATTTTGTTTTGTATGCACACAGTTAATGTGGAGCACCTTCACTAATGTGAGAAATGTTTCATACTCATCAAGAAACATAACCGTCATGGAAATGTTCTGCTAGCAAGTGAAAACCTGCTATCAGAATTGTGAAAAGCACAGTATCTTACTATATAAAAGCGGTCGGGATTGTCCTTCCGTCCCGTGACTGGAAAGCGTAGCGGTATTCCGCTTATCACAGACTTACTACTTGCAGCTTGCGGTACGAAGCGACATGATGTGAGCAGAGTTCTGGTGCTCCCATCGTTCCCTTGCTTTTGTGCGCGATGCGCTGGAAAAATAGACAAAATTATGTCTCTGGAAATAATTAATGTTGTTGGAGTACAAATGCCTCACCGCGTAGTAAATATCAGGGGGGTTCAAAAGGGCGACCTCAATATAGAAAAAAAGTTTAAATTTCATCACAAAAATAACAGAAACTACGAGTATTAAAGTAATACCGCTCAAATGCAATATAACCAAATTAATGAGTTTGTATAAAATATCAAATTGATCTACATATTGAATTGCCTTAAGAAGTGGTCAACTTAAAAGTCGGTCAGCCTAGTACAGTATATTTTCCAGTTCATTTCCAAAACCTGTTTATCCTGAACATAATTGCCAAGACCAGGAGCCTGGGCAGCAGGGATCACAGGGCAGGGACTCCTTCTGTTTTATAGAACACATACAAAACAAAAAGCCGCACAATTTAATCCTAAACTACTATATGGGCAAAACTGACTTTTTAAGTAAAATTGGTATCACATTTCCACCTACCATTATTGAAATAAACATTTTTGTTCAAGTTGAAATGAACACACATCATGTGCAACTTTTTATTAACCTTGTGTAAGATCTAGTAAAAAAACAACATTTAAATGAAAAACAGATCAATTTTAGAAAAAAAATATTAAGAATTAAAAACTTAAAAAAAAGGGTACCACCCCTTTTAGTGAACGTTTTGATTATAGTATTTCTGACAATTTTATCACACATTTTTGCAAAGAACAAGCAAAATCAAATAGAAAAGGGCTGTCCCGTGCGCTGCTCTGTTTAGAGAGTCCACAGATTTCCAGTGGGAGTAAGGTTCAGACTCTGACTGGGTCATTGCTGGCCATGAACCTTCCTTGCCTTTTAAATCATTCCTTGTTTGGCTTGTCCGTGTGATTCAAATCACTTTTGTGTTGAAAGGTGTTTTTTTTTTTTTTTTTTTTACCTCAGCTTTCTGGAAGAAAGCAATGTCTTGAATTTTAGTGCTATTCATTTTCCCCTCTAATTTGATCAGAGCCTGTCCCCATGGAAGAGAATCATTTTCTGGTACCGCCATACTTAATAGTAGGTGTAGTGTTGTTTGGTTGATGAGTTGCTTTGCCTTTGTCCCAAGCACATACTTTGGAATTAAAGCTATCCATTTCTGTCATGGACCCCTTCCTGTCTTCCAACATGGTTTTTGGAAGATTGACTGAGAATATAAACTTGGGTGTTCTTTATAGTGTGAAATGGCTTCCGTCTTGAACTGTACCCCACAGCTCAGGCTCACTAAGTATGGCTGTGATATGCAGGGAGTGGCCTGCTATCTCCAAAAACTCCCAAGGCTCCCTGTATCTTTTAACAGGAAGGAACAATATTTGTTCTATAAATGACTCTGTTGTCAGTGTATTTCAGTAAAGCTAAGTAAGTGTTAGTAAACATGTTGTGCCTTGTTATTTATGCAAAGACAAACAGCCTAAAGGATAATCATGACTTATAAAAAGACAAAACCAGTGATCTGTGGTCACAGCAAATATTTCCAGATATTATCCGCCTGTAGAGAATGCTCATTAGTTGCTAACGTTCTTTCTATTTATTTGCAGAAGAAGTCAAGGAGTTATTTAAGTCTCAGCAGTACCGGAGACTTTTTACATGTTACCTGAGGCCATTGTCTGCAATGCCAGAGAAGTCAAGCTCCTCTCTCAGACATATGACAGCTCTGGAAAGTGACGGATCACAAAAAATGAAGGCCGTGTCCAGTAGAGGTGAATCAAGTGGAGGTGTCCCAGCTGATAAAAAGGGACACTGAAATATTCACAGCCTCTACGAAATTGTTAATGCTGCTAGAATGTAAGCCACAAAATACAGAAATTTGTGCACAAACAGTATTTTCTAATTTTGTACATATTTAAATTTTTTATTTTTTAAAAGAAATATTCTACTTTTGCAAAGGAACAATATTCTCAGGGTTAACTTACAGGTGCATTCAGATATAGTAGCGTTCTTTTATATTTGATGTTCATTTTTTTCTAATGTTTCTTATGGTGTAAAATGTGTTATATGTTATTTTTATGGTGCTGCAAAAGAAATTTGACTTATTAAAAATACGTTTTATAGAAATATGTCCTTTTAAAAATACATGTTATAATGCTGCTCATTTATAGAATCTTCTGTTAAAGACATCGTTATGATGGAATTAAGAGCAATGTTCAGCAGCACGTTTATTTTCAAGCTGTCATACCGTGCAATAGGGCTGTTACACTCAAATACCACTTTGAATGTCTTTGATTGTGTTTTGTAGCCTGAATATTCAGAACTAAATTAAATCCTGATTGTTTTGCTGTACACCATTGTGGGATGTTCATATCGTATTCACTCATTCGTGTTGCTGTTGTCGTTAAAAAATAAAATGAGCATTGTGCCCAGTGAGAAACAGCAGCTGTTTCTTTGTGAACTGTAAAGTGCTACATGGAGCATCATTATGGTTACCTCCACTTTTCCTTTCAGCCAAAGGAACCGCCTGGCACGTGGCTGTAAAAGTTCAAACTTGAGAGTATCGCATGTGTAGCAGAGAAGTACACACTTTGTACTGTGGGTCTCTTTCTGTCAAGCAAGTAGAATCCTTAGTTAAACTACTGCTGATTGCGCTAACACTTTACACAGAGTGGTGGCTCTGAGTGATCTGCACTGGTATCCCGAAAGTTGCCGGTTCGAATCCCCGTCACTGCCAAAAGAGATCCTACTCTGCTGGGCCCTTGAGCAAGGCCCTTAACCTGTAATTGCTCCAGGGGTGCTGTACAATGGCTGACCCTGCCCTCTGACCCCAAGGGGTATGCGAAAATGAACAAATTCCTAATACGAGAAATTGTATATGGCGAAATAAAGAACAAAAAAAAAAAAAAAAACAGCTGCTAAGTTAGCTTCTTCAAGGTTTTTCTGCCCACTGGGGTTAGAGCCCATAGTGTATTTGCCACTCTCTTCTGTATGAACTGGGGTGAACCGTTACCTTTTTTATACATGGAACAATTGAATGTACTAAAATATCACACTTTTTATTACTTTATTAGCAAGTAATGTTCTCAACCTTAACCCATTCGGGTGTTGTGGGCAGCAGGGCTGAAAGTCTATCCTGGCAGAATTGGGTATAAGGTAGGCGTTATTTTTGGACAGGGTTGCCAGTTCATTACACAGACCATTTGTTCTCACACCCACACACAGCCAATTTGGATCTGCTTGTTAGCTTAACCTGCACATCTTTGGGATGTGGGGGGAAACGCATTCAGACACGGAGAGGGTGTGCAGTAACCAGACATGAGATTCAAAGCCAGGACACCGGATATGTGAAGCAGCAGCTGTCCCATTTTTGTTTTTCTTAATATTATATTTTGCAGATGCCTCTACTCAAAAAAACACAGTAATTCATAAAAAAAATGTAAGCTATTAGCAGACAAACTAAAAATGTAATAAAAAGGACAAGATGTATCTTTAAAGTAGAGCATTGGACACCTAGCAGTGTGGTTATTTCCAAGTCCAAATTAAAATTCACACTTCCAAATAAAAAACTCACCTGGTTAATGGGGTCAATGGAGATACAAATCCTGGAAACACGGTGACAGATCTCAGAATGCATCGTGAGTGGTTTGCGTTTTCAAGGTACGTTCCATGTGTTACATTTATCTGACAGCCGCAGTGTTTTATGCACATCCTAGTAGTAAAGGCCTGTGAAGTATAAGCACTTCTTCATTTGTGTACCCTGTGGAGAAGGAATAAATCTGACCTTCAACAAAATTATCAACCAAAGAGTACACCCAGAAACACGTCGGGGCTGCCAAACATTATACAGGGTGAGCCAAAATGAAGTACCACATTTCTCAAGGTCATTGCGTGAGGTAGAGGCTGCCGAGTGGGTTGGAGTGGGGGGTCCTTTGATAGGCGATCCCTTGTAGTTTTCAGATGGCAACATGCCTTGGTTCGGTGCTCACCGTGCTTTCGCTGTCGTAGTGTTCTTCAAAAACAACAAATCCATCATCACTACGCAGCGCGCCTTCCAAACGCACTTCAGTATTCCTCCTAACGGTGACGTCCCAAATCGGAAAACAATTCTTGAGTGGTTGGCTAAATTTGGACAGACGGGTATAACATTGAACAGAAAATCCCTAGGCCATCCTCGGACTATACAAACGCCTGAAAACTTCCAAGCTGTAAGGGCATCAATTTTGCAATCTCCTATAAGTTCAGCGTGTTCTGCCTTTCTAGCACATCTTTGAGGAAGATTTTGCACGAGGACCTTAATTTCAATCCATACAAAATGATGGTGGTGCAGGAATTCACTGAGAGAGACTGGGAGAGCCGTAGAGAGTTGTGCGTGAACATTCGGCAAACCGTTCATCGAGATGCCGTCGTCCTGTGCAGCGACGAGGCACATGTCCATTTGAATGGTTGCGTAAATAAGCAAAACTTTCGCTATTGGGCTGAAACCAACCCTCGTGAACTTCATCAGAGACCCCTGCACAGTGAGCGTGTTACAGTTTGGTGCGCCATTGCAGAATTTGGCATTGTAAGCCCTTACTTTTTTGAGGAGGGGGAGCAAAGGTCACCATCACTTCAGAACGTTACATTGAAATACTAGAGAAATTTTTTGCGGCCAAAACTAGAAGAAATGGATGTGGTGGATGCCTGGTTTGAAAAGGATGGAGCAACAGCTCATACGGCATGGAGATCCATGCAAGTTTTCCAGGAGATGTTCCTGGGAAAGTTAATCTCCCTGAGCAGTCATGTCAGGTGGGCTTCATGTTTGCCTCATTTTGCTCCATGCAATTTCTTCTTGGGCTACCTCAAGTCAAAGGTATACACACACCAACCTCAAAACCTTGAAGCCCTCAAGGACGGTATTCGCCAAAATTCCCTTGAAATGGCCGAACGAGTCATGCAAGCATTCAGAAATTGTCTTAAAGTGTGTACCACTAATGATGGCCTCTACCTTGAAGACATCATTTTTAAAACACAGTGAAAAAAGTCTGTTCTGTATACCCTTTCTTGTGTCGTAATGAAATTTATTTTATCTTGTATCGTCCTTGTAGAATAAACGTTTGAAATGTGGTACTTGTTTTTGGCTCACCCTGTAGTAGCACTGGGTGATGTGTAAAATTCTCAGGTGGATCGATTGTCCCCATAAACATCGCCAGTAGTTTTTCAGAGGGGAGATGGTGAAGGGAGGGCAGCTTAGTGGGATTCAGCATGACCATGTTATCTGAGTAAGCCAACATCGCTTTTCTGTAATTCGTGTAATTTTCAATTGTTGTCATTGTTTGAATGCAGGGCTATTAACAAATACCTTGTTTCATATGAAAAAGCACAAATGGGTGAATGGGTGGCTAAGAAGAAATTCAATGCCTCGCCCCCCGCCTACTTGGCAACATTTGCCTTCAATATAAATAAGCATGATGAACAGAAAAATTTACCCCAAGTTATTTTTGACTAAGTAGAAAAGTGATTGTTGCAAATACAAACATTTCACAAACAACCAACTCAAGAGTGTTGCTACCACAAGCATTTAAAGGCTCGTCTCACTGGCTATTAATTTATTGGTGCTGTGGGGTTTTTAAAAAAGCACAGAATATAAGCTGTCCAGTGCAAGATGGGCATAAAAGTACCACAGCCACTTCATGTTATTTGTGAAAAAATGTTTGTGTTATTCATCATCTCCAAAGTGTTGTTTTAAAGCACGAGTGTTTATCTTGCTAAGCCACATTCGTCAGTCAGCCTTCAACTCGTCCAAAATGACACACCTGGACAGAAGATAGTCAGTTATAGCCTGGACATAAATTAAGTGCCATCCGTTTGTGTTTTAATAATCCGTGTTACGTACATTTTGGGGAAGTGACAGACGTGTGAGCCATCGAATGCCCCACTGTGCCAAGTCACTTCTGTAGTGGGAGCCTGACGTAAGTCTCCTGCAGAAAGCACAACGGTGATGGCTGACTGATAGTTTATTCATTCCAAAAGGCTGGAATAAGTGGTGAGATACCATAAACTCTATCTGTTTAAGACTGCTTTTCTCTTTCATTATAATTGCTCTGTCTGATTTTAATTTTTGTATTTTTAGTTTTGTTTATAATGTGTGTTTTGTCTATTGTTCGGTATCCTAGAGTGTTTAGAAAGGCGCTTACAAATAAATAAAAATGTATTATTATTTATTATTATAACGCCGGCTGGGACACACCTTTTGACAAGAGTACATTTTCAAAATCTCCTTTCTTTTTTGTTGGACAGCCAGAGAGGTTGCAGTCTTTGACAAATAGTGGGCAGCTGTTAATGGTCTCACATGTCTGCTGCTCGCATATGTGGATTTCACTTTCACCAAACAATAAATCTTTTAATTCTCGCGAATACGCCTCTTCATTGGGAAGAAACACTACTTTTCCCTGATGGCAACACGAATTAGACGATCTACAAGTCTCCGACTTAAAATTTAAAACCGAACAATATATTCAATCTCTTTTCGGTGTTCCGTTATTTCACCAAGTAATAATTTCTGTTTGTTTGCACTAATGCGATCTTTACTGTTATTTTTTTAAGACTTTTGAATTTTAGTACTTTCATTACCTCTAACCTGCTCTGCATGTGTATCGCGCAAGCGTTTTTGAATTCTTTACGACGTTCTACTTTGTCTTCTACTCTTTGTCTTTTACTTCCGGCCCCGGGCGTGGTTAAATGTCTTGGCGCAAAGTCTCGTCTCGCAGGACATGAAAGTATCCCTCTGTAAAAGTCACGTCTTGTCCCAGGCTAAAAAGTCTTGTCTCATCCCAGGATTTTTTTATTATAATAGAGAGAAATTGTAAACAGATTTGTATCTTTCTGTTCATGTGCCCAGTGTAAAATGGGCATTTATAATCCGTTTAATGATCGTCAAAGGAAAATCCATCCGCAATGTAAGTGATGGCCTGTCAGCACAAGCCTACCTCACGGGATGTTTTGTTTTCTTGCCATGCTTTGTTAGAGATTTTAATGGGATGGCTTCTTTAATATTAGTTCTATGACATGAAGTATGAAATTAAATAGGTATTTATTATAAATTATAAAATTATTATTTATAAAATTATTATAAATAGGTATTTATTATTTATTATAAAAGCAACACATCAGTGCTCTCTTTTGAAGTTGTGCGCACCACGATGGGAAACATACTCTACATTAGGGGTCTCCAGCTCTGGTCCTGGACCAGGGCCATCTTAACGCATGGGCACACTGGGCAGTTGCCCGGGGGCTTATGCTAATCTATGTGTGTTGTGACTTGTTGATTAATCTTTGCTGTACAGCATGTTTTTTAATGTTTAAACACTGATTTTGCTGGAAGTACCAATACAATAAGTATAAGTATAGTATAATTTAATAGTTTAATTTTATTGACCATTTACATTTTTATTCCTGTGAGTGGTTGTGTAAGTAGGGGCCCCAGTGCACTGCTTTGCTCCGGGGGCTGCTACTTGATTTAAAAGGACAGTCAGCAGTTTCGTTTTGTGGACGTGCTCGCCCCCCTTCTCTAGTCTATCAGCGGCTAAGTGAGTTTCTCTCTCGTTTGTCTTTTCTCGGTGGTTTCAATTTGGTGACAGAGTCGCTTTCTTTCAGCTTCATGCTACAGCCCCGAACTTCTTTCTTCTTCCGACTTGCTAACTTAGGACCGCCTTGCCGGCTCTTTCGGCTTCATGCTATAGCCTCGCACTTCTGGGCTGGACAGACAGACACACACACTTCCACGTGTAGACGTTGTGGCAAGCGGCTGGGGGTGGCACCCAGCCAGGATGCCCGGAAAGACCGGAGGAGGGATTACGCCTCCTCCAGACCACGAGTGGGCGACCGCCCTGGTGGCTTTGGGGACCACGGGAACTGAGCTTGGAAGCTCAACCCTATAGGGGCCTGTGGTCACCGCCAGGGGGCGCCCCAATGCCTGGAGAGCCCTGGTCCTCAGCACTTCCTCCACACCCGGAAGTGGGAGGAAGACAACCAGGGACACCTGGAGTGTTTCCGGGTGCACAGCCGGTACTTCCACCACACCGGGGGGTGCCGGCAGAAGATTATCGGGTGGCACCTGGAGCACGTCCGGGTGATTATAAAAGGGGCCACCTCCCTCCATTTGATGGCTTGAGTCGGGAGCGGAGAAGGCCGGAGCTCAGGAGGAGAGGAGTGGAGGCGGCCTGAAGAGAGACAGGCATTTTGGATAGGCCTGGACTTTGGGTGAGGTAAGGGGTTGTGTGTCACTTTATTTGTAAATATGTACAATAAACGTGTGTTGGAGTTTGAACCATCGGTGTCCGCCTGTCTGTGTCCGGGCCACCTACCACAACGTTTATATATAAGATGTTTTCATTAATTAGCAGCCAAACAATACTGAAATATAAAGGAGCCAACACATGACCAGCTAACCGGTGTCCATTATACAATATCGGAAAATAAAGAGAGGGGACAGTCTCAGTAATGTGGACGAGCTCAAGTCCATAAAATATTTTGATGGGGGTCTTAGAAAAAATTTTAGAAATGTCTGCTGGAGAAGAAGAGCCCAACAAGCCATGGTTTTGAATAACAGGTTTAATTAACAACAAGAATGGGCTTCTAATTAAGAAATTGGTTGGAGTTAGCTGGTCATCTGCTGGCTCACTGGCATCACATGGAGTTTAACGAAACAAGAAGCAATTCAGAGGACTGAGTGTTAAGAAATGAAGGCAAAAAACTGGTCAATAATTAAGAAAAGGGTTAGGATAACAACCTGCTGCCACAGTAGCCCTCCAGAACTAAAGTTGGAGACCCCTGTTCTACATGTAGCCTGCAGACTTTGTAACTCACATCTGAATATATTTGAAAAAAGACAAATTCTTCTATCACTCATTTCAGACAGCAACCCTGCTGATCAATGACTAGCCTGCAATAAGCAAATTTAAACAAGCGGATAGGATTTAAGTGTTATGGCCATGAAAACACAGCAGAACCTGAAAGCCAAGCCAGTAGTCACAGTAGAAAACGCAGGCCATCTTGTTTTTAATCAGCAGGTTGTTTGTCTAACTCAAAAAACTTCACTTACAGTAGACGAGTTTATAATTATGCAGTAGCCACCCAGTTAGGGCAGTGCAAGCACATTTTTGTGGCAGGGTGCTAAAAATTTTGATTTAGGGCAAACCATCTCATTTTTTTGTAGGTACAAAACCAAGAATTAAACTTTAAAATGAGCACCTATCGAATAACCGTGGTCAGTGCCAAGTTAGCTTCTTAAATATAGATATTAGACAGTGCAGATAGGAAGGCCAGATTCTCCTTAAAAGAATATAGGAGGAAAGGGCGGGATGAAAACTTGGAGACTGGAGGCTGGGGGTATCATGGTCTTACAGTGCTGTTTACATCCAGCTGCAGTCAGGACAGTTTTAGGAGCACTTCAGGCACTATCAGTCCTGGAACCTTTTTGTATTCACGTGACAAACGCATTATTTTTATCTCTTGTGTAACTGCAATTAAGTCATTTACTAATTGGATTCAGTGGACACTTTTAATGCTCTGTGTTGCTTTACCTAGAAAATTGATTCATTTTATTTTTTCACACAAAAAAAGTGGACTTCTGAAATCACGTATATGTACATATATATAAAACCAATAAGAAAAGACACGTAACATTCTGTGGTTCTGCTTCAGCTTCAGAACTGAGACTCCTGGGTAATTCAGAAGATTAGTAAATGCGGAGATAAAAAGGCCTCAAAACTACCGAGTCCACTGGTTTGAGAGCAGGAACTAAGAGGTGCGTGTAAAGTACGTGTCAGGGGAGTGGCTCCTGGCAAATGGGCGGAGTCAAAATAGATGCTGCTGACAGGGGCGTCAGCTTACAGGCCTCAGAATGTCTCTGGAGGCTTCAGGGTGTCTCTTCTGCAGCTGGACTCTAATGGCGCAGCTCATGCGCCCCCTTCTAAAGAATCAAACCAAAGAAATCAAGTCTTCAAATAAGAATAAGCTTTATCACTGTGTACCTTAAACAGCACCTTACACACTCGCTGGGGGGCGTATTGCTATGTTACACTGCTATCTTCATCCACTTTTGACGCTGCTGTCACATGTGATACCTCCACTGACTTAGAAAGCCCTGGAGAGCCGCTCAGATCGTGATTTATTTATGCTGTCGAGGGACAGCACAAATTGGCCTACCGGACGCGCTTAGTCTTTTTGGCGTCTTTATGTTTTTTGGTATCGGTATGCTGAGCAATATCTCTACTTCCTCCGTATTTTAGGCATATCAGTCTGTTGTTCTCAGAACCAAATACATCTTCAATGCTCTTTGAAATTCTTCATTAACCCATCGCTATAGTGATGGATTAAGCACATGGGCAAAACAAGCCATCTCAAAACTACAGTTGTGCTTGAACGTTTGCGAACCCTTTCGAATTTTCTATATTTCTGCATAAATATGACCTAAAATATCATCAGATTTTCTCTCAAGTCCTAAAAGTAGATAAAGAGAAACCAGTTAAACAAATGAGACAAAATTATAATACTTGGTCATTTATTTATTGAGGAAAATGATGGAATATGACATATTTGTGAGTGGCAAAAGTATGTGAACCTCTAGGATTAGCAGTTCGTTTGAAGGTGAAATTCGAGTCCGGTGTTTTCAATCAATGGGATGACAATCAGGTGTGAGTGGGCACCCTATGTTATTTAAAGAACAGGGATCTATCAAAGTCTGCTCTTCACAACACATGTTTGTGGAAGTGTATCATGTTACGAACCAAAGAGATTTCAGAGGACCTCAGAAAAAGAGTTGTTGATGCTTATCAGGCTGGAAAAGGTTACAAAAACATCTCTAAAGAGTTTGGACTCCACCAATCCACAGTCAGACAGACTGTGTACAAATGGAGGAAATTCAAGGCCATTGTTACCCTCCCCAGGAGTGGTCGACCAACAAAGATCACTCCAAGAGCAAGGCGTGTAATAGTCGGCGAGGTCACAAAGGACCCCTGGGTAACCTCTAAGCAACTGAAGGCCTCTCTCACATTGGCTAATGTTCATGAGTCCACCATCAGGAGAACACTGAACAACAATGGTGTGCATGGCAGGGTTGCAAGGAGAAAGCCACTGCTCTCCAAAAAAAACATTGCTGCTCGTCTGCAGTTTGCTAAAGATCACGTGGACAAACCAGAAGGCTACTGGAAGAATGTTCTGTGGACGGATGAGACCAAAATAGAACTTTTTGGTTTAAATGAAAAGCGTTATGTTTGGAGAAAGGAAAACACTGCATTCCAGCATAAGAACCTTATCCCATCTGTGAAACATGGTGGTGGTAGTATCATGGTTTGGGCCTGTTTTACTGCATCTGGGCCAGGACGGCTTGCCTTCATTGATGGCACAATGAATTCTGAATTATATCAGAGAATTCTAAAGGAAAATTTCAGGACATCTGTCCATGAACTGAACCTCAAGAGAAGGTGGGTCATGCAGCAAGACAACGACCCTAAGCACACAAGTCGTTCTACCAAAGAATGGTTAAAGAAGAATAAAGTTAATGTTTTGGAATGGCCAAGTCAAAGTCCTGACCTTAATCCAATCGAAATGTTGTGGAAGGACCTGAAGCGAGCAGTTAATCTGGGGAAACCCACCAACATCCCAGAGTTGAAGCTGATCTGTACGGAGAAATGGGCTCAAATTCCTCCAAGCCGGTGTGCAGGAATGATCAAAAGTTACCGGAAACGTTTAGTTGCAGTTATTGCTGCAAAGGGGGGTCACACCAGATACTGAAGCAAAGGTTCACATACTTTTGCCACTCACAAATCTAATATTCGATCATTTTCCTTAATAAATAAATGACCAAGTATAATATTTTTGTCTCATTTGTTTAACTGGTTTCTCTTTATCTACTTTTAGGACTTGAGTGAAAATCTGATGATGTTTTAGGTCATATTTATGCAGAAATATAGAAAATTCTAAAGTGTTCACAAACTTTCAAGCACAACTGTAAGCGTCTTGATATCACACATGCGCAGTTCCCACACGCATACGCACGCCCCTTCATAGACACAGAATATCTGAGTGGGCTGTCCGGTATTGCCTGTTTGAGATAAACTTGATATGATTGGTGATTTGTAACGCATTGAAGGATAATCACCTCAAATGGACCTTCCAGCGCCAACTGGCATTACTGCTCTGACAGTTAAATGAGTCCTGTTTAAAACACTTTTTTAGACAATAAACCAAAATTAGGCAAGAAATATGTGACTGCCCAAGAAATGTGGGATGTGTGGTAACCGTACTTATATAAGGTTGAGTTGGTTTTTGATAATCATTATTGAAGAATGGTGCACAATAATTTATTGGAGATACTTTAAGATTATAATGTTTTCAGAACCTTAAAGTAAACCGTATTTCTGTTTTGCTTACTGTGATCACCAGGGGCTCTCTGGTTTCACAACATTCAACACAGACAGACGTTAGCACATGTCCAGCACACACGTATATTTACAGGGTGAATGTGTCCCAATCATTTGTCAAACCAGAACACAGTGCAAAGCACAGCAAATAAACGGCACTCTGCCTTCTTTCTTCTTCTTCCTCCTTTGTCAAGCTGCTTCTGCTTCCCGACCTGGGCTCCCCGAGTGAAGTCTGGTGGTCCTTTTTATGCTGCACCTGGGATCATTTCAGGTGGCACATCAGCATAAGTACTCTCAGGTGTGATGGAAACCCAAAGTAAGGCTCTGCAGCTCTCCCGGGGGGCTCCCAAAGAACCCAACAGGGCTGGGCCAAACTCCAACTGCTCTGGAGCCCTGCATGAATCCAGTGTGTCACTGCAACCCCGGGGGCTGCCATCTAGTGCTCCTGGGGTGGGACAGTGCCCTGTGCACATCTGCTCCCCTGGTCCTTCCTTCACAATGGCTTCCCGGTCAGGAAAGGGATTTTGTCACGAACCTGTAAATACTTTCTAGCATGTCACTTGTTACAGTTTTGTATCATACCTTTTATAGTACATTAAAATATTTTTTATTTATTGGCAAGGTCCTCTAATAACCCCCCCTCCCCAACTATGAATATTCCAAATTTGTACTCTTGAATGGAAAGAAGTCCAGCTATTGTCAGATACAGTGCACTCCCTTTTTAAAATTCCTCTCACTGACTTTGATGTTTTGTTTTAATCCGAGTTGTCCTCAGGAATCGAGGTGATCTGGCGCAGACATCACAGACGGCGCAGCCTGTCTTCGGTGCCCGACTCGTGGCAAAGACGTGTTGTTACTTAAGACTTTGGGGTGTACGTCATCTGCAGGTAAGCACTATTGGACCACTATACTAATACCGGGTAGGGCCTCCTTTGCTGTCAGACAGCCTTAGTTCTTCATGTCATGCATGGATTCCACAAGATGCTAGAAATGTTCCTTTGAGATTCTGGCCCATGCTGACTTGATTGTGTCACACAATTTCTGCTGATTTGTCCACCGCAGTCGTGCTATGAACTCCACAGTTGTTTCATGTCTCAAAAGTGTGTTCTGAACTCATTGTCCAATTCATGAAACCAGTTTAAGATGACTTTTGCATTGTGACATGGTGCGTCAGCCTGCTGGGACTGGCCCTTAGAAGATGGGTGAATTGTGGCCTTGAAGGGATGCACATGGTCCGCCACAATGCTAAAACAGGCCATGACACTCAAGTGATAATCGATTAGTGTTAACAGGCCCAGAGTGTGCCAAGAAAACATTCACCACTCCATTACACCAGCACTAATCTGGATTGTGGATACAAGGTAGGTTGGGTGCATGGATTCATGCTGTAGGACCCAAATTCTGACCCTACTTACCATCTGTGTAGCTTAGCAGACATTGAAATTCATCAGAGCAGACGGCCGTCTTACAGTCTTTAACTGTCCAGGTTTGGTAAGCCTGTGCCCACTGCAGCATCAGCTTTTCTGTTTTTGACTGGCATGATTGGACCCCAACATGGTCTCCTGGCTGTTGTAGCCTATCGGCCCTAAGGTTCAGCGTGCTGTGGATTCTCAGATGCTTTTCTGCTCCCTGCAGTTGTACAGCATGGTGATCCAAGCCAATGTAGCCTTTCTGTCCAGCCTCTGAGCTCTCTCATCAACATGATCTTTCAGTCTACAGAACTGATGCCCACTGGATGTTTTTTTGCCCCATTCTGGGTTAAACTCTAGAAACTGTCGTGGGTCAAAACCCCAGGAGGTCAGCAGTCACAGAAATACTCAAACATGCCCATCTGGCACCAACAATCGCGCTGCAGTCCAAATCACGGAGATCACATTTTTGACCCTTTTTTTGGTGTCTGATGTGAACATTAACTGAATCTGCAATGTGATTGGCTGATTTTATAAGCAGATTTGCAGGGGTTTCTAATAATTTCCTCAGTGAGCTTATGTGGAAAATCCATGAAAGAATCACACACAGAATAAAATGAAATATCCCAGGTAGCCACACTGACCCTTGTAGTTCCAGAGTCAGTTCTTTAGCACAAAGCAAGCCGCTAATCTACTTTTGTATCTTTAAAAGCGTTCGCTTGTTTTGACATGTGAACTTGTTGTTAACACCCAAGTCTGTTTACTTACCCCAAGGTGTTTTAATATCTGTTGCCTTGGACTTACAGGAGTTCTGTTTTCAAAATGCAAATATGCAAAGTTAATTAGAATTCTCCTTAGACCCTGCCATTAAAGGTGCCTCAGATTTCACTGGTACATTTCTTAAAGCGAGAGAAATACCAGTGGTTAATGGTACCGCCACACAGCTTTGGGTCTTTGTGTATGTCCTCTTTTATGCTCTTTGCATTTAGGATTATTTTATACTTGGCTGACACATTTATCCAGGGTGACTTTAACATATAATTACAGTCCAGCATTCGAGTCCTGGCAGTGCACTCTACAGTGTGTGCCAACAGACAGGCTGGCAACTTCTCCTGCATTGGTTCCTGCCTTAAGACTTGTGCTGCTGGATGAATGGACCTGTTTTACATCCAGTTTGCATACCTTGGACCTTCACCACGCACTGCACACCACATCTGCTTGTTGTTTTCTTTCATTACTTAATAAGACATTTTATTTACAGAGTGCTTTTCCCTTAGTTCACCCATAATGGCAGCATGTGCTGATTACGTGTTGCCACATCCACCATATGCCAAACTACCTGGATTGGGACCCGAGTGAAGCGGGTGACCCCTCAGCCCCACACGGTGGCTGCAGTGCCATGTCTACCACCAACACCCTGTAAGTTGGAGGACCTTCGCTTGCAGATTAATGTCATACCCACGACGAAGGGCCCAATGGAGTAGAGTCACTTCTGGCATTTACGGGATTCGAGCCTCAGCCTTCTGATTGGTGGCGCAGATCCCTAGCCTCAGAGCCACCACTCTGCCTGCTGTTAAGTTCATAGTCCCTCGTAAATAATTCCTATAAAGGTTTCTAGCTTTGCTTCCTCCATCGCACTACCTTGTACATGAAGACTTCTAATCTACTGCTTGGTGTATGTTGCTGATTGTTTTAGATTGTGATATGGAGTCTGGACAGTTGAAGGCCAGCATGTCGAGGTCACAGGACAATACTTTAGTATATGCAGACTTCTACCATGTGATGAGGTTTAGGCCTACTGTAAAAGGTAATGCATAATATGAAATCTCTCTATTATATAAAATAATCTTATGACAAGACAAGACTTTTTGGAAGATTTTTTCAAGGCCCGCGAGTTGAGACTTTGGCCAAGAGATTTTTTCAAGTCACGCCCTCCTCTCATCCATTTTTAACCACGCATACGGCCCTCTGACCTGTCATTTGTGTGAATACTTTTCTGCTCTCTCGGCTCTTATAAATTGTAATGTTTTCCTCGCTTTAAGTTCCAAATTAAAGAAGACGTATTATGTCCAAATCTAATTGAAGAATTTCATCCTGAAGGGTTATTAACGGAAGAAATGAGTACATGAGCAATCTTAGCACCGAGAAAACAATAAAGTCAAAGAAATTAACACCAAAAATGTTGATCAGTTTATACGGCAAATAGGTTAAATGCGTATAAATAGACTATGCTGAAACAGTTGGTGGTGATTGTGTGGAAGATGAAAACATCAACTTACAATATCACGAAGAATATCTACAGCCGTTAACACTGTCGTCTTCCAGCGCATGAATTACTGTAGAAAGAAGGATGTATCCAAGAAAGGTAATGTAGTACATCTTCAGGGGATAACATTAGACAACAAAGGAGATCTTGATAAGCCATTCGTATTAAAACGTTAAGATTAGATTAGATTAGATAGATACTTTATTAATCCCAATGGGAAATTCACATAATCCAGCAGCATTTTACTGATACAAAAAACAATATTAAATTAAAGAGTAATAAAAATGCATGTAAAAAGCAGACAATAACTTTGAGTAATGTTAGCATTTACTCCCCCGGGTGGAATAACAGAGTCCCGTTACAATAGCTTTTGCAAAAACAATTAACAAATCTCAGAGTCAAACATTCAAAAAAATCATTTTATTTAATAGAGAGAAAGAAACGAAATTCAGTCACAGGCAGTTATATGTTGCGTTGTAAAGTCCAAACACAGAATCAAAATTCAATGTGATACTAACAATAATTTAACTCAAAAAATTATTGTTACTGAGGTTTTACAGTAAAAGTGTATGTTTAATAAGTATTTGTGTGTTAATTTCAAAGCCAAACAGAATGAAACGTATAACGCAACGAATAAATCTAATGCAACATGAAACAGTTTTCATTCGATTTATTACATTTTACCATTTTTTACTGCGGTTTATTAGTCGCTGTAATGTAAAATAGTTAGTTCTATTATTCATATGTAACAATTCCCTTGAAAATAACAATCTGTTTAAATTGTACATCCGCTTCTCCATACGCGCCCACCCAGTGGTTGTCAAGCGAAGCGAGCAGAGGGCAGAGCCCCCCAAGTACAAAAAAAGAATATCAATGAGGGCTAAATTTGAGGGTAAAGCAAAAGCCTTTCAAAATAATCTTTAGAAAAACAGCATCAGGTTGAGATTAGAAGGGCCTACTTGCTACCACACTACTTGCTCATTTTTTCTGTGTGTCCACAGTTCTTTGTGAAGCACCACAGAGTAAAACATGTGGACTTTTGAGGAATGATGAAGAGCACTTAGTCAGCCTCGACAAAGCAGCACAGGTCTGCTCTATAAAAGGTCAAACCTACAAGCTGCACGCTTTGTCAGCCCTGCTGCCTCACAAATTCCACATCCTGGTTCAAATCCCGCGCCCAGTCGATGTCTGTATGCCATTTGCATGCTCTCCCTGTGTCTCTGGGGGTCTTCTTTTGGGTACACTGGTTTCCTCACACATCCCCAAAGACTTGTTACTTGAGCTGAATAGTGATTCTCGATTGGGCCCTGTCATAGTCAGTGTCCTCAGCCCCTCACAGCACTAAATGACAGTTGGTGGTATTTGTGTTACTTCTTCTCAGGCCTTGCTTGTATGTTTCCGTGCATCGTGTCACACCCTACAAATAGCACATACTGCTGAGACTCGCCTTCAATCTGTCAGTGCAACAAGTCCAACAAGAAAGTCAAAAGACAGCTAAAAATAATAATCAAACCTGCATAAAGTGGCACACGTCCACTGTGATCTGCGGCCTTTTTGTTTTAACAGACTGTGTCGAATGGAATTAAAAGAACAGGTTGGCATACCCCATAAACAAAAGGCACCCCTATTGTTAGGTGACTCCAACCACCATGCTGACGTCTGAGTCTCCTTCCATAATTTCTATTGTTAAGTCCCCTCAGGGTTTGTTTGTTGAACTGTCACGCTCTTGATTCCTAAGTCCTCTTGTATCTTGTTCTTTTTCAGACCATTTCAAAGTTAAAGTCAACTTTATTATCATATACAGAAACAAAATGGCAAAGCCCCGAGCCCACAGTGACAAGACAACACCACACAACACACTGTGTACACATTTAAACAGGCAATATGAGAACACACTTGAGTGCCATTGTTACACGCAGACACGTCAAATGCAAAGAGACGGATTTCGTCATAGTGGGAGAACATGGGGGGCCACATTGTATTGAGCAGTCTGATAGCCCTGGGGAGGGAAAGAACTGTCACATAACTACGCAGACCTGGCTCTGTTTCTGCAGTATTTATTGTTTTCCAGATGGCAAAATAATGAAGAATCCATGAGGAGGTGAGAAGGGTCCTGGACAGTGCAGCTGGCCTTACGGACACAGCCCATCCAGAACGTGTCTTTCTGAGAAGGGAGTGGCACCCTGGTAATCCTCTCAGCTGACCTCGCTATCCTGTCTTCTCTTACAGCTAGACATGCGGCAGTTGGAGTACCAGACCATAATGCAGCTAGTCAGAACACTCTCGATGGCGTCTCTGTAAAATAAGGTGAGAATGGGAGACGGGGGGGCTTGCGTATCTCCTTGTACTTTTGGTAGTCCTTGATCTGTGTTTGTTCCTAGCCTAACTTGTTCATTTCTTCTTTTGAACCTATAACTACCATACATTACCAGCACCTCCATTAATGATATGACATGTCTGTCCAAAAGTGACCAAATCTGACCAGAGCAGCAGTTTGGGTGTTTTTAATGTGGTTTCAGTCTAATTTGATGTTTATTCCTACACTGGGTTTTGTCTGCATTCCAAAGATGTGCGTGTTTGACTTGGCAAAGTGTGAGTAAATATGCTTGTGCTGTTTTAAAATAGCCATTTGTTTACTTCAGAAAATGTTGTCCACCTGAAGCTAAGTATGTTCGAGCCCGGCCAGTATTTGGATGGGAGAGTATCTAGGAAAACTTGGGCTGCTGCTGGATGAGGTGTTGGTGAGACCAGTAGGGGGCACTCTGAATTTGCAGCACAGTGCCCCAGTGCAGTGACGGGGACACTGTGCTGTAAACATGGCGGATGAGATGTAAAACCATGGTCCTGAATCTCTGTGGACATAAAAGATCTCTGGGCATCCTTCAGAAAGAGCAAGGTGTATCCCGATGTCCAGGCTAAAGTGCCTACCATGGTCTAGTCCAGGGGCCCCCAACTCCAGTCCTGGAGGGCCGCAGTGGCTGCAGGTTTTCATTCCAACCCTTTTCTTAATTAGTGACCTGTTTTTGCTAATTAATTACTTTTGAATTCATTTGAATTGACTTGCTCTTGAAGACTCAGACCCCTTAATTCCTTACTTAATTAGCAAACAATAACGAGATACAAAATGAGCCAAAACATGACCGGCAAACCGCGTCAAACATACAATATCTGAAAATAAAGAAAGATGAAGGTCTCAGTAATGTTGATCTGCTCAGATCCCCAAAATATTTTACCAATGCTCTTAGAAAAGAGAAAAGCAACAATTTTGGAACTTTATGCTATTGCAGAATATTGTAACAAGCCATGGAATTAAAGAACGGGTTTAATTAACAACAAGAATCGGCACCTCATTAAGCAGCTGGTTGGAGTGAAATTGGTTTAAGTTTGAGGCCCTGACTTAGTTTGTCTTCCGTTGGCTCAATCACTTCATATTTCATTTCTGTTTGGGTGCCATTTAAGGACAGAAGTGAAGGAATTCAGAGGAACGATGAAGAAATTCAGGGGAACAAATCTTAAAAAAATCAATTAAAATGAATTCAAAAGAAGTTACTTAGCAACAAAAACAGGTCACTAATTAAGAAAAAGGTTAGAATGAAAACCTGCAGCCACTGGGACCTTCCAGGACCAAAGTTGAGGACCCCTGGTCTAGTCGTTCTGACCCCCTAATCATCCCTTGTCTCTAACTGGCTATTTCTCTCACCATTTCACCACCTAACAGCTCATGTGTGGTGGTGCAAAAATGGCTGCCATTGTATAATTCGGGCAGATGCTGCACATTAGTGGTGGTTTAAGTGGCCCCCCACTCACTAGGGAAAGCACTTTGAGTAGTGAGAAAAGTGCTACATTCATTTAAAGAATTATCATCATCATCGTCATTATTATTGTATTTTTATGTGAACAACCTGTATTTTTCCATGGCATTAGTATATATGCCTTTAACTTTACACTGGAGTGACATACCCTGTAATTTGCTGTCTTATTTTTGCCTCAGTATAAAATGTTGGATGTTCAGTTACAACTGGAGCACATACAGTGCCTTGCAAAACTATTCAGCCCCAAAAATATTTCCACATTTTAATGTGTCAGATTGTAAATGATCTACAAAACAGTGTACATTATGCCAAAACAAAAGAAACAAACTGAAGACTATTCAACAATTTGCGAAGAAGGGAAAAATCTAAACTGTTTGATCCAAAGAGTTTTCCTATCCTATAAGGCTAACTTTGCTGAGGTGTCGTGTTTTACATGACCAACTACTGATGATCTCGAACTGTGTAAGAAATGGGCGGGGGGTTCATTTGTTCTCAATTCATTTATGATGATTAACCCCCTCTTCTCCAGGCAGGGTTCAACTGTAGCAACAAGGCAAACCTAAATAAAGGCAAAAAAGAGTTCAAAACAAGTTAGGTGTAATTATAGATAGGGATATAAATATGGGGAAGGATATAAAGCCATCTTAAAGGCACAGAACATACCTCAGAGGTCAGTCCGTCATACAGAAGGGGACAGAATATGAATGTACAGCCACACTGCCGAGGCCAGGCCACCTCTATGAAGGGGCCACTGTGATGCCAATCGTCACCCTGACTGAGCTGCATAAGTCGGTGACACCGACAGGAGATGACATCCATGGCTCAGTAATCACCCAGGACATTCCACAGGAAGGTCCTCGATGGAACATAGGAAGGAAGAAGCCGGTCCTCGATGGAAATAAGAAGGAAGAAGCCCTCACTGAGAAAGAAAGTGACCAGGCCTGTAAAGAATTAGTCAAATATCACTGGAAAGAGTCAGCAAAGTGGTGGCACAAAGTCTTGTGGTCTGATGAGGCTAAAGTGGAAGATGTTGGCTTGGACATTAAAGAGTGTGAGAGGAGTAAATGTACTGTAAAATGCGGCTGGGCAGCACCAGGTGGTGGAGACAAAGACCTGGCAGTGTGGTCAGGATTGATGGGAAGACGAATGCTGTACGGCGGGCACAGCTCCTGGAGGAAATGCTGCTTCTCTCTGCAGGTAGACTGAGCAGAATGTTTGTTGACAGGACAAGAAGGCAGAACACACTTCCAGAACAACAGTGCAGTGGAGGGTCCTGGAGCGGCATACTCAGAGTCCCATTGAACATCTGTGGCGAGACCTCAAAATGGTTGCCCACCGCTGCTCCCCATCTAACCTGGCATAGTTGGTAGGAGTGGGAATGTCTGGCTGCACCCCATTGTGCAACATTTAAGACACTTGTTGTGAGAGCAGCAAGAGGTGGCTCAGCCAAGTACTGGAATACTTGCAAAGTGTTGACATGTTAGTTTAAAAAAAAATTTTATTTAATGGTTTCTAATTCTCTTTCTTTTTTAGGTGAAGGAGACATTATTCTCCAAGAGGCAAGTTTGTTTGCAGCAGAATGGTACAAAAAAAAAAACAAAGACACCGATCCAAGAAAACAAGCCAAGACACGACCTATGACATTTACTTATTTGGCTGAGGCCTTTAGCTCAGGCGACTTACAACATTCATGATTACAACTGGTGACATGTCTTCTGGTCTTGCAATTGGAGCACAGGCAGGTCAAGTTACTTGCTCGCGGTCACACAGTCTCAGTAGTGGGATTTGAACCCACAGCCTCGGGGTTTGAAGTCCAAATCCTTAGGCACTACACCACATGGCAGTAACAGCAGAGTGCCTGGTTTACAAATTCCCTGTCAAACGGTTCAAAAACTCAGTCAGTTATGTGAAAAAAGCGTTGAGGAGGCCGAATACGTTTTGAAGGCACACAGTATCGGTTAAGTGACTACAGGAGGGGGCTGAGCAGCCCAAGACCCCTGCCCTTAGCTCACACACCTGCTGTCATGAGGGCACAAGCACAAAATTCAAGTTACCGTATCTACTCGCGTATAAGTCGGATCTTGAAACCCGAAAAATCAATCATAAAATCAGACCCCAACTTATACTCCATTCAAAAATACGATAATTCTTTTTTTTTTTTACATCTTCTTGCTTCCTCCAATCTCACACCAGTTTCTCAGATGCATCGAATTTTGTTGCAGCAGCGTAGTTACCAATTTCTTTCACCACTTCAATCAGTCAGTCGTTCTCCAACCCGCTATATCCTAACACAGGGTCACGGGGGTCTGCTGGAGTAAATCCCAGCCAGCACAGGGCGCAAGGCAGGAAAAAACCCCGGACAGGGTGCCAGCCCACCACAGGGCACACACTAGGGACAATTTAGGATCGCCAATGCACGTAACCTGCATGTCTTTGGACTGTGGAAGGAAACCCACACAGACACAGGAAGGATATGCAAACTCCACACAGGGAGGACCCAGGAAGTGAACCCAGGTCTCCTTACTGCGAGGCAGCAGCGTCACCGTGCCACCCCTTCGCCACTTCAACAACGTTTAATTTAAAACCAGCTTTATATTTTCTTCTGATCGAACGCTCCATTGTAGATAATGGATGCTCTTATGATAAAGGTGTATGAGGGTGTGAGAGACAAAAAACACAAAACAGTGCAAATGTTGCTTCGGAATAGTTCGGGTATTACCGTGTGGTCACGTAGGCACAATACATAGAAGAAAAAGGCCGTGTGCTCCGCGGTTACTCTCTCAGGTGGGCATCAGCACATCATAATCTCTTGGACCAATTGTGTGAGTTTTCCACATTTGACTGACATTATAAAATACCAGAAATTATACAGTAAAATCAAGCCCTGACGTATCCACGGGAGATCTTAAACACGAGTTTATACAGTATTCAAATTTATCATCGGGCTAAACAGCAATTCTCAGACTCCACTGTATCCTTTGAAAGACCCCTCAGCCATGTTGGCTATCATTGCTACCTCACAGTTTCACAGTCCCAGGACTGCCAAGTGGAACAATCAGCTTTAGAACAAGCAAGCTGGACTGAGTCCGGTCCTGCCAAATATACATGTGAATAATTTAGACCCTCACCATCAGTGTAAAGAAGGAAGAAGTGGATGATGTTGTATGGTTTGGAGACACTGACAAAAACACAGGAGGCAGAGCTGAAGATGCTACAATTAACGAGGGTAGACAGGATTAGGACCGAGTATATTAGAGGGATACGTGTGACAGTTTGGTGACAAAGGGAGAGATGAGTGGGAAAAGAATGTTGAGGATGGAACTGCCAGGCAAGAGGAAGGCCAAAGAGGGGGTTTATGGATGTGGTGAGGGAGGACATGAAGGCAGTCGGCATGGCAGAAAAGACAGGGATAGATGAAGACAGACGATCAGCTGTGGCGACCCCTAAATGAGAGAAAATTTGGATTTTTCTACCTCTTTGGTGTTTTAAGTGGCAATTGGGTCAGATAGCTGTAGCTTGTAGGAGTAAAAAAAAGACGTGAATGTGGGAAATGTGGAGAAGCGTAGAGACTCAGATGTACAATCGAGGAGGAAATCATAGTGCTGAATATGGCAAAGGAAACTGAAGCTTTATGTCAATAAGGGAGAAGTCAGGTAAAGTGACATCTTTTATTGGCTAACTAGAAAGATTACAATATGCAAGCTTTTCTACAGGCAAGATGTACAGCCAATAGTTAGCCAATAACAGGTGTCATTTTTCTTGACTTCTCACTACATTCATAATGGCCAACACGCTACAACACCCTAGTGTACTACTGTCAATAAGGGAGAAAGAGAAATAGCTGCTATTAGAAATGAAAGAAAAAAAACTAACGGGAGAAAAGAGCATTTGAAGCCACACATTAGTGAAGCACGAGTTGACAACTCCAGACCTGAAGGTGGCAGCAGCGCACCACTGAGTGTGAATCTGCCAAGAAGACCAAAAGAGACAAAGAAGACGCAGGTGGTGGAGAGAAGTGAGTGCACATCACGGCGTGGGGAAAAGAAAGCCCTGAAAACTGCCAGGGATGGCGAGGTCTGCAAGGGTTACAGAGCCATTTGTTAAGTTTCTGGGGCAAAAATGAGCCAAGGTGAAGGGTGAAGTGAGATCAAACTTTATTAACAGTCACTAATACTTCCAGTAGAGACGTTAACATGAGGAGTCAAGGAAAACACAAACCGAATAGAATGTTGTTTGTTGTGATCTTCTGTACCCTTCTTCTCAAACAGCCCTCCAGACTGATGATAACTCGGTTATGTCGACCACTTTTGTGAGTCACTTTGGATAAAAGTATCTGCTAAGCAAATAAATGGAACTGTTATCTAAAATAACTGCAGAATGCAATGCAATAAACATTATTCAAAAATGAGATGGGTACAAATACAAAACAAGCAAATAGACAAAAACTCCAAAGGTTAGCTTCCTTTTACCCTTAAATCGGAAGATGACATTACATTACTACAACCCACACATAGAAAAATAATGAAGCAGTAACAACACAAAATTAAAAGAAACCAAAAACGCACAGAACAGTAGCTGACAATGTGGAGGGAGGCGATAACAGAAAGCAGGCAGCCGGCCTCAGCCGTCTGCCAGGGAGTCGCGCCGTTTAAATTTAATGCTTTTCACCGTGTAATCCAACACTTCATTTAAAGCTCAGATTGCTTGTATTTATAACCTGGAATTATAATCCAATTAATATACCATCTTTAGAAGTGCCCCACAATGTCTTTCCTTAAACTGGTAGAAGAGATGCCCGAGTCTGGAGAGAGGCAGGAGACGAAGTGAGAGCCTTGGTGTGATTCTTACCTTGGAGACGCAGGCGTACTTTGTGGACTCCTCTCTGTCTTCATTTTTAGTCAAAGACGCCATGCTGTATCGGGTTGTCTTTTGTGTGTGGAGATCTGCCACAGCTGATATTCAGTTTGTTATCATAAAAAGGCACATCCTAAAATACAATTCTCTACTGCACTCCATCCAATTCAGGGAGGCGGGGAGCCGAGGCCTGTTCTGGCAACCCTGGGAGAAGGCAGGCAGCACAGCATTTCATGTCTTTTTTTGTTTTTATCTATTTCTAGATATATTTAAGAGTTTAATACAATTCAGCATACATTACCCAAAACAAAAAATAAGTTAATTCCAATCAAAAATACAATCAATCCTGTAAATCAGGGATCGCCAAGTCCGGTCCTGGAGGACCCTCGTGGCTGCAGGTTTTCATCTTAACCCTTTTTTTATTGTGCCCTGTTTGTGCTCCTAATTAACTTCTTGTGAATTCACTTAAATTGAATTGCTTTATTTTAGATTTCTTCATCGTTCCTCTGAATTCCTTCATTTCTTTCCTTAAATGACACCCAAACAGAAATGAACTGTGACGTGAGTGAGCCAAGAGGAGACCAGCTAAGTCAGGGCCTCAAACTCCAACCAGTTTCACTCCAACCTGCTGCTTAATGAGGTGCCAATCCTTGTCGTTCATTAAACCTGATCTTTAATTCCATGGCTTGTTGCTGCTCTCATTGTTTAATAGCAGACATGTCTGAAATTGTTGATTTTCTCTTTTCTAAGAGCACTGGTCAAATGTTTTTGGGACCTGAGCAGATCAACATTCCTTCACCTTTCTTTATTTTCAGATATTGCATGATGGACACCAGTTGTTTTGGCTCATTTTGTATCTCATTACTGTTTGGCTGCTAATTAAGGAAAAAAACAATTAAGGGGTCTGAGTCCATCCATCCATCCATTATCCAACCTGCTATATCCCAACTACAGGGTCACGGGGGTCTGCTGGAGCCAATCCCAGCCAACACAGGGCGCAAGGCGGGAAACAAACTCTGGGCAGGGTGCCAGCACACCGCAGGGGGTCTGTGTCTTCAAGAGCAAATCAATTAAAATGAGTTCAAAAGAAGTTAATTAGCAGTAAAAACAAGACAATCATTCAGAAAAGGGTTAGAATGAAAACCTGCAGCCATGGTGGTCCTCCAGGACCGGAGTTGGCGACCCCTGCTGTAAATCACATAAAGCGTTAAAACTCATTAATTTAACGAGGACTAAACCCATCCTTCCCAGTGCCGAGAGCTAATCAGTCCTAACAGTCCCAGCGAGTTCATCACTAGACAGTCTAATCCCATCCAATAATACTCCAGGCGTCACTGTGCAAAGATTAGGAATAACTTAACCCAACAGTAACTGAGAGGTAAGTAAGCGCAAAGTCGGGGCAGGCCCAAAACATTAACCAGCGAGGCCAGAGCCGCAACCAGGATCAAATTCCCAATAATATGAATATAAGAGAGGATCAAAAATATCTGTGCATGATGTTCAAGTCAAAGATGAATGACGGCCTGCTTTGAATGCTGTGGAAACACAAATTCCACTCCTCATCTGAGATATCGACAGAGAGAGAGAGAGGTAAGTAAAACAAACCGTGAGTGACAGTGTCTGATAAAGTCTGGACATCCTCCGAGATGCTCCTCATTCCCTCAGCCATTCATTTGGCTGACAACTTTCCCCAAAGTGACTTGCAGCCTTTGAAATACACTTGGTTTTGGAGCACAGCAAAGGTGACGTGACCTGCTCGTGGTCACGCAGTGTCAGTAGCGGGATTTTGAACCCTTCAGGGTTTGAAGACCAAACTCGGAACTTTCACGCCACACTGCCTGCAAACTGCATTAGTAGCGAAATTGTGTTCAAGTGCGGACATTGAGGAAGGATCAGGGAGGTTAGGCAGATCCTTTTCAGCAAAGGTTAAGGGTACGAAACAGGAAAACGGGATTATATCAGACATCCAAAGGAAATCTACACAAGGCAAATTACTCCTCTAATTCATTTTTTTGTAAGAAGCACTCATGGACAGAAAGCTCTCACAAAATTTAGATTTGCAGTGGGCAGCGCAAATGTTAGAAAGGTCAAAAAAAGAGCAGAGGTACTGCCAGGCCGTGACGCCTCATACAGTAGCTGAAGTTATCCTCGGAATCTGAAACATGCTTATTTTTAGATCACCCATGAGAGACAACACAAGTTAAGTTCTTACAAAACACTGACTTGGCAGAAGGGAATTCTGAAGCACTACCACAGATGCATTTGCTCTTTTTCATGGAATGACTGATGGAGTGTGTTCAGCTACTGTTCTACGTACCGTAGCGGGTTTCATATTGACCACAAAAACATTTGGGTTTTTCTATATTCTCTCATTTATATTTTCAATTAATAAGTTACGGTATATTGCAGTTCCTATCCCATTAATCACGGCACCACAGAGTGAAGACGTGTTGCATGTCGATTAGTATATGCAATTGAGAATTTCAGTGTATCCTATACATGTGGCAATAAAGACCCGATAAACACAGACCCTAATAATAGCCCGAAAGATGCCTTCCCACCTGGTTTGTTGGGTGGGATTTCCCCTTAAGCCCGCTTCGTTTAGGCAGATGTATGTAAGCCAATTGCCAACATGGCAGAGACACTTTAGAAAGGGGGGACTCGGTGCGGTACATATGGGGTTTTTTTTCTGCAAAAAAGGAAATCAAAATAAAAATCAGAATGAAAATACAGTTAAGTCTACATGCAAGAATGCTGCAAAAATTAAAAATAAAATGAAAGAGCAGCATTGCAAGAATGCCGCAAAAATTAAAAATAAAATAACACCATTTGCAATTTAATTTTCAAATCTACACGCAGGAATGCTGCAAAAATTAAACATAAAATGAAAGAACAGCATTGTAAGAATGCTGCAAAAACTATAACACCATTTGCAATTTAATTTTCAAATCTATGCTGCAAAAATGAAAGGTACAATGCAAGTAAGAACTGGCGCCACCTGCTGCTCACTGAATTTTCATTTTCCACTTTGCATTTTCTCAATATGCAAATAATGCGGGTCAATGGGCGGGGCTTTGCATATCGACTTCCCACAATTCTTTTGTCTTAAAGAGTGTTTAGCAAATAAACAAGAAAACGTAGCGGCAGGCAAACACGACTGTTGTCGACTTTCTCTGTTATTTTTTCCCCTCGAAAAAATATTGTACCCAGTAAAAGAAGAAAATCGGAATAAGCCGACTTCAGCCTCGTCCCACACGAGGTATTTATTTGGTGGTTTTAATTCGCATGAAAACGTGCAATTTGAAACGCACACAAACTAAATGGAAATTCAAACAAAGTAACGAACCATCCCCTGATTCGAAACAAAGCAAACGGACTAGAAGTGTGGAAACGCCTCGGCTTAAGTGTCCGGGATAACACCAATTTTATTAAGCGAAGAAAAAAAGGACAAACACACTGAAGACACCACAAAGTGGGTAACAACGAGAGAAGGCCCGACACTTTTTCGCACATATTCCTTAAACAGCATCTTCTGGTTTATGGGCGTTTGGATACTCCTGCTGCTTAAACTAAATGCCAAATTACCTGACGAGCCGATAGAAAATAAAGTGACACACACTCCCAATGAGCATTGCGACAACCGGAAATTACGTATATTTGTTGCGCCGCCGACGTGACGACAGATTTGGCGACACGCGCTATTGTGTAGAAGAACGTGCAGATTCGTGCTTTGTGTCACGTGTAAATCCTTTAAAGAAGTCATGTTTTTGCAGGTTTACCTCAATGAAAACGGAGATCGGGTGTATACTTTGAAAGTAAGTTTACTTTTATTCGTGACCTGTGCAGGTAAAAGCCTTAGATTGCTTTTTTTTTAACCTCGTGTGCTCTTTGCCGATTCCGCGTGCCCGTCGAAGAGCACGCGGTGTGCCGTGTCAACTATCGGCTATTTTTCATACTTCACGGATTTGTTAATTTGCCGTTTATGCAGTGTTGGGACATCGTTAAGGTCAGCTGGCATAGCAACGTGACCGACGTGAACAAAACGATGTACGACCTGTGTCTGGGGTCCTGCGACTGCTTGCTTGGTCATGCGTGTTTTCTTCTGGGCGCTCCGGTTTTCCTTCAAGTTTGGAGATGTTTGGGTTCACATTTTCTGTAGGGGAGTGTGGTGTACTGTATGTGTAAAGGTCCTGGCCCAACCTGCCATATCCTAACTACAGGGTCACGGGGGTCTGCTGGAGCCAATCCCAGCCAACACAGGACACAAGGCAGGAAACAAACCCCGGGCAGGGCACCAGCCCACAGCAGCACCCCAGACATACTATGTGAAATTTCACAATGATTAACAAAAATTAAATTTGTGTTAAGGATGAAGCTACACATCTAGGCTGCATACAACTTCAGAGGGAAAAATTGTTCTTTGAGGTGCGTGGCTTTGAGCAAAGACTAAAATGAAATGGCTCTTCAATGTACACTGATAGAAAACTCTGACGGACTTTGTCTGTGGTAAGTGGGTTGTCAAGAATTCCACAATGCACCTAGAGAGCACAGAGGGTTAAAGAATTATGGGCTTCATCGAGTGACCCACGCAAATAACATTGTCCACGGCATTCGTCTCAACTATTATTTATGAAGAGTGAGTATATTTTACACTCGCTGTTGAAGTCTTGCTATTAGTGCAGGTGTGTGTGTGGAGGCAACACGAGCTGGGGTTCAACGCGTATCTGCCGTTGACGTGTACGTTCCAGTAACACTTGGGAGCTTAGCAGCTAATTGGCCCTTTAAGGGCTGCCTGTTATTAAGGGGTACCCGATTTCCTTTGCATTACTTGCAATTTCGGTGAAGTCGGGTAGGTTTCAAGGTAGAAGTTGGTGTTTTTTCTCGGCGACTTTACATTGTCTGCACTATATATACGGTTGTACTGACTGAAACCCAGTTGTTTAGTAGAACACGGGGGGTGTGCAGATTGGCTTTACCCGCTACTGGCCTACGCCCGGACCTCCCTGGATGGGACAACAGATCATCCTCCATGCGGTTGTTTCACTGAAACACGCACAACTTGCATCTCATTTTACGTCGGACAGGAAGGGTGTCGTAGTGGTTAAGCCATTTGGATTTCAAGCCGAGAGGCTGTGGGTTCAATTCCTGCTATTGGCAAGTTTGACTTTAAGCAGGTCAGTCCTCTTGCTTGTGCTCCAGTTGGGGAAAGGGCACAAGTGTGCAGTGACCCAGGGGTCGTTTGAACTTCAGGGCATTGCCTGCGTTTGACCCCAGCGCTGTACAAAGCAACTCATTGCTAGATATTTGAAGATGTCTTCCAGCAACTCCTTTGTATTTAATGAATTTTTTTTTTTTAATAATGATTTGGTAAACTACTTATGTTTTTTTTTTTTTTTTCTTTCCCTGTAGAAGGCGGATGCTAATGGACAACCCACAAGTTCGGCGCATCCAGCGCGCTTTTCTCCAGACGACAAGTACTCTCGTCATCGCATCATCTTGAAGAAGCGCTTTGGTCAGCTCCTCACTCAGCAGCCTCGCCCAGTGTTATGAAGCCAGCGATGGCACAGATCCAGACATTTACAGACATTATTCTACTTTGTCTACACACGTCCTATTCTGTTTTCTGAAGGATTGTGATGGCACAGAGAATTGGAGCAGCACAAGGAGGACTTCACCAGTTGGGCCGGATTTGTGCTGCCCATTGTCCTCACCATACTGTACCATCTCACCTGTAGTGGATGTTAAAGACCATACATTGTCTACACAGACATAGCTAAAATGAATTGCTGTTGGTTTACATCTCAGTGAAGTGTGAATTCCTACAATAAACATGTTTTATTTACAAGAAAGTGGTGGATGGTCTGTGAATATCTCAGATTGTGATGTGTGACTACTTGAAATGAATGTTAATGTAGCTAATAACATAAATGTATAATATTTACACACCAAAGGGGTCATGTGACTGCTGTTATTGCAGTATGAACTTTTAAAGATTTCTTCCAGTTGTAGCATCTCTTGACAGAGCAAATGTGTTTTGAAAGACATTCACAGCACACCAGCTTGTTGCACCTTCTGCCTACAACGCCTGTTTTTAACAGGTAGCCCATTGCCCTCGGCGCCAAGCTGTACAGTCCTGGAGGTGAAGTGGTTAGCACCTTCCCAAGCTCAAAGCCTCAGCTGGCCATCTTTCCTGCCACTGTGGATTGTCTTGTTGGTGTAGCAGTGGACAGTCGTTTAAATGGAGGAGTAATTAGGATTTTCATCATCTTCCTCCAGTATTGCTAACTGAGAAGCCATGTGTAAAGCTTCACCCTCATGTGGCACTGGGTTTGGCTTGCTTAACCTTGTTTTACCATATCTGTTGGTGTAATCTTTACATTTTTATCCATAACATTTAGATCTCATTTTAATTTTTTTAAACTACTGTCACACTTTTAGGGAAGGTTCAGCAAAAAAAAAAAAGTTTGTATGTCAAGATGCAGTCACACATCAATCAGCATTGTATATGAGAAAGAAGAGCGCATGTCAAGGAGCACAGTGTGTTCATGTAGTTGCACTTCCTGAAGCATCCCGATCTCAATGGTCCGAGGCCACGTTGCTGCTCAGCTTCACTATGAGGACCCTGCAGTGTGTTGCAGCATAGGTAACCGAGGCCGGTCTGAACGGATCCTCCAGAGGTCTGGCAATGGGTCCAGTGCTGGCAATCCAAGGGCCGGGGTGTGGCATCATAGGACACTGATGAGAGAAAAACAGGAAAGGCTTAACTGGTTATTAAAAAGTAAAAGAGTCTCAGTGATGAGTGGGCTGCACTAACAGCAGGACTGCTCCATTATCGGGCAGATACAGTAACCCAGGGTTTGGGGCTGTCCACATTTACTTGACCCCTTTATCCATGGCGGTTTACAGCAGTTGGTTACATTTCTTTTGCTTTGCCAGTTAGAGCACAGGCACGTCAAGAGGTTGCTCGTGGACACAGTGGCAGTAGTGGGATTTGAACCCACCACCTCAGGGTTTGAAGGCCAAAGCCTTAACTACTGTGCTGCACTACCCTAAAATTCTGAGGTCCCCTCATCATCAGCCCATCGCACCAGGCAATTGACTTACTTGGCTTGAGAACTTGTGGTCAGTATTGGTGCTTTCCTGATGGGTCATATGCAGCATGAGGACAGTCCACACTTAAGCACTGGCCTCTAGGCAGGACGAGGCTCT
The DNA here is from genome assembly GCA_026402145.1 of Polypterus bichir lapradei. NCBI lineage: Eukaryota > Metazoa > Chordata > Cladistia > Polypteriformes > Polypteridae > Polypterus > Polypterus bichir. Next base: position 36,827,966 of record JANRMT010062852.1, on the reverse strand, counting down.
TCTCACAGCTCTGATCCAATAATGAAGACATGGCAAGCTGACGCTATTAGACAGTTTCTTCAAAGATCAAGGAGGCCAGCTTATCTGATTTATACATCAAGCCGCTGTAATTCAGATATGGGACTTGAGGACTGGAGTCGGTCACCGGCGGCATCAGGTGCTAGAGGAAACTCACAGAAACATGAAGACAACCTGTACACTGCATACCCATAGCGCCCAGGCCTGGCATTTGAACTGAGTACTCTGAAGCTGTGCAGCAGCATTAACTACTACACTGTCCAACCGTCATCTAACCTTCCATCCATTTTCTGCTGCTTATCCAATTTCTAATCAAAGATGCCCAGAAATCCCTTTTCCCCACCAACTCATCCATTGGGGATATTATGGTGTTCCCAGGCCAGCTGAGCGATAATCTCTCCTGCATGTCTAGGGTCCACCACGAGGTCTCCTCCCGTGCCCAAAACACCTCAGCATAGAGGAGCAATCCTGATCAGATGCCCCAATCACCTCAACTGACTCCATTCAATATGGAGGATCCACAGCTTCACTTGGAGCTCCTCCTGAATGTCTGCATTCTTCACCCAATCTTTAAGGCTAAGCCCAGGCACTGTGCAAAAGAAGCTCATTTCTGCCACTTGTACCCATGATGTTTTTTTTTATGGCCATAGCTGAGGGTATGAATACAGACCGACTGATAAATCGAGAACTTTGCCTTTTAGCTCCGCTCCTTCTTGACGTGACTGATGAGTGCGCTGTTCTCATGTCAATCTCCCACTCCCTTCTTCCCTCAGTTGTGAACCAGACCCCAAGATACCTAAACTCCTCTGCTTGAGGTGACACCTCCTTCCCAACCTGGAGAGGGCACTCCACCCATTTCTGTCTGAAAAGCATGATCTCAGACTTGGAGGTGCTGATCCTCACCCCAACTGACTTCACACTCTGATGGAAACCATCCCAGTGCACCCCTGAGGTCACCACCTGAGCCAACAAGACCACATCACCTACACAGACATGTGACCCCCTCAAGTCACTCAACTGGACACTCTCCACCCTTTGACTGCGCCTGGTAATTCCATCCACACAAGTCATGAACAGGACTGGTGACAAACCTGCTGAGTCCAATTCAGGGTTGCAGGAGTTCAAAGACTCTCCCTGCAGCACTGCACTGGGCTTAACCCTGGGTGGGATGCCAATCAGCCCAGATGAGGCCAATTAGTGCAATGTGTCAAGTTTACCAGTCAGTCCAGAACCACAGAGTGAAAACACTGGATTACAGATTGTGTGGCGAGTTTGCTGTTCCGAGGGTTTTTTATTGTCTAACACATTATACAGACCTATAAATACTTGGGAGTGCAGCTGGATGACAAATTGGACTGGACTGCCAATACTGATGCTCTGTGTAAGAAAGGTCAGAGCCGACTATACTTTCTTAGAAGGTTGGCATCCTTCAACATCTGCAATAAGATGCTGCAGATGTTCTACCAGACGGTTGTGGCGAGTGCCCTCTTCTACACGGTGGTGTGCTGGGGAGGCAGCATAAAGATGAAGGACGTCTCACGCCTGGGCAAACTTGTTAAGAAGGCAGGCTCTATTGTAGGAATAAAGCTGGACAGTTTAACATCTGTAGCAGAGCGACGGGCATTAAGCAAACTCCTGTCAATCATGAAGAATCCACTGCATCCACTGAACAGTGTCATTTCCAGGCAGAGGAGTAGCTTCAGTGACAGACTTTTGTCACTGTCTTGCTCCACTGACAGACTGAGGAGATCGTTCCTCCCCCACACTATGCAACTCTTCAATTCCACCCGGGGGAGTAAATGCTAACGTTACTCAAAGTTATTGTCTGTTTTTACATGCATTTTTATTACTATTTAATTTAATATTGTTTTTTGTATCAGTATACTGCTGCTGGATTATGTGAATTTCCCCTTGGGATTAATAAAGTATCTATCTATCTATCCATCTATCCATTAAGGCACACAGTCAAAAAATGTAAAAACGAAATCCGTCCATCATAGCGGCTTTCATTCTGAGGTGAGTCTGAGCAGACTGCTACATTGGCCTTCCTTGGCATTGTGGATTCAGTGACAGTCGTCATCACACGATGGCACTCTGCAGCCGTGATCAATGCCAACGTGATGTCCACCAACAGTCTCCACTCTTGATGAGCAGGGTGGATGGCTGAAAGCCGGCAAGGTGATGGATTACGATCTGTGAAATTACTTGACTCGGAGTGGAGGGAGGCGGCAGTCTGGGGAATCAGCTCTTTAAAAAATGACCCAGTAAGCGGTGGATCAATAGAGAGACTGCCTGCAGGCTATTATCATTCAGGCCTAAATCCATAAAAATATCATTTCAGAATGTCGAGAGAGATCCAGCCAATACATCTCCGGGAGACAACGTGAAAAGGAGAAAACAAGATGCAGCCTTAACTGAAAAGTAGGGCAGAGCTAAAGAAACTGTGAGGGGCAAAAAAGTGTGTATCAAAGTGACAAAGTATCAGACTACTGGAAATGTGACACGACATGATGTCATGAACTCCTTCTGGCAGCACTGGGGTCAACCAAACACACACATCAGAGCCAAAGTTTGTTTCCCCATCACCTCAGGTCAAGAGTCTGGGCATCATCCTCGACAGTATCTCACATTAATAACATCGCCCGGTCTGCTTATTTCCACCTACGTAATATCAATCGCATCCGCTCTCCCTCACTCCCCATACCACTGCCATTCTTGTTCACAGTCTTGTTACTTCTCGTCTGTACTCCTCTTTGCTCTCTCTAATAAATCTCTCCATAGGCTTCAACTAGTCCAGAATTCTGCAGCTCACATCATTACTCGAACCTCGTCTATTCACCATATTACTCCGGTCCTGCAGCAGCTTCATTGGCTCCTGATTAAGTTTCAAATTCATTTTAAAATTCTGCTATTAACTTTTAAGGCCTGTCTGACCTTCTTCATGTTGCCATTCCCTCCCGTAACCTTAGATCCTCTTCCTCCATCCACCTGACCATCCCTCTTGCCCGTCTAACCTCCATGGGGAGCCAAGCATTCAGCCGTTCTGCTCCCAAGCTCTGCAATTCACTACCTACTGAGCTCAGAAATAGCAAATCATATTCAACCTTCAAATGTAAACTTAAAACGCATCTGTTTAAAATGGCTTTTTCTTTATGATTACAGTGGATTTGTTTGGTTTTAATTTTTATATCTTCTGTTTTTTCTGATGTTTTAAGTTGTTTATAATGTGTCTTTTTATTTATTTATTTATTGTTTGTTCAGTGTTCTTGAGTTCTCAGAAAGGCGCCTTGTATAAATAAAATGTATTATTATTATTAAGTGGCATTGCCAGTCAATCAAAGTAGCGTTTCTTTGGTAAAGAGGGAGGAAAACCTGCTCAGGCGCACCATGGTGTGAAACATGTCTGAAGGAGAAGATGTGGAAAATAAAATTTGAATTTTTACTAAGAACGAAGTCCAACTCTGCAACTGTTCTCAAAGCCACAAGTCCACGTCAGAGAGTCAGAGGCACTGGGGTCTCTCCCAACAGCATCTGACTCAAGGCAGGGATCAGTCATCATGAATTTAAATGTGCCATGACTTGTCCACTGACATGGGCTACAAAATAAAGAAGAGAAACCAAACCTTGAATAAAATCTGCAGGCACATGACAGCTGACCACAAAGGAGGAAGTGAGGAAGATATGAGCAACCATCGTCAGTGCACACGAAACACTGCAGGTTCAAACTCACACAAGCACATGAATCCCACTGGAAATGATCAGTGAAAACATTTTGCAAACTGGCGTGCCATCTGGGGTGGTCCCTGCCTTGAACCCAAAGCTGCCAGGACAGGACATGCAGCCAGACAATGGATGGAAAGATTACTCTGTGGGAAAAAAAACACGGTGAACTTTGTAAAAAGACAGTGAGAGGTTAAGCAGGACATGTGTGGTCAGAAAAAACAGTGGAGATAAAAGTATTGCGGACCACTCATTCAACATTTGTAATGTTAAAGACACTGACATGTTTTATGGGACTTTCATATTTACTGTACTAAGAGTATGTAGTACGAGGGTGTTGTACCGTGTTAGCCATAATTAATGCAGCGAGAAGTCAAACAAAATGACACCTTGTATTGGCTATCTAAAAAGATTACAATATGCAAGCTTAAGAGGGCAACTCAGGCCCCTTCCTCAGGTGAGATGTAAACAGTCTGAGTTGCCCTCTTAAGCTTGCATATTGTAATCTTTTTAGTTAGCCAATACAGGGTGTCATTTTGCTTGACTTCTTGCTATACTAAGAGTGAAAAACACAACTTAATAAGCTTGTCACTGACTCATCGTCATCAACAATTAAATAAAGGGACTGTGAACAGGCTTAATCAAAACTACAAATGTAGAGAGGGGACTTAGTCACTAATGATAATAATTGTAATATAATGATAATAATACATATTATTTATCCTTGTCTGTGGTGGATTGGCACCCTGCCCGGGATTAGTTCCTGCCTTGTGCCCTGTGTTGGCTGGGATTGGCTCCAGCAGACCCCCGTGACCCTTTGTTCAGATTCAGCGGGTTGGATAATGGATGGATGGATTATCCTTGTATATAATTGATACTATCCGTATGTATGGTGTTCGCGTCAATACCTCGACTCAATACAAGTTAGAACCATGCAATGGGACTCTGTCTCTTTAGTTAGAACATAATGTGGCAAACGCAAACGCAGTATTGCATAATTGGCTAAGAATGTTTGAATGCTTCAGTGACACCGCTGGACAGCCGAGTATAGTAAGTCGGTGTTGGTTCGAGCAGATAACAGAAAGTTTGGTTGGTTTTTGGAACGTTGGTTTGGTGGGGCGTACTTTCCAGGACTAACATCGTCGACTGACTTAAACCCTTCGACAGCTCCGGAACTGTAAGTAATTTAAAACGTATCGCCATTTGCTTGGTACGTCGAAATCTATCTTTGGGCAGTTTGGTTTTGGCATCCATCCTTCTGATGTCTATTGGCAAACTGAGTAATGACGGCTGGGTATTAACAACGGTCATTGTTTAAGTTTTAGCTGATCTCAGATGTAAAATGACCACGCCAACATAATTATTATTCCAACTCTGATTAGAGTTGTAAAATACAGTTCGTTTTGAAAATTTGTTTGCCGGAAAAAATCAAATGAGGTGCGCCGAAAAGCTGAGTTCACGTCTCGCAGCCCCGTTTAAACAGGCAGCTCTTCATTACATCGGCTGAAAAGGTCTATTTTAAGCACAAATCTTAAGGACAAAGGACTTAAAAAAACAAATAATTATTTGCAGAGAAAGTATGGATTTCACAAACGTTGAATTTGTAGCCGATTCGATCGGGCTCCCAGTCGCTAGTATAATATATAAGCGCCATGCTCAAGGCGCTTATTTAAACAGAAGGGTATATGTAACATTAGATAGAGATGCCTCCTGAATAGAATACTAAAACAGATATATACAGGATATACAAAGAATTAAAGACAATAAATCAGAGTAAAATACTAAATTCAACCCTGAGAGAAAAGCCTGAACAAATTACATCATTTGTGATGTAGCACACAAAAGTGGCTGGGACAAAGCTGGTGTCAAGGGATGTAGTTATTATTGTCAGGATTATGGCACGAAAGCAGGATTTAAAAAGTGTGGTGAGGATGGTGTTCGGTACACAAGTAGTCGGCCTCACTTTACAAAGCAGGTCATTAATAAATGCAGATGTGACTGGTGAAAATGTAGAAAAGGAGCTGGATGGAGTGGGAAGACAAGGAAAGATATATAGAGACGACAGATTTTTGTTAGTTGAATTATTTAGATCTTTTATGTAATTATGGAAAAAGTGGCGGACATTTTCACAGACTTCAGTAGAGGAGGTAATTGGGCCAGATGCAGGATGAAGTAGTTTATTAACTACAGAGAATAAAACCCTTGGGTTATCGTGGCCACTTTCTACTATTCTTGCATAATGTGTGTCTGTTAGTGCAGCCCTTTGATGGGAAGAGAAAGCCTGGATATGCCCAGTGAGGCCATTCTCTCAAGGCATCGGCAGTTGCTTTCATAGGCCACCATTCTAAATCGTACGACGGAGCCGAGTGCTTAAAAGAAACCTCTTTATATTTTAAAGGAGCTGTTTTATCTAGTGGTGAATGAAGAGCAGAGTTAGAATAGTCGACAAAACTATCTAGTGTTAATGGAATAGGGGAAGACAGAAAAAGATCAGAAATGCAAGTAAGTATTAAAATGAAGGTTTCTGTTTGCTCTTAAGAGGTGGGAGAGGCAATGAGACACTGGAAAGTACTGCTTTATAGTCAGAGAGTCCCAAATCACTGCTACTAGTGTTGCCGACAGATGTACAAATCAAAGTCCAATATATGACCACCACAGTGAGTAGGAAACTCAACATGTCAACAAATCAACAGTCAAAACAGTCCAGTAAGGACGAATTCATTCTTCAGTTTACATATCAGTATGGATGATGGAATTTGCCAAGAAGAATGACTCTCCGGGAAAGTAAACTTAAGTGGGTTAAAAGTTCAGTCAGATCAGTTAAGAAAGACCCATTGCATTTTGAGGACGATAGACAATAATAAGTAAGTCAGGACCGGACTTCAGACCAGACTTAGTTAGAATTAGTTTAAGAGCCAGACATTCAAAAAAAGACAATGGGCAGTCAATTGGGATTCTTTTGATGTTTAACTCGTATCTAACAATTACTTCTCAGAGGCTCATAGCTCAAGACAATGAGGAGTCACAGTAAACATATCCAGGTGGTGTTGCTTCTGTGAGAGGCAATTCTTGGCAGGCTTCTGGTAAGCAGATCATATCAAGTTTGGAGTCTGTAATGAATTCTGATATCGCCAATGCTTTACCATTAAGGGATCTTGAGTTAAACAATGCAATATTAGCTGATGAGGGTTCGTTGTGCACAGATCCATAGCCAGAGGTTATTTTAGCATATTGAGAGATTGGCACACTGACACTCTTATTTCCAAAGTCATCAATAGTTTGGCATATTCCTGAACAAATACTACCGGTAAACTTCTCATTTGCAGCCAAGTGGTGGCGACAACCTGACTCCACGAAGTAAAAATGTTGTGCGCTGCACGATGCCACTACTTTACAACATTCCAGTCTGACCACTTGCTCTGAAGAAACTGTTTAATGTGAAGGAGTTTATCACAAGAGTATTTTAGCATAGTGTAGAGCAATGCTTATCTGACAGAAGCAGAGAAGCAGCGTAGCACAGTGGAGTAGGTGAGAAGGGGCAGGGTGAGGTGGCGCAGATGAGTGGCAACATCAAAAAATCAAAAAACAAATCCAGATGTTACAATATGCACATGAAAGGCAGCTTCGAGAATTCGGAGGATCCAGCATACAATGCTGGGTATTACAGGCTTGATCACCCAAGAGCTAAAAGCCAGGTGGCTGCAAGTGACAGATCACTTCTCAGTCATTCCCAGTTGAAGCACATATAGAAGGAATCGAGAGCGATCCAGCATATCTATTATAATCAAGGAGACAGAACAATGAACTACAAATGCTGCTGTAAAATCAAACTGTGAAAATCCACGTTTTTCACTGCTACCTTACATTCCTTCAGGATGAGGTCCACGTGTAACCCTACACGCCAACACAATAGTCAGCTTCCTGCCACACTTTCTCCAGCGTACTTTTGTTGATTACATTCATGTTTCTGGTCCTGTACACACAATACAATGAAGGTCTTACTTGTGTGTCGCCCACAGATTAGTGGCAGCAGTACAATGTCAACTAGGGACAGCAACTATGACAGCATACATTAAAAAAGTTTTAAGTATGATAAATGAGAGGCCGCCATCTGGCCCATCCAACTCTTTTTGTTTAGTTAACAGCTGAACTGTCCCAATATCTTGTCCAAATACTTTTAAATGTTCAGATTTCTGCTACACATACAGCGCCAATTCCATAATATTTGGGACAAAGACACATTTTCCCTTGATTTACCCCTCTGCTCCACAGTTTAAAATTAGAAATCAAGCAATTCAGACATGATTAAAATGCACGTTGTAGACTTTCATTTAAGGGTAAGTCATACATTAGTCACACCATGCAGAAATGACAATACTTTCTGACAATGGCAACTACAGATTCCAAGCAGCAGAATCAAGCTGGGGTACCTTATGAAGCATCGTGACACACCTGAGTGATCACAAACACCTGTGACGCCAATTGTCCCAAACATTATGGTGCCCTGAAAGGGGGTCCATGTAGAAAAAGTGTTGTCATTTCTACTTGGTGTGACCTAAAAGTATGGAAATTCCCTTAAATGAAAGTCTGCAATGGGCACTTTAATTGTTTTATTTTGTAATTTAAAAAATTGTGCAGCAGAGGGGTAAATAAAAAAAATATATATGTCTGTCATAAACATTATGGAGGGCACTGTATACCCGACATGGTAGTTTGTTCCTAGCCCCCAGGACCTGCATCCTAGCGACTGCTATTCAAAATGGCAACACCAATGCAAAAACGTGATGATGTTGAAGTCAAACAACACAACTAGCTGGGGAGCAGTCCAGTATCCTCACTGGTACACCCAGCAGAGGCACACTTAATCCAGCCAGATCCCAAATCTCACCCAGTGGCATCAGGAGTTGACAGGCTTCAAAATGGGAAACTGGCCAGAGTCCCAAAGTACATTAGCAATACCTGCCAACAGGGAGAGAATAACCATCAAACTTTGATTGTATGTAAATGGCAGACAAAGAATCATTATAAAACAGAAGATTTATTTTGAAAATACTCTATAAATCCATAATACTCCAAAGAGCAGAGACAGCATAAATGGATAAACCAGAAGACAATCTGATAGTAACACAAAGAACCAAATCAGAATCCAAGAGTTATGGTTAAAAAACAGAGCAGAAGTCAGAAATCCAGAGAATCAAATAAACCAAAATGTTTCAATAATCACAAAGAGAACTCGCCATCACCAAGCGCAAACTACAATGAACCGCATCAGACCAGTGGGTCTTTATAGGGCTTGGAGGCAGTTCAGAACACAGACAGACGGGTGTCCCTGTCTCTTGGGGAACCACCCACAAAGCACAAGGGACAAAACAGGACATGAATACGCACACAGGAACATAATTACACAAAAAAGAATTTATTAGGAACATAAAACAAATAACTATTATAAACTTTGCAAAATAAGACAAAAAGGAAACATAATAAGAACACACAAAACATGAACTGGTAGACACAACACTGACCAACCTCCAAAAAAAAATAGTCTCCTCTTGTTTGTGAAAGTTTTATCTTATTTTATTGGAAGCTAATAACTAAAGACACTAATTTAAGTTTGGATCATATAAAGTGGCTCACATATTTGAAGCAAACCTAATCCTTTAATTTAAATCTGCTTCAGATTTATTTTATTCATTTAAACCTCACGAATACCAGCTTAATTCCTGCCAGTGTGATTCTGATCAACTCACCTGGCTGAACTCCAACTTTAAAAAATAAATAAATAAAAAGTAGTCTGTAAACCATTGTGAACACTTTCTAATCTTCTAATAATCACGTCTGTTTTATCATTATGGATGTGCTGCGGAGCTTCAATTAGGTAGTGGGCTGCATGATTTTAAAAAATGGTAAACTTTGCCCACTTGTTTGTATGGTTGTTTGATTTTTTAAATGTTCTTCCCCTTCCTTACATGCTGCTATCCCACTTCAAAGATGTCAGCCTTCCCCATTTTTGCCATTCAGAAGCCTTTGAAAGATGTCAAATATCACCTGAACCAATAAAGGTATTTAAATTATTCAAAAAATGTTTTTCTCAGCATAAACTGAGGATTCTATCATATGCCCTAAAATAATATTTTTTATAGCACTTTAAAGAAAATAAATATGTGGCTATCAATTAATTTTTGTGATTTTTTTTATGCATCACAGAAAAGCTACACAAACTTGTTATTCATACCGTAGTGACCTTGTTACATGAAAAACATAAAACAAATAAAATCTTAAAAATGGTTACCCCTTCATGGATTCCCAGCCCTCCAAAGTTCAGAAAAAACTAATTTTTGCATTGTTTGAGGTCTAAAATTTCTTTGGGGCAAGATTCAACATCACATATATGGTAGTAGCCCAGCTGCAAAAGTGGATATTGTGTTCAGCCCAGATTTTAAGATATGGGACCTGACAGGTCAGTGAAAAAATAGTGGATATCAGTATATACATAACATTTTTAAATAGTAATGCCATGTTACATTTTTAAAATTGTATTCCTCACATGTTAAAACATTTGACACCTTACAAAGGATTCCAAATTCTGAAAAGGTGACAGACACCATCTTTGAAGGGGTCAGGAAACAGAGCAGGAGAATTTTTTAAAAAATTATTTTTTGCCATCAATCAACCATACAACTGATTGGGCAAAGTTTCACATTTTTTCAAAACTACACAAACAACTACTTTTTCAAAATTGGGTGACTCTTGATGGAACGACTCAGTAATAATAACCAACATATAACACCTTCCATAATTGCTGCAGCACAGATATGATGCTGGGATTCATGCGTCACCATGCCAGTAATGTCTCAAACATTTAACTCTGGACAACAATTCCACCCTTTTACAAATGGGAAATAAGATAATGTCGTTGGCACACGATTGTGATGTAAGCTTTACTTCCTTTAAGAATAATATTCTCAGATATTTAATATTTCCCACAATGCTGCTGCTATGTAACCACAGTTGAAAATGTTTGAATCAATATAAAACAGGAATAAATAATGATCATGAACTGTTATAATAGGGGGCACCACTGTCCAAACTGGGAGCAAGTTTACTAAAAATAATAACAATATAGAAACATATACAAGGAGTGATGATCAAAAAGAGAGGACAAATTTTAACAAACACATTGAAAACACAAAATTTAACAAATAAACACATTGAAAGTATACCTTATCTGCCTCAGTGGGTTAGACCCCTAACTATACAGCATCAGGGGTGGGCTCTCCCACCTACACATCATCAAAGAGATTCAATACCTCAAGCAATACAACATTCTCACCACTCTGGGCTCACTTACCTCTAAGCAGTCAAATCAAGCTTTTGCCACTATTCCCCTCCTGCTTCCCGGCTCAGTGGGTCAAGGCTGGGCAGGTATGACATTTAAACCATACAATGGGGACATCCATCCAGTGCTGTTTCTGGTAGTTACAGATATTCCCAGGGCATTATTAAATGGTTGGACTCTGCCTTTCCTCTGTAATACACAGCAGTGCCTCACCTTTTCAACCATTTGGTGCTACCCAAGATCCTCCCTGGTTTTCTGCCCACCTCCTATGACCTCTTATATTTTAGCAGCCAAAGAAAAATTATTGGCTCCATTTAAACATGCTTAGCCACATTAGACGGCTTCTCCTCGTTTAAAGAGAGCCATCTTTGGTTGTTTCACTGCCATAAGTTACTGTAAATGACCATCAGAGTAACAAAATCACATTTCAGAAAATCACAACAATGCTCCTGTAGGTGAACCATAACTTACTTTAGACCAGAGGGCAAAATCCTTCAATTTCGTTGTTCCTTTGTAAAAGTGACAATGACAATAAAGTTCTATCTATCTATCTATCTAAAATGCAGAGGTAACTTTAAACTCTCTGTAGTCAGTCATGCCAATTTTAATGGCAAAAATGAACCTACCAATCTATAAAATCAACAGCAAAATGATTATTCACTGCATTCATCTAACCAAAAATTACATTATTCTAAATACCCATACAACCCAAGACAACACTACAACTGCCCAAAATCACACCACCTGTCCAGTTGTGCTTCATCCGTATTTTTAGCTTACAATCAAAAAAAAAATCAACCATAGCAGACTGAAAGAGGTGGCAGCCAGCCAAATAACAAAAAAGGCGCGACAGCACAAGTCAGTGGGCTGTTTTACAATGTTGCTCTGACAATTTTTGATGTAAATGTTCATTTTTTCTGTAAAATTTTGCCTGATTTAGGGTGGTAGGGGCTCGAGCCTACACTGCACAGGATTAGGCACATGACAGGAACCAGGCACACCAGCAGGAGTTGTTCTTCTCAAGACTCAGGGTGTTCTGTTATATCCCAAACATGAGTGTCAGGTTAATTGACAATTCAATATTGGTCCCCATACTAGCCAAGTGTGGCCGTGTGTCCCGTGGTGGGATGATGTTATGAGTGACCATGCTTGATTTCGTCCTTGCTTAAATGTTACCACACCAGGCTCCAGTCCTCACGAGCAGACACGGACAAGGATGCTTAGAGCATGGACTTCTGTTTTATATTAATTCAGTGAGAACTTGACACTGCTATTGAAGTCATTTGTAGCTCTCTGCACTGTGCAAGCTACAAGGAGTAGGCAGAGGAATCTGCAAAGTGCCTATTAATTATTCCCATCTCATTTTTCTTGCTGTATTCATGCTTTTTGCATTTATCTTCAAATGACAGCCAGTTCTGCTGTTAAGTACAAAACAGAAGGTAAAAGTACAAGCAGACATCCTTCCCACATTCCTTGGGAGCCAATGCACTGAACTGACCTACCTAGTCATTTTAAGCAAGTACACTTTTTTCTTTACCTCCACTTTCCCATACCTCTTGTATGAACAATAGATATAATCACAATTCTAAATCAGGCATAAGAAACAAGCTTGTGCTTTCCTTTTGTGGTTTTTCTTTGCTTCTCTAATGATCTATACTAATAAAAGGCAAAGCCCTCACTGACTGACTGACTGACTGACTGACTGACTGACTGACTGACTGACTGACTCACTCACTCACTCACTCACTCATCACTAATTCTCCAACTTCCCGTGTAGGTAGAAGGCTGAAATTTGGCAGGCTTATTCCTTACAGCTCACTTACAAAAGTTAAGCAGGTTTCATTTCAAAATTCTACACGTAACGGTCATAACGGTCGATAACGGTCGACAACGTCCGCCATGTTGAACTTTCTTATTCATGGCACCATCTTCACGAAATTTGGTAGGCGGCTTCCCTGCGCTAACCGAAACCGATGTATGTACTTATTTCGGTGGTATGACGCCACTGTCGGCCGCCATATTGAACTTTCCAACGTCACTAATTTTCCAACTTCCCATGTAGGTAGAAGGCTGACCCCATCTTCACGAAATTTGGTAGGTGGCTTCCCTGCGCTAACCAAAACCGATGTACGTACTTATTTCGGTAGTATGACGCCACTGTTGGCCGCCATATTGAATTTTCCAAACATCACTAATTCTCCAACTTCCCGTGTAGGTAGAAGGCTGAAATTTGGCAGGGTCATTCCTTACAGCTTACTTACAAAAGTTAAGCAGGTTTCATTTCGAAATTCTACACGTAACGGTCATAACGGTCAACAATGTCCGCCATGTTGAACTCTCTTATTCATGGCCCCATCTTCACGAAATTTGGTAGGCGGCTTCCCTGCGCTAACCGAAACCA
>JANRMT010062852.1:36760388-36814481 GCA_026402145.1 Polypterus bichir lapradei | reverse complement strand
TAGGCGGCTTCCCTGCGCTAACCGAAACCAATGTACATACTTATTTCGGTGGTATAATGCCACTGTCAGCCGCCATATTGAACTTTCCAACGTCACTAATTCTCCAACTTCCCGTGTAGGTAGAAGGCTGAAATTTGGCAGGCTCATTCCTTACAGCTTACTTACAAAAGTTAAGCAGATTTCATTTCGAAATTCCACACGTAACGGTCATAACCGTCGATAACGGTTGACAACGTCCGCCATGTTGAACTTTCTTATTTATGGCCCCATCTTCACGAAATTTGGTAGGCGGATTCCCTGCGCTAACCGAAACCGATGTATGTACTTATTTCGATGGTATGACGCTACTGTCGGCCGCCATATTGAACTTTCCAACGTCACTAATTTTCACAATGTCCGCCATGTTGAACTTTCTTATTCATGGCCCTATCTTCACGAAATTTGGTAGGCGGCTTCCCTGCGCTAACCGAAACCAATGTACATACTTATTTCAGAGGTATGATGCCACTTTCGGCTGCCATATTGAAGTTTCCAACATCACTAATTCTCCAACTTCCCGTGTAGGTAGAAGGCTGAAATTTGGCAGGTTCATTCCTTACAGCTTACTTACAAAAGTTAAGCAGGTTTCATTTCGAAATTCTACGCGTAACGGTCATAACGGTCAACAACGTCCGCCATGTTGAACTTTCTTATTCATGGCCCCATCTTCACGAAATTTGGTAGGCGGCTTCCCTGCGCTAACCGAAACCGATGTATGTACTTATTTCCGTGGTGTGACGCCACTGTCGGCCGCCATATTGAACTTTCCAACGTCACTAATTCTCCAACTTTCCGTGTAGGTAGAATGCTGAAATTTGGTACTTATTTCGGTGATATGATGCCACTGTCGGACATCATATTGAAATTTTCAACGGTCTTTGTTACTTATGGGCCCATCTTCAAGAAATTTGGTATGCGGGTTCCCAACGCTAACTGAATCCTACTTACGTACATATATATGTCCATAGCCTGCAGCTTGGTCACCGTGTGAGGCGGCGTTGGGTCCCCCATCCCAATGCCTCCCACGTTGTTGGCTGCCTGCCCATATAAGGCCGTCCATTGCTCCGGTCTCTACATTCCCTTCCTTGCTTCGCCACGGGATTCACGTCTCTCTGCTGATAACTACAGCCTTTTTATTTAATCCACGGCTTCTCCGCTGTTTTATTGTTCATTTATTATGATTATAGTTATTGTGTAGGTATTTTAGACTTACTTTACATTGTTCAGATACCCATTTCCTTTATCATTCCAACCGTACCCCCATTAACATGTCTATCGAGGTGATCACTATCGATCAAAGAACTGTCACTTACCAAGTGGTTTCCATGCCCGGAGATGGCACCTGCCTTTTCCATTCTCTTTGTTACATATTGCACGGCCATATCAGGCTCACTCTTGATATCAGGAGGAACATTGTGTCTTATGTATTGAATGACTGGGACAGGTTCAAGGTGTGGACTGATGACGGTACAGGAGATAATTATACTACACAGGAGCACTAGAAGAGTGAAATGCTTAAGTGTACCGAAATGGCCAAATATTTTACACCTTTGGACAAGTGCCAATGCCTCTTAAACATCTTAGATTCACAGGTGACGATTTCAGTAGTGGACACTTTGATGTTTAGAAATGTTTAAACTCTCAAAAGCTGGATGTGAAGTTATCAATGAAACTGGTTGTATACTTACAACGCTTGACAGATGCCGAATATCTCTTCAACACAAGTCCTACAAATACTGTCGTAATTGAAACAAACCATGAAACTCAAACCGATTATGACAGCAGCAATCCAAGCTGTGAGTTTTGAAACAAGATTACTGTTCACATGGCCAACTGTACGTTGCATGCTTAAGAGTAAGCTCAGCGCACAGCTACAGCTTGGTCATATTACAACTGGAGGGCCGAACTGACAACGTGGCATACAAAGAGATCCTTAACAAATAATTATTGGTATATTTTCCCTCAGTTTAAAAAGGTTTAATTTTCTTCTTAATAAAAATTTTAAGGCAGTACTTCGCCGCTGCGAAGCGCGGGTATTTTGCTAGTAAACTATAAACCTATAGTTTCAATTCAGTAAAAGAAATAAGAAATAAGCTGTGTTATGCAGAACTGAAAAACGGCTACGGAATGACACGTATAATATGCACTCCAAACAGTAATCTTGACCACCCAAGTAATTGGTTCACGTCATCAGTACTACATTTTCTGGAATGCTCTGAGGTAGTCCTCCTTAACTGGTATCAGCTCATGGGTCGCTCTTTCTAGAGAATAGGACAGAAGCACAATCTGGCTTCTACGTGAGGGAAATTCTTCTTCATCTGCTGTAGATCCAAAGAAAACATCCTCTACCAGGTCTATTCACATGTCTGATTGCTTCTTCGTCCTTACCAGCTGTTAGTTAAGAACACAAAACTTTAAAATCTAGATCTTCTAATAAAACAGGTAGTTCAACACAAGTAAAATATGCTTGGTAAAAGATAGTCAAAAACCCTTTTCAATCATTTTTATATTAACTTATGGAGTTTGAAGTAATGGGTATACTTCTGATATATGGAAAATCTGTAAAACACTGGATGGAAAAATGCAGTGTAACAGAGGCTAGTTTAGTTCCTGGATTGGGCATCGTTTTTGAGTAGTTTGTGTGTTCTCCCGGTGTTCATATGGGCTTCCAAAGTAGACAGAGACTTCTTCCCACTTAGGCATGCTGTTAGGTTAACATCGGCCTGTCAGAGGTCATGTATGCATGTAAGTGACAAGCATCCTCCAGGATTAAATGTCTGAAAGACCTGTCCTGCTGACATCACAAAAATGTATGTATGTATATATTCAGGTGAAGCGTTTATGTAGTATTCCAGTTTTACTGCTATGACCCAAAGGCATGCATGCTAAGTGAGCTGCAGATTCAAGTTGACCTGGAGTGTGTTGAGTATTTGCATAAAAGAGCTCTGTGAATGACAAGTACTATAAACAGGCTTGGTTCCTCTCTTGTGCTCAAACAGCCAGTATGGGTTCCAGATACGCCAAACAAGCAGGTTTCAGAATAAGGCTATTAAAAAGTCTGAATATTGAATAATACAGACCTAATTATAGATTTTCAAATGTTTTCTTCTGTGGAGTCTGGTAAATTATATAAGGCATCTCCAATAAAGAATGTGCTAAAGAACTTAAAATTAGTCACTGCATTGAACGACTGAGGAATTAAATAAGAAATTCAGAGCACTTACATTTTTTTTTAAATTGGCATGTTTTCATTTGTATACCCATCTACTTATCTGTTATGCATTTACTATTCAATGCTAATCTTTTTTTGTTTTCTGTTTAACTGTTAATAACTAGTTTGGGTTATCTTGATCTTCTTCATCTCTTCTCCCACTGACCTTTGGGATCGTCCCTACTGATTTCAAGAGGTCTCATGTGGTCCTTATTCTGTCACTGTGATTTACCATCTAGCCACCCAACTGTATAAGACATAGCCCACCAAATGCTCTTCTCTTTTCCCTCTAACAACAAATCTACAAGATCCTCATCGATTTGGATTCCCTATGTCTTTCTCCTTCTTGAACTTTTATCAGTGCTTGATCCTGTTAACCACACCTTGCTCATCTCTTCCCTCTATAAACTCTGATTTGGGCTGGTTCAAGACCCACTTTTCTGCCCGATCCTTTTGTGTCTCCTGGTCTGTCGGTCTTCTCTACAGAAACTCTCCACAGGCATGCCTCAAGGATCAGTGCTGGGTTCACTTCTCTTTATTCTCTACATTTGCTCCTCAAGCAATTTTTCTGATGGCTTCTCCTAACACCACTATGCTGATGATGCACGGATAACCTTCTTATTTCCCTTTTTATAACCCACAGGTTTAAGCACAGATCTCCTGCTCTCTCTCTGCAATCTTATCCTGGATAAATGCTCATCACAATAAACTAAACCAATTTAAAATCAGACATCCTGTCCTTGCCTTCTGAGTCTCCTGCCTCAAATTTGTCTCATAAGCATTGCTCTAAAAGATGTCATCCTTTCACCATCTGTCACAGTCAGGAATCTTAGCATTAGTCCACACTCCTCACTTTCATTCATTGAATATGCTTCTTCAGCGACCCAATCATGTGTTTTTTTTTTCATAACGCTCATTGGATCCCATTCTTCCTAAACTAATTATGTCACGAAAGACCTTGCTCAGGCACTGGTTCTCTTTCCTGTTGGGGCTACCTTCAACTGCTCTCAGACTTCTTCATCTCCTCCAGAATGCATCCGCTCAATTAGTGTTATCTGTTGCTCATTTCACTTCTACTACTCCTCTGATTCAGTCTCTTCACTGGCTTCCAGTTGCTGCAAGGATACAGTTCAAAACATCTGTCTATACTTAAGGTGTTCTGAGCGGTTCTGCTCCTCAGTATCTCCAGTCTTTGGTCTCTCTATACAGTACAGTATGTCCCTTCAAGAAGTCTCCTTTGTGCCTCTACCTGTCTGCTTAATTTACCACACCTTTACAGACATCTCAAAACAGGGCAATGTTTCTCTGTTTCACCCCATTTACTCAGGTTTTTAAATGTACTCATGTTCTTTTAAAAATGCACCTTTTCATTAAATATTTTGGACCTGTTTCAGGAGAGCTGCTGTTTTACTGATAAAGGGTTTCAGATGCTGATTTCTGCCTTAGTCTAGTTGCTGGTATAATTGTATAGTAGTAGTACTCCCACTTCTACAGTTTTTTTTTGTTAGCTTGTTCTGTGTTGTTTTTGATGGTTAAAAGTTTTAATCAGTCTTGAATGTATTATAATTTGCTTTGTAAATCACCTTGGATAAAGGTGTCAGCTACATATATAATAATAAATAAATACAAAAAAATATTTCATTTGCACAGTTTAGATGTATTACAGTAAGGACTGCTAGTAATCAGGGTGAACTTAGTGGAACACGTTTTTCTTGCATGATTTTGATGTGGATACAGATAATGAAAAGCCATACATGTACACCTTATTGTAACTGCTATGATTTATCACCAGTCTTCCTTACAACTTTAATACTATTTCGGTTTACAGAGGCTTTTAGAATTTTTGACAGAGCCTTCAGACATTATGATTAAATCAAATAAATGATAGGCTCCAAAATTGCCATAATTCAGAAAACTTGGGAGAGTTGCCTATTTCCATTTTGCCGTTATATTTATGTTGGCCTAACACTTTCCAATGTTTCATGTCATCCTTTAATTAAATCTGACTTTTTGTTTTAGCCTAAAGCACAGACTTCATTCTTATCCTTTTAAACTTTATTACATTTCTTTCTAATAGTTATATACATTTGCAACACATATTCTTTGTGCATGTGCCTCTCTAGTGCGGAGAATCTTCAATTTTTTAACTGCAAACTGTTTATATTAAATTTAATTATTTTGCTCAAACAAACCAAGATGAACTGAATTTACAGGACTTTAATTACAGGCAATGCAAGCATCATTTTGTATTGTATTAGTAATTTATTCATTTGTTCCAGTAAGCTTCCTTTTCAATTACTTTATTATCCAAGAACCAGTAACAATAGATAGATAGATAGATAGATAGATAGATAGATAGATACTTTATTAATTCCCAATGGGAAATTCACATACTCCAGCAGCAGCATACAGATAAAAAAAATGTGCAGTCAATACACTTCACTTGAGCATTCCTAGTTTTCATCCTCTTTTTCTGTATGTTTAAGTATGATTTAAGATATGAAGAGGTAGGGGAAATGATGGCGAAAGTGGTAGGGAATGAGAACGGCGTACGGCTGCCCTGCTGGCAGTCGCCTAGAGTTCACTCTACAATAAAATAAAAATAAAGAGGAATAACCTGGGAGGTCAATCATCACCCTGAAAGCGGACAGTAGACGTCACGTAGTATATGTGTACCAAATTTTAGTTCAATAGTTCAGTTTGTGAGCTATAGGAGATTTAAAATCCTGGACAGACAAACAGACAGCCACGGTAGCGTATTATATAAGAAGATGGGAAAAAAGTACATACCACAGCACCTGTTTTAATTAACTGAAAACCTGAGAATGGATGGATGCCATAGGACTTGGAAAGACCAAATTAGTTTACAGCTTGGTAAAGGAATGAGTGTGGAGGTACTTAAAAGATCGACCACTTTGATCAGAAATATTCATCATTGGGACGAGATAGCCAATCAAATATGTGCAATGTCACATGTCCTGAAACCCCACAAGTCAATTCAAGTTGGGGACCATGCACTGGTACGGTGCGTTGCCACACCCAATACACAACGAAACAACTCGGGATCCCGGTTTGCAACCCCCCAGGCAGACACTTGGTCCAGTCCCATCCATTCATCCTCTTCCGCTTATCCGGGATGGGGTCGCGGGGGCAGCAGCTTGAGCAGAGATGCCCAGACTTCCCTCTCCCCGGCCACTTCTTCTAGCTCTTCCGGGAGAATCCCAAGGCGTTCCCAGGCCAGCAGGAAGACATAGTCCCTCCAGCATGTCCTGGGTCTTCCCCGGGGGAGATACTTGAACTCCTCCACTTGGGGCAGGATCTCTCCCCCAACCCTGAGAGGGCACTCCACCCTTTTCCAGCTAAGGACCATGGCTTCGGATTTGGAGGTGCTGATTCTCATCCCAGCCGCTTCACATTTAGCTGCGAACCGATCCAGAGAGAGCTGAAGATCGCGGCCTGATGAAGCAAACAGGACAACATCATCTGCAAAAAGCAGTGACCCAATCCTGAGTCCACCAAACCGGACCCCCTCAACACCCTGGCTGCACCTAGAAATTCTGTCCATAAAAGTTATGAACAGAATCGGTGACAAAGGGCAGTCCTGGCGGAGTCCAACTCTCACTGGAAATGGGTTTGATTTACTGCCGGCAATGCGGACCAAGCTCCGACACCGGTTGTACAGGGACCGAACAGCTCTTATCAGGGGGTCCGGTACCCCATACTCCCGGAGCACCCCCCACAGGATTCCCTGAGGGACACGGTCGAACGCCTTTTCCAAGTCCACAAAACACATGTAGAGTGGCTGGGCAAACTCCCATGCACCCTCCAGGATTCTGCCAAGGGTGTAGAGCAGGTCCACTGTTCCGCGACCAGGACGAAAACCACTGTTCCTCCTGAATCTGAGGTTCGACTATCCTTTGGACCCTCCTCTCCAGAACCCCCAAATAGACTTTTCCAGGGTCCAGTCCCACCCTCCGGAAATGACCCTCTATCTGCCACAGCCAGGTGTTATGTGGGCGACCCCTTGGCCTGGTCTAGCCACTCGGGTCCCCAGGAATGAGGATCTTACAAGCCAGATCACCATCGGGGAAACAAGCCACATGGCCGTAGTGCCGTAACTGACGCTCCCTCACAATGCACACGTGCACTTTAACTTAAATATGACTTGAAAAAGAAGAGGAAGAAAAAACAACAGAAGGGCGACATCAGGGATTAAAAGATGCAAGGTCATCTGATTTGGATATCAGAAAACCTAATTATGAACAATGCCGATCGCTAAACCAACAATTGCCCAGAATACCCACCCCTTGACACTTTAGATTCAACAAACTTTTCTAAGACTGTTTATATCCAGACTCTGCAATCTATTTTATTTTCTATCAAATGTTCTTCTATTATTTGGTATTGTTATATATATACTGTATATAAAAGTCAATGTGCGTATGTATGTTCCAGCATCACATCCGAACAGCTGGAGCGATTTTCATGAAACTTGGTACACATATTCCTCATTGGTCGACTAAAAATACTGTAGGGTGAAATCAGCCATAACCCACCCCCTTTTGGGTAGGGTGGGGGGTGATCTTGCGGTCTTGTATGTATGTTATCATCCAGTTGACACTCGGAACGAACACCAGAGAGCGAACTGGAGGCGACTGCCAGCATTCTTTATGTTTGAGCACCACCGCGCCCCTGTTGCTTTTCAAATTAAATACAGTTGGCCGGTTCCGAGCATCAACTGGATGATAACATAAATACAAGCACATTAGTGAGTCTTTATCCATCCATCCATTATCCAACCCGCTATATATCCTAACTATAGGGTCACGAGGGTCAGCTGGAGCCAATCCCAGCCAACACAGGGCACAAGGCAGGAAACAAACCCTGGGCAGGGCGCCAGCCCACCACAGAAAACCCACGTAAACATGGGGAGAACATGCAAACTCCACACAGGGAGGACCTGGGAAGTGAACCCAAGTTTATTGTTAAAAAAATTAATTAATTAAAAAAACACTTTTTTTCCTCCCAGGCAACGCTGGGTATTTCAGCTAGTACATAATAAAATACCATGTTGCTTTGATATTTTCCATACTTTGTCTTTTATCTGGAGTGAATGAAATACTAAATGGGTACCAAATGCGAGTTTGATGGCTACTGTCATATTCACAGGGTTTATTTAGGCTATCGAGGTCACTCCTCAATAAATTAGAACAACTGCAATAAAAGTGAGACATAGTAAGTAGCACATAACCAAAAGAACAGTGATTTTGTGTAGGTTGCAATGACACGCACATGTTTGTTAGTGCTGGTGATAGCGAATCCCTATATAGAGAGCTTTATGCAGAATATTGCCGAGTGACTGACAATTACACCACTCGAGACTTTGTTTGGATAAGATCACTGTGTGTGTTCCTAGTAAGCCAAATTTTATGATAATACAGGATTACACATCAGTTCCTTGTGGCTGAAGAGTCAAAAATGAAAAGTAAACCTGTTGATTGTTTTCAATATTGTTGTGTATGTGATCAGATCAAATATGCAAAGATCACATAAGCTAATTTCATATTAAATTTCACAAATTAACTGGTTAACAGTTTAAGGAGTTTGGACAATAGATAAGATACTTTAGAATCAACCACTTATTGTAACAATAACACAACATTAATACTTTTTTCAAATGGTTACCACAAACAAAAGGTACATAATCTAATTAATATGAGGACACCTTAAACAGCAAATGCCGTCAATATTAGGTAAATAAAGAATGGGTCCTTTACTTCCAGCTCCCACAGGATTATTAGATTTTTTCCACCTAACTAAAAGGATAAGTGTCTGTGTGTCTGTCTTTATATACATCTGGTTGCTATGTCTCTGATATCCAACAGATGACGCATCACAAACATGGGCACTGCTTTTGTGAATCCCATACCAAATGGCATATAACAAAAACATGGCAACTTGACAAGACATACTGCACTGCAAATGTGAACACTGAGGTCTATATGGTGATTACTTAGATTTTAACCCCTCTTGGACAGGTAGCAGAGTTGGTAAAAATACTTTCTTACCAACAGATTGAATGAAAATTCACAAATAAAATATGAAATCATGGAGGAAATAATTTGATAAACATGTGCTGTTTAATTGATATTATTTATAAAGCCAGTCACTCAGTCATTTATTTCTAACCCATTTAATCCTGAACAGGGTTGTGAGGGGTGCTGGAGCCTATGCCAGCTAGCATAGGGTGCAAGTTAGGAACAAACCCTGGATAGGGCCCTAACCCATCACAGCATGATTTGTAAAGAGATTATTCCTTTTTTAGATCCTAACAAACTACACTCTTAAAATACATTATTGTTGCCAAATAAACCTATGGCAAATGCAATGCTCAGCTCTTTCAGTTTATGTTTAAACTTTTATGAAGCAATGCATTGAACTTACAACTGAAAGTTACTGAGGACTTTTCTCCATTTGTCTTGCATGTTATTTATACAAGGGATTGTTTTTTTATTCTAGTGAAGCTTTTATCTTGGTCCATTTCCAATAAACATTTCACATACAGTCTTTATGGGTTTGTGAGTGATAATTATTTTGAATAATTAGTACAAAAAGGTGATATTTGAATCTTTTTAGATTTACAAAAAATATGAATGAAATGAAGTGCAGCTGATGACCGAAACTCTGTCCTACTGATCTCTCTACATTTTAAGCAATGTTAAGCATTTCAAAAATTCAGACAAGCTTAATGGACTGAATGCTCTCTTCTTGCATGTAAAAATGTCTTTTTTTATGTAAAATGACTAATAGTTTGTTCTGTAAAGATATATCATTCTGACTGCATTGTTCAGAAAATATTTTAGAATGAGATATGATATTTGCATTGATAGAATTTTGCTTTGTGGATCTTACAGTTATTTCAGAACTGTTCGGAAAATGTTTCGATAGTAGATAACATAAATTCATGTTTTTTTAGTTAGTTTAGTTTTTAGTTGCCGTAGTCACAATACAGAAATTGTTGTTTGATTACAAATTCTGTTTGAAATCTTTTATCTTTTATCTTTTATCTTTTATTATTGGTCTGAGCTAGTGTACAACTTTCCCCAAATATTATGTTACTTTATATTATGTGTTTACACAATGAGAGCATGACGTAAATTACAAATACTAGGGAGATGCACTGTGATGAAAATCAATTTTTCATTCTGAAGCTGCATGCAGCCAGTCAAATGTATGGCAGCTCATATTAGAATTGATTAAACTGACAAGACAACAATCGTAATATGTTTTCATATTTTTATATAATACTACAAAGTTAACAAGAAAACACTATAATGCCGCATCTAAAGCTCTTTCTAACTTAAATGTAAAATGAAACTGAAAGATTACTGATATGATAATCGTTCACCACTTTGTGATGATGCCACTACAGTAAACTGGTGCTTGTGGATGTGGTTTTCATTAAAATTGTGATGTAGGTGTACACCAGAAGTTTACGTTAAATACACCTATCATAGATAAGAGCAAATATTGGATTGCATGGTTCCTAATAATTACATGAAGACAAATATGTTAGAATATTATTGGAAACCAGTCAGCAGGAGAATGAATTAAAAGTACTGTGGCACTGAAAACTTCTCAAAGCATAATAAATAAATGAAGAAAATACAGTACAGATGTGACCTAAGGGTCCTCCAAAAGTGTGTTCTTCAACGCACAAGCCACAAGCTAAGGATACTTGTAAGGGCTATTGTGGTTCTAATTAAACTTAAATCCTCTACAGCCAAGATTTGGGAAACTATTGTGAAATGGATAAATGTGTAGAGAGAATGGCAAAATAAAATACATTTTTCAGGATGGCGAATGGCAAAATAAAATTAATTTTTCAGGATGACTAATAGTGAAAAGTCAAGCAAAATGACACCTTTTATTGGATCTTGCCTGAAGAAGGGGCCTGAGTTGCCTCAAAACCTTGCATATTGTAATCTTTCTAGTTAGCCAATAAAAGGTCACTACATTCATAATGGCTAACATGGTACAACACCCTAGTACTACAGGATGGCTAATATAAAGTTTCACCAATTATTTGTCTGGAATCACATGAGAGACTATAAGACCAAGTAAAAATAGGCTCTGTGGCAATATCAGCATTTTTTTTTTTTTTGCATCAGTACAAAATTCTTCAGGAGAATTTTTCTGTAGTATGCAACCACTCTGGGCCTTGGAAGAAAACTAATTAACTGGCAAAAAAATAGCAAAGATATGTGGTGGCAGCCAGACACTATACAGTAAATATATCATTATACAGCAAGAGTTGAATTTTGAAAAGAAGATTGATGGTCATTAGTGTGGTCTGGATGTTGAATGCTGGAAGGGATGCATCACACAGTAAAATATATCAGAGGTTAAATGTGTACTTACTACATCCTCTAAATGCAATTCTGGGAAAGGGTAAGCACATTCCGAAAAAGTGTGTGTTCTTTAAAATATTACCATGCAGATATTTAATATTTATTTTACAATATTGATCAATAAAGGTGATCTAATAATGATAAACATACTTTGCAATCATATATTTAACATAAAAAATGTCTAAAATGCAACTGTACTGTGGAAAAATATGCACGCTTCTAACCTCATAACCTGGTGTTATCCTGCTTTGGCAAAGATCACTTCTTATCTCCATTTTTCATAATTGTCTATCAGTTTTTTACATAAAGAGTTACTCTCCAATGACATAGTAATCTTTGGCATCTGTTTCGATGCACTGGATACTAATTCAAGGCAACAGTAAAGATAAGGGTGTTTAAATTAAAAAAAAAAAAAAAAACACAGGAGGAAACTGTATTTATATTCACTTAAACCCTACTAATGAGATCAAAATGTGATTTCACCATGTTATTTTTTTAAAACTTGATAATCTTTATCTATGAATATTGTTGAAATGGGCACCATATAGCCTCTCTCTAAAAATGTAAAATTAAAAAGAAACTTTTTTATGGGTTGTACTTATTTTTTCTCACCACTGTACTGACTCAAGGGGATGCATGCTCCTAGAACTGGCAATTTTCTGATAATTCCTTTTGAAATATTTTGAAAAAATATATATATATATATTAGAATTCATTTTTTGAAATTACATGTGCTACAATGCATCTATTTACAGGAAATACTTCTAGTCTAGTTTTTTATTAAAATATTACTTTATGTATCAATCTGCTTCATGCCACCAGTCAATAACGGAACATTATATTTTGAAACCTGCTAAAATCCTAATTAGTGTTGCAAAATGCCACAGACTAGTCTGGCAGTACTGGGTGCAAGTCAGGGACCAGCTCTAGAGGGAATGCAGGACTCACTCATGGACAAACTCACACTGACACAGGGCCAATTTAGAATCTCAAATTCACCTAAAACACAAGAATCTGTCTTAAATAATTATAGAGCTACATTTTTCAAAATAAAATCCCTAAAACTAATTACTGTATGACATAAACTTAGGATTTCAAATAAAAATGCAATATATTTTGATCTACTTTATATCCTTTTTCACATAAAACCAAAAATATTCAAGACCTTTTATATTCAGCTAAAATTGGCTACATCACTTTGTATAAGCAACAATGCAAAATAATTGAATAATGTCATCTCTACAGCCATGTGCATTATTAAAATGTAACATATGTGTATATTGGTATATTCTCCACAGACTACGTCTACTTTAGAATATTGCAGTAAAATGTGTTAAAAAATTATATCAATTGCCAATAATTTAAGAAATTAGTGCTTAAAATGTATTTCACCATAGATGATTTTCACTTTGTGAACATTTCATAAATATGCAGAATTGTCATTTCATACAGCGATGGGACTTTTGTGGGTCTAGCAAAACAGAAGAAGCTAGGAAACTTTCTTTTAGGCTTTAGGGAATTTGAGTACAGAACAATATACTGTTTTTTTCAGCCTGCTCTAACCTAGAAAAAGGGAACACTGAATATCATTACAATTTCTTTATAGGATCACTTCAAGGACAGAGATGTCTTTGGCACTGTTCTAATGCCATTTTAATATTTCTAGTCCAGTGGTATTTCAAATGCTTTCAACCGTTTGACCAATTATATTTTAAACACCTGCAAAGTAAATTGTGAGATAGCCTATGAAACAAAGCAATGAACAAAGGGTACAGTCTACACAAGGACTTTGCGACTAAGTTTATTAAAACACACACACACACACTCCTTCACTACAAGGCTAATGAGCCCAGTGACAGTTCACAGCTCACCTATGCAATTGATTTACTATATAACTTGGCCTGGCCAGTTTGTATAGGAAAGCACAAAAAATGGCAAACTGGTCTCCTGAGACTGATGATTCTTAGTTCTAAAATGTCAGGGAACATTCAGAGTATCAAACAAAAGTGGAAGAAACTCACAATCTGCTTATGTGTTACCTTTTTTCCAACAGGTCAATGTTCTGAGTGCATTTTCACTGTCAAGTTTTTCAGTGATACTGTCAGTACAAAGAAATGTTTTAAACAATCTCTTCAATGGGCAGATGTGCATTTTTTTTTCAGAACTTAAGGGTGGGGGGGGGGGGGGTACTGTAAGTTGCTGATAAGGAGGAACTTGACAATGTTTGATAAAGTGATAGGCATTCGTTTTCTACTCTTTAAATTAAATTCAGCACATTGCACTCTATTTTTAAAAACCATACAGGTCATAAATTTAAAAGTTGACTAAAATATACACAAATCTTACAAAAACATTTTATAGAGAAACTATTGATACATAGACCTATCTAAAAGAAAAAGATAAATGTAAATTACATATTGCAATCACATAATTACTGTTTTAATTTAAATATAAAACCGAGGATTAAAAATGGCAGTATTTAATACTTTGTATTTATGTATGAATGTAATATTTCTAATTTTTAAATTAATTATACTGCCCCATAGAAAAAATTTCTTACATTATAAAAATTATTTCAGCACTTACAGGAATTATTGTCTGTAGAGATTTTGTAAAATTTCAATTACACTGGACTTCAGTTCAAAATATATTGTTTAAACATGATTTAGTTCATTATGCTCAGACCCATTTTCTGTAAAAAACTTTTTCAAGTTTCAAATTTCAAGGAATATTAAACCCAGAAAAAAAAGCTTATTCTATAAAATTTCCTAATCAAGCTCTAACTACCTCATATGGAGACAGTCCCACTTTCCGCTCCCAGTCTTGCAGCAAATAACTTAAGTCACAGTTGTCATCTAAGGACAAAAGCTCATCGACAAACTGCGGGTTAATGACAGCTTCCACCTAAGATTAGAAATGGGTAACAAGTACAGAAATGCAAGAATTATTAAAGCACCATTTCTTCTATATTATTGAGTAATAAGTCTGTATTATTCAGTATACATTAAAACAGTATTATTGAATGTTGGCTGACATTTTCATAATTAATTTTTTTTCATCCAAGTTCCACAATAATTATTGTACAAAATGGAAGATTTATGTTGCTATGAAAATCATCTAGGGAAAACCTTTTATTTTTCAATATACTTAAAAAGGGATAAACAAAATTACAATGTTGAGATAATATGCTAAAATAACCATAATACCTAAATCTCCAAATACATCAACATTTCAATACAAGAATAACAGCCACTACAGTTTAACTGCAATTCTAAAAGTTTAATCTTCAAGAATATTGGCAATTAATAATTAATTTTTTCTCTTTGTAAAAACTTGATTGCTTTGTATGGATTGTAATAAAATTAATAAAAAAAAAAAAAAAAAATATTGGCAATCCATTCCAGAAAATGTCTTTGTGTAACGTTGTTGTAACCTGCCATTTAACTCACAACACCTGCTGTTTCTTTATGCAGAGAGAACCAACACAGTTAAAAATGTTAAGAGTGCATGTTTAAAACTGTTTTGAAAAATCTAAAATGCCTTAGTTAAAGAGATGCACTAATTGGGGTGGTTGAGTTAAATAAAATGTTTAAAGCATAAATATAAACCATATAAAAATAAGCTTGTAGCACAAACATAGCCACTCACTATGCTCAAAGCATTAAGCAAAATGATGCCCTACTAAAATTTGCAAGGCAAAATTCAATTTCAGAAAAGTTACTAAAATTAATGAATAAAAGGTAATAATACACTTTCTGCCTATTCTGGTCAACTGAGTTTATACAGATGCATTTAACAAGTGCAATCTGGGCATTTCGTTTAATGCTTTTCGTTGGCTTTCTGTCAGCTGCAAGAATGTCTTGAAAATCAGATTGGCAGAAAAAAAACAGCTTGCTCAAAATGTACTGTACATTATGTGATATGAAGAGCAAGAATGTTTCCAAAACTTTGACAAAACTAAATTAATATGAAAGTGAATACAACACTAGCCAAGCAAAGCTTTTTGCGCTTAAATAATCTTTGAACATTTCCTTCAGTCTCAGATTAGACAACAATTCAGTGGAATCCACTTCACAGACACAAATGGGAGCTGCCCACATATTCTGTAAGATATAGAATGTTTAAGTATCAGGTGAGACAATAATGTGTTTACATTCTCCTATTTCTCATACTAATACTGTGCATTATGTAAAAATCATCTTAATCTTTCAGATGATACTGAGATAGATAGACACACACACACACATTATTATATATATATATATATATATATATATATATATATATATATATATAAAAATATTATATATATATATATACACACACACACACACACATATATACATATACTTGGACACAATATTGCATTATAAAAACAAAGTTGTGCTGCTGTGGAACACACCATTCTTTATCCACATATGATGCAGAATTAACTTCTGCATAGTTAACAGAGAAGTATTTTTGATGTATTGTCTATAAGTTTGGGCAGCAGTGTTAAAATGTATGTATGATTATATTAATTAAACCATAAAATGAGAGCAATTAGAATTTTTATTGTTCATAAATGCTATAAAATATAACTATACCATTTTGTGCAGTAACAAAATAGGTGTTTTATATCTGGATAACAGTGAGAAGAGCAGAATTACTTTCTGTGAAGCTTATCTACAAATATTCAAACTTTATCATAGAACTGAATTTGACCATTTTTCTTCATGGGAGTAATGTATAACATGGAAAACAGTGACATGTTCTCACAACTCACTGAAAACTGTAACTGCTTAAAAAGTCTTCATTTAAAACTGTCAAGTAAGCACTGCTAATTAGCACACAGTCATGTTCTCTCCAAAATCACCAACAGGACCCAATACCTACCATGTTCTCCCTGGAAATCACAAACACTACTCAACAGGCACTCATCAGATTTATTTTGTTTTTCCAATTCGAGCACAGGCAGGTCAAGTGACTTGTTCATTGTCACACAGTGTTAGCAGGGGGATTTAAACCCACAACCTCAGGGTTTGACATCCAAAGCCTTAACCACTACACCACACTGCACTACCACTTGCTTACATTATAATCATTTTCACAACTGCACAAGTATACTTGCCTGTTTTCTTTTACATACTCTAACTACAGGCATGCTGTATGTTCAGTTTTTTTCAAATCCAAGTTATTTTTTCACAGTCATGGAATGTAATAATTTAACAAAGGAAATTGTGTTCTTAAGTGAAGTTATTTTTTAATACATTTTTAACAATACTCTGCTTGTTCTTGCAGTATAAAATGGGGTTAAGCAGACATCAGTGCAAGTCTGAAAACAAAGGATTTAATACTTAAATACACCCACTTTCAGAAAATATGCCATTCATTCATTTGATCTAATGATAGACACTTCAGAATAAGCTACCAAAGACTTTAGGGACTTTCAAAACTCGACTTGATGTTTTTTGGGAAGAAATAAGTGGATAGGACTGGCGAGCTTTGTTGGGCTAAATGGCCTATTCTCGTCAAGTTTGTTATAATGTTCTAATAAAGAGTACAAAAGGGGAAAACAGGGTGACCATAGGACCTTACACCATAAAAGAGTTCAAAATCAACCCCAAGTGTTATAATATTTTGAAATGTCCAATACAGAAAGTAGATAAAGTTACACTTCCATTAAACAGAGACAAACCAGACAGGAACCAAAATGATTCCACATTTTTCTTTATGTTTTCACAACACAGAAATTTTTCAAACTTGCAATCGGAGATAGAGCATTTAAAATCAGTGAAAAGAAGAAGCCAGTTTTAATTCAAATGAGTAAATGACTTAAGGCATAAATAAGGTACATAAATAAATATAGCAAATTCACCACTCCCTTCATTTGTGTCTTTTATTTATCTTTTATTACTCAATAAGAACCCAGAAAGAAAGGATCTCATATTGGACTGGAATTTAACGGAGGCAGAGTGTGTGGTGGTGTGAGACAGAGGTCCGTGGTAGGTAAAGTTTTTAAAATAAAAAAAAAGATAAAAAAAAAGAATCACAGACTCTGAGTGTAGGTGTGTGGGAGAAAAGTTGTGTGGCCGTAGAGATTCTTGATGAGGGGATTCGCTATTGTATTTAGCATGTTTTCAAGCGGCTGACCCAACTGTCACCCATCAGAGCTCTGCGGTTTGTTTGACACACCTGCCTTCACACTTGGGATAAAAGGGATCTGTGAGTGAGAAAAGTGGCAGAATCAGAACAGAGTTTGCTGGCAAGAGAGTGCAAGTGAAGATAATTGAATGAGTAAACAGTGAGGAGGATGAAGGCTTGGCAGTTGGGAGGTGAAGAGCACTCCAGGGGTACGTCACTCCTGTTCCATGATCAGGGAGAAGGAGCGAATTCAGGGCTTTGTGGGATCATGCTATAAATACTGAATGATGGTGGTAGGACGATGGAACAGGGCTTGGGTGTCCAAATAGGTACCAATTGGGGTGGCTGGGATGCAAAATAATTAAAAGATTAATCACACATTACAGAGTCTCTGCACTGTTGCAGACATGAAAGATTAATGGGGAAAAGACAGGTGGAAAGAAAGGCAATGAGGCATTTTACCATTGCTTTTTGACCCTTTGGATTTATTGAGTTATTTAATGAATTGATTGAATTTACTCCCACAAGAGCACTGGTTTTCATTTCATTATCTATTTATTGAGTAAAAACTGCACTGCATTTTATTTAGTGCTGACCACTGTTTTGGAAAATAAAAACACTAATCACTTTGCACTATCTCTTGCGGCATGTATGTCCTCATTGCCCAGTCCATCCTTGGTTTATGTCTATCAATGTTCTGGTTTTAGGCATCACAGAGTGGGCAT
Organism: Polypterus bichir lapradei; assembly: GCA_026402145.1. NCBI lineage: Eukaryota > Metazoa > Chordata > Cladistia > Polypteriformes > Polypteridae > Polypterus > Polypterus bichir. Next base: position 36,795,972 of record JANRMT010062852.1, on the reverse strand, counting down.
TGTTAATTTTATTAATTGGTAATCTTATGCCAAGCAATAAATTGAGCAAGGACAAGGCAGCTATTCCTTAACATCCTTAAAAACCCAATGGTACTTGGAAACTGCAATTTTCTGCTTTAAAACACATTAAGTACATAAACTGATAAAAGTTAATTCCAGTATAAGTAAATAAAGGCTTTCTCTGCATCAAGTAATAAAACAGCTACCAGATGGGACTGTGCTTGGGTTACATTTATGATCTGCAGGAGATGAGACATTATCTGCTGTATGATTGGAGCAAAAACTGGCCTGGACAAATTAACTTGCATATCACCAGTTACAGATATATTGCTAAATCTTTGACAGAAACTTCACATCAGCATTAACCAATGATATGGGGTGATAATTAGAACAACCTACAGCATTTTGCTCACTTATTGAGGAGGGGGATGTTGGCCAAACTTATTTTGGGGTTCAGTTTGATAGAGAAGATTTTGGAACTCATCATTAGCAGGTAGAAGGGGCACTTTTGTTTCTGGAAAGTACAAAGATGCTCTGCAGGAAAGTCATCAGAATCCAGAGATTTCCTGGACCTCAGAATACTGAGCCTCCTTCAGCTAAAACAACGTAATTTTAGAATCTAACATGTAATCATCTTCCATATTAAACCAAGGGAAGGACAAGTTATCTAGAGAAAAAAATTAAGTTCAAGAGAAGAAGGTTAGAATTTTAATGGACTAGTCTAGAGGGGCTTTAATAAGGTTTCCTGATTTAATTTTGAAGACTCTGGGGGTAAGAATGTATTAAACTGCCAACAAACAGTCCATAAGGTGAGAAGTTGAAAGTGAACATATGATAAAGCACACCAATGGCCTGCAAGTGAAGGAATACCAATGTTACATTAGAAAGGAAGGCAACCACCAAATGGGAAATCGCTCCCTTTGAAATTTAAAACCAAAACTATACCAATATTTCTCCTAGATGTACACCCAATGACTTTAGACATCTAAAATTTTAGTGTCTCTTAAACTATTACTTTTCTCAAAATATTTACTACACAGATACTTACTTGCATCACAAACTCTTTGTCACCACACAGTCTATCAAGATATTTCAAAAACTCGCTATCACTCTCTTCAGGAGGCTTCTTGAATTCCACTTCATTCCCTGATCTGCCCACTAGCTCCTCCATGTTTCTGAAATACTCCTCGGCGGCCTCCACAGGCATTGATGCAACAGAGGTTGTAACAGCAGTGGGTCCTTTCGTTATTTTCCTAGGAACTTAAATGAATAAACAAATACATTGTTTTGTATTTTCACTGGACATAAACATAGGTATATAAGTTTTTATTTGTTTAGTATTATTGAAGATACTGTAATATATACTGCAGAAACAACTAAATATGTATTTCCTAAGCTACACACAAATTAAATATTTTAATATGTGGAATGTGTAAACTAGGGAACCACATTTTAATTATCTTTTGACAACTTTTCATGATGTCTAAAACAAAGGCTATTGTTTAATGACCAAAAGTAACTAGATAGGTCAAGTCATTTGTCTTTTAGTCTGTAACAATTAACTTAAAGCATCTTTAAAAATTAAGGAACAGTTTTTCAACACTGTTGATTATATGCCTCTAATACTGAAACAGGCAAATCCATCTTTATAAAGAATATACCAAGCTGTACATAATCATAAAACACTACTTCAAACAAATCTTTACATAAAGTAACAAAATCAATAAGCTGAGTACATTCTGTCTATAAAATAAGCATATAAAACATATCTACTTTGCAAAGCACCATTAACAGCATTTACTTTGACAAGGTGCTTTGTAGAACAAAACAAATTACAATACTGTACAGTATTAAATGCACAAACTGATAAGTACAATAAAATCAACACATATATAACAAAATATGCCACCAACAAAAGGTAAATAAAGCTTGGGAATATATCTGAGAAATTCCAAACAGAAAATACCAAAAGAAGCTATATAAATCAAAACACAAAAATACCAAAAATAAGATAATGCATATAGAGTTATATGTAATGTTACAGTAGAAATTGACAATTGGCTCTGTTTGTTATAGCAATTATATAGAAGCATGTATACATGATTATTAGTATATTGTATATACAAGTATATAAAATTGTTATCTAAACTATCATAAAAAGCTCATTTACAATTACTTGAATAATCTAATTTTGGGCAAGGGCCATAGATGAGAAGAGAAATAAAGAACTAGAAGAAAGTAGATTTATGCTAGTTTAGTTCAAGAAAAACTAAAAGGAATCATGAGGAAAAAGAGAGAGAGACAGACTAGCAGAATAGTAAGATGGAATGAGTTAGAAAATAAACTACAAGTTTTTTTTTGTAATTGAAATTACAGTTTTTCTTGATGCAAATACTGAATCTAGGAAAATGTCAGACCTATTTTCACTTTTAATACTTTTGTACCAAATTATATTAATGTCAAAACTAAATTAATCATCATTAGGAATAAACAATTAAAGTAAATGTTTTCACTGTGTAAGTATACACTGCTTAACTAATACTTTGTGGAAGCATCTTTTCCTTAATTGATAGCAAAACATCTGTTTGGATCTGTTATCACCTACTAGAACAACTGGATTTTGCAATGTAATCCCACTTTCATTACTAGGTAGTTCAAGATTATTCACCTTGCAACTGGGGCATTCCTTTAGTCGAGGTGGCCATGTGTCCTAGATAATGGCCATTTTCAAAGACAAAATTCTTCACTTACTTTTTAGGCCAAAAAGACATTCAAAAATGTATTGATAAAAAGTTATTCATCTTCCCATCTCTGGCCTGACCAGCACCCCTGTGCTAATGAAATGCAGCAACCCCATAGCAAAATGCAGCCACCACCATGATCAACAGTGAATACTCTCCTAACTTTTTGTTGAGCCGTGCTGTTATCTTTTCTTTACTGAGCCAACATGCTTCAGTATATTTCATTCCCTCTGCCCAAAGAAATCTCTCTACAGTGTATTATTCAATGAAGGTGCAATCCCACAGTGGAGTGTTCATGTTCATTTTATCTTGGCTTCAACTACACTAACAGCAGAGTGATGTACTGTGTGTTTTTGAACTACCCATAAGCCATTGTGAACATGTTGCATGGCCAAACCATAACTTTAAAATTGCATGCACTTTATAATTACCCTCATACTATCTGAGGGGCAGCAGGTGGAAAAAATGCATAGGCACCATTTTGCCAGGATTCTCACCCTGAAAAAGGCAAATTTTTCAAATTTCCAAATGGCTGGGACATATAGCTAAAAATAACTAAAATGTGAGGAGAAAAGTATTTTGGACAAAAGTGATAATTATTGCAGTATATATAGTACATAGTGTATGATTGTACACTTAATTAAAATACAATGCAATAGAATGCATTAAGAATTACATAGATAGATAGATAGATAGATAGATACTTTATTAATCCCAAGGGGAAATTCACATAATCCAGCAGCAGTATACTGATACAAAAAAAGAAAAACAAATATTAAAGAGTAATAAAAATGCATGTAAAAACAGACAATAACTTTGAATAATGTTAGCGTTTACCACCCCCCCCCCCAGCCCCGGGTGGAATTGAAGAGTCGGATAGTGTGGGGGAGGAACGATCTCCTCAGTTTGTCAGTGAAGCTACTCCTCTGCCTGGAGATGACAATGTTTAGTGGATGCAGTGGATTCTCCATGATTGACAGGAGCTTGCTTAGCGCCCGTCGCTCTGCCACAGATGTTAAACTGTCCAGCTTCATTCCTACAATAGAGCCTGCCTTCCTAACAAATTTGTCTAGGTGTGAGGCGTCCTTCATCTTTATTAGAAAGGTCTACCAAAAGAATACATTTTATTTTAATCAAATAAATGAAAATACAGTATATATTATGTACAAACAAAACCATTTATAAATATTCATATGCATACAAAACAAATGCAATCCAATTTAAAACAGTTTAAAGACATCACTTTCCCATTAAATTATTGTGGTTGGGATATAGGATTTTATTTATTCAAGAGTGTGTCCCCTTTTTTCTCACACCATTGTACACTTAATGTCAAATGTTTTGAGGTACAGCAGTTATTTCAGACATTTAAAGACAAAAGTTTCAAGGTAAGGTATATCACTGATAAAATATCCAGACGGAGGCATCAGCAGATGTATTTCACAGCTTACACCCAGAGTTATCAGTGACAGCTAGGAAAGAATGGATGACAACCACAAAATGTGTGGTGACAACTGGAAAGACAGTGACAGCTCGGAGCGGAGGACTCCCAACAAAGCTGCGACAAACTCAAGAAGAGATACCCCCGAGGTGCCTGAGAGAGGGGAGGATGAGCACCCCAGTTGGATGGATGCAATAGCAGTAGACCCAGGCAATGGACAAATGATTACAAGCAAGCAGTATGTATGTGGTCTGCAAGCAAAATCACAGCTTGAAGATCCACCAAGTAAGGATGAAGTGGCTGGTGGGAGCAGCAGCAGCGCAACGCACTGGTGTCCAACCCAGTGAGACGTAGGAGGAGCCAGGCCTAGAGTTACCCCATACTGCCCAGAAGTGTTGCGAACCAACCCCTCTATCAAGTCTAACAGGAGGCAGATCAAATATCTTGCAGCAAACATGACAACACTGTGGGAACAATTTGATAATAAGGTCAACAAAATTCTAGAAGCAAAAGTGAAGGGAAAGGTCAATGGTAAGCAACAAGTCATGACTAACAATATTGTCAGCATAACTGCAGAGCAGTTCGGAGAGGAGGAGAAAAAAAGGCTCCAGAAAAAAAAGAGCAGTGAGGATCCACGACATCAGGCAGGAGATGAAGGTACTGAAGATCCAGTATAAAGAGGCAGGGCAGGAGAAGCTCATTGGCTTGGCCCAGCCAATGCACAGCCTTTGCAAGAAGATCATGGTCATCCATTGGACTGACCGGTATCGGAGATGACAGCACGAAAGCGACCTAAAACATTTAACCTTTATTGCCAACCCTTTTATGGTCACCAAAGAGCTGCTAGGGCAAAAGTGCAGTGGGAAGTTGGTCTGCTCGCAGAAAGAAATAGATCAACTTCTGAGGCAGACATACAGCAACACGAAAAGAAAGCAGGAGTTGGGAGAGTGCAGTAACAAAGGCATCTTCAGGAACAATAATTAAGCTGGCAAAGGTAGAGAGTGACATCATTACAGATGCTATTTTCCCTAGCGATGAACATGCTCACCAAATCTGCTGAACCAGAGTGCAGAGGGCCAAGAATGAAATTCGCTCAAAGGCAACAACCCATTTGGGCATCCATGGAAGTCTTAACAATCACCACAGAACTGGTTCCAGGCTGTCGGTGAATTCTGAAGGGGCTGGAAAATATGGTGGAGATCCATGGTGCTGAGAAAGGGCACGGTGGAGGACTGGTTTCGGTTTACCATCACAGGCACAGCCATCCCAGCCATCACAGAGAAACCAATCAAGAGCTTGGGCAAAGTTTTTAACAGCTCATTGGGCATACAGCATTAATCCAGTCAACTCGTACTGAATTGGATGGATGGCTGCCCGAAAGCCATTTACAAGTCTGGCCCTACCAGGAAAGTTCAAAGCCTGGATCTACCAGCACAGCATTCTACCCAGAATCCTGTTGCCCCTGCTTGACTAAGAGGTCCCACTCTCAACTGTTGAGACCTTGGAGGGAAAAGGTCACTAGCCACCTCAGAAGATATTTGGGGCTGCCAAAGAGCCTGAGCAGCATTACATTCTATGACAATAACAAACTGCAACTGCCCTTCAAATACATGGAGGAAGAATTTAAGCTATCAAGAGCCAGAGAAGTGATACAGTACAAAGATTCAAGTGATTTGATGGTGGCCAACACAGTGATCCAAGTGAAGACTGGCAGGAAGTGGAGGGCAGAGGATGAAGTTCAAGAAGCAGAGGCAAGGCTGCATCACAGGAGGCTGGTCGGAGTGGTCGCTTGAAGTCGAGCAGGATTAGGACCTTTCCCAATCCCCAATCAGATACCACCAGAGGGAAGGATGCATGCCACCTAGTGCATGAGGAGATGAGCTCGTGAAAGACTATTGGAATGAAACAGCAGGGTGCTTGGACAAGATGGGAAAATGCAGTGGAGAGAAAAGTGACTTAGTCTGAGCTCTGGAAAGCCGAGCCTTACCACATTCATTTTCTTATCCAGGCAGTATATGACGTGCTGCCAAGCCTATCAAATCTGCACACACAGGGCATAGCAGAGTCAACAGCATGCCAACTGTGTTCCAAGCGAAGAACCTTAGAACACATCCTCAGCAGGTGTACAAGGAAAGCAGCCAAATCCCACCAAGAGATCATCATCTGTAGGTACCCTGGAATCAGCAAGTGACTGGCAGTTATTGGTGGACCCAGCCACATTGCAGCCTACACCCTGTGACCAGACATAGTCCTGGGGCCTCATGTATAAACAGTGTGCATGCATAAAAATGTTACGTATGACTGTATAAAAAATAAACTTGGCAAAAAGCCACATACATTCTCACGGCAGCAAAACCCCCCTCGCCCCCATTGCATTCACACATTTCTGCTCGGTTTTGCAAACTGGTGGCACCCAGCATCAAAGCAGTGCTACCGTTTGTATGGTTTCTCATTTTTTAGATTCACATCCATCCACAATTAACTGCATATTGTTTATAAATTTTAGGCACCGGATTGTAATTAACCTGTAACAGTATAATGGACCACGGAATGGCCAAGCTATTCCAAATACCACAGCTGCTTTAGAATTCTTACTATCAGAGCATCACCCATTGTATCAGAGTGTGGAATCACAGCCCTACAGCAGCTGATTGGTAAGCTCTACGGTGGGTTGTGTCGAAAGCGTAAAGGATTATCAGCATACAGCTTCCCGCTCTGGAGGACATTTATAGCACACGCTGTGTCAGGAAAGCCACCAGCATCTGCATGGATTCCACTCAGCCATGCACACGGTCTATTTGAACTTCTCCCATCTGGCAAATGCTTCAGAGCCTTTCTTGCATGGACCTCGAGGCTCAGAAATAGCTTCATTCCAAGGGCTATAAAACACACTCGATCAGTCCATCAAGTGCTCCCTGTAGAACTGTTTGTATTTAGAATTACCTCATTGTAAACTTGCACTACAGCTGTAATACAATGGTATTGTCTGTTATACCTGCATTTTTTAACTTGCACTGCATTTTAATCACTATTTAATTAATATTGTTTTTATCAGTATGCTGCTGCTGGAGTATGTGAATTTCCCCTTGGGGATTAATAAAGTATCTGTCTATCTATCTATCTATCTAATATAGCACAACCTGAGCCACTTCATGAACCATTTGCACTATGTGCACTGTATGAACATGTATATTGTACTTATGCTTTCATACTGTATATTTTTAATTATTTTTATTGTATTATTATTTTATCATTTTATATAAGTTTATGGATGATTTGCATATTAAATCTCGTAGTACCATACAATTACAAAAAAGGAATTAAATTCAATTCAGCAGAATTGATGACTAGCTTCTAAGTCAATTTAGATTTCCAAGAGCTATCCTCTTGGAGCTGTGTGCTTTTAGGATACTAGAATGCATACTTTATATCACTTTTAAGATTAAATCTATTAAAGTATGCATATTATACAGATAAATTGTTAACTTAATTTAAATAATGTATATTGTTAATAATTAAACATGTAGGGGCACGGTGGCGCAGTAGTAGCAATGACCTGGCACTCTGCTCTGGGATTGCTCCTGTATTGCGCTGTTTGCTAGCTGGGATTGGTGCGACCCTGGATGGGTAGATGGATGTAATAATAAAACACATATTACAAAGATTTTTCCTTCCATAAAAGTTTTGTCGGATTGGTGTTGTAAGCTTACAGCTGGTTTGATAATTATTACAGAGCTTATATTGTGGTGATTGGTTATGTGGAGAAAGAAAACAAAAGAACAGGAATTGGGGGTTGGTACGTTTGACAGAGACAGTACTGCTGCAATAAATTATTTAATCAAGGGTTGCACACGTCCCAGCAAGCATCTCGCAGGAGGCAGGAACAATCCCTGTATGGGGTGCCAGATCATCGCTACCACTGTGCCACTGTACTCCCAGGTTTAATACATGCTTTAATTAATGCATTTCATCATGAACATGACATCAAGTATATGTCTTAATATATAAATGTTCAGAGAGCTGTAATATCATAAAATGTAATGTATTCTGTGTGCCTGCTCGCTCCTGTCTACAAAAGAAAAGTCTGTAGTGATTCACACGCATAGAATATGAAGCATTTAACATGCTACTTTAGTTATGATGGGATTTGAGAAACTCTAGTAAATTAAACATCGATTCTAAGATGAAGTTTACAATGTTCTACTTTAATGACAAAATAAATTATGCAAGTAAGGTGGAAATTGAGATAAAAGTCAACATTTCAACATTTTTTTCTTCACTGTGTCCCTTCCTATTTTTTCTCTTTTCTCTGTACCCTCATAAGCTTCTGTATGACATTCAGACGATGGGCTACAACTTGCCTTTTTAAGGAGACTTTGCCCAAAATAAAAAACAAGTGGTCAGATATCACTGTGCATTTCTGAACTTAATCTTTCGAGTGTCTATACCACTCTGCATCAAATGATCAACTTTTTTTTGTTGTTTATACTACTGCTTAAGCCAACAAATAGTATGTTTTTCCTTGCCTCCACTTCTTCCTCTCCACCCATGCTTTTACCATTGTCTTTTCACAAAACACTGAACTTAAAAGGACTATTTATATATTGATTTGCATATTCAAAGGGATGTAATTCTGTGAGGAGTCGGGGTGGGGTGGCAGGCACGTGCACATGATTTACATTTCACGCTGACTGGGATTCATAGAACAGAAGTCTGTGGAAGTTGATTTTTTGTGCATACGCACATTTCCACTTTAGTCGTGCATCTGAATTTTTTTGTGCATACGCACATTTTCACTTTTGTTCATCCGCCATGTTTACTGTGAATTCTACACACAGCATTATACATGAGCGCCATAGTATCTGAATTCACCAAGAAAGTCGTTCTTCTGGAGGTAACAGTCCCGTGGGAAGATCATTTGGACAAAGCCTTCAAAAGGAAGCCCTCCAAGTACTTGGAACTGGTCAGCATGTCTCAACAGTCAGGATGAATACCTAGGTGTCTCCCAGAGGAGGTTGGGTGCAGGGGATTTGCTTCACGTTCTTTGGTCACAGCCTTCAGCAGTTTCAGCATCAAAGGAGAAAGGAAGAGGACAGCCATCCACAGTACCATCAACGGGGTAGACAGAGCCTCAAGTTGGCTATGGCTCAGGAGAGGAGAGGAGCGGCTCAAGGAACAGAGTAGCTAGCTGTTTAAACACAGCCTGGGGTCTGACCAACCCTGGTGGGGCCACCTGGAGGAGAGTATATGATGTTGAAAGACCTGAAACACTCGATAATCCCAGGAACATCACTGTCCAGAGGAATAAGCAGATGTATATTCACAGCATACTCATTAATCATGGCACTAGGGAGAAAAACTTGTGTTTACAAGAATTACTTATGAATGCTTTGGAAACATTTCAGTTTTCTTCCAACCCACCCCTCTCCACATTGTTTGACTTGTCTGGATATCTAGCTATGCAAGGCGTCAAACTTTTCAGGTTTCCCTCCTTTTTTCTCATTCTAGATCTGAAATGTTCTTACTTCTAGGCAATTTTTAATTCATAGTGTGTGCATATTCTGCAAGTATAATGAATCTAGTGTGACAAAACAAAACTATAAAGTGCAATTATTGAAATATGAATGATACAAAATGTTCTTTTTCTTTCCACCACTCTTATTTCCTGGCTGGGCACATTGTGCCAGAAAGCAAATTAGCTTGCACTTACTCTTTACTTCTCCTCTGTTGACAGTCAATGCGGTTAGCCACACTGGACTTATTTAGCTCTTTACTTTGTTCCATGTGTGTTGCACAAGACTGAAATAATCAGTATCTGTCAACCAACTCTGACTGTTAATACATGTGGACTGAGGTACGGACCTGCCTTCTCACTGAGCTCATCTTCATTCTTTGCGACACAGGGCATAGGTGTATGACATATAGGATGCCAGGTTGAAATAATCCAAGACTATTTTCCACTTGATACATAAATCTTAAACACTGTGTTCAAACTACAGTTCTTTGCTTTTGGTATCTTGCAACACTACAGCAAATGAGAAAGAAGACATCAGGACTTGCTGAAACTTGTATTTGGATTAGAGGGATGTTGCTTGTTGCCAAAGGCTGATCAAAAGTATACCTAACTTTGAAAAGACTCTCAAACTCTCTATTTAGTTCCATTAAAATAAAAAAAGCAAAAACAGTCTCAATGCAGTATTTAAATGAGCCACTGATAACACAAGAAACCAACTGTCCTTTAGGTGCTATGATGTCTATTTAAGTTTTAGCATGCAATAAGCCATAGGTAAGCTACTTCACTCTTGCACTTCTGTAAAACAAGATGACATTTATAATAAAAACAAAAATGACTGATAAAAATATGTCTGTGTGTATTTTATGTCAAAATACACTTCAACATAGACAGAAAGGAGTTAAAAAATGTAATCACTCCCATGCAGCATTCTAGACCAGGGGTCCTCAATCCCAGTCCTGGAGAGCCGCAGTGGCTGCAGGTTTTTGTTCTGACCTGGTTGCTTAATTAGAAAGCAATTCTTGCCAATAAAGCACTAACAAGCTATGAAATTAAATTAACTCTGCTATGTCAGGTCATTCTCATATCCTAGATTTTCTTTCCCTTTCTATCATGCAAATGATTTGAAGGCTAAAATGGACGAGTAATTCTCAGTCCTTCACTTTTTTCTCTTCATTTTTCTTCCAAGTATTTAATTAAACCCAATAGTGCAGATAAATACACACAGGTGTAAATGTAAATAAGCTAAATGGAGAAATGCTGCTCTCTCTTGTCATTTGCATGTTATTGATAATAAGGAGCAATTAAAATAGCTGTTTAAGACAAAATTAAGCAATAAGGGCTCAAAATCACTAAAGTGAAGCAGAAGTGTTACTTTAGCAATAAGTGCTTTTTATTAAGCAACTGGGTTGGAGCAAAAACCTGCAGCCACTGCCGCTCTCCAGGACCGTGATTGAGGACCCCTGTTCTAGACTGATATGATTATTGTTAACGAGGAGTTTAAAATATTCAATACTGTTCTATATTGTATTATTGCTCAGCCTCAAGTGTCAATATATTTTTTATTTAAATTTGCAGTATTTCACAATTACTGAAACATGTCACCCTTTTCTCAGAACTCTAAATACAAAACCAAATCTTCACACCACATTCGCAAAACCTGTAAATTGTCTGGCAAAATAAAACAATGGACTCAAAAATTACTTATCTTTGCTCAAATTGAAACATGGCACTATCGGATGTACAAATCAGTCAATACATAAACACTACTGAACATTATTCACATTCACACACTAAAAAAAAAACAAAAAACTGAAAACACTGCCAGTAAAAAAGTGTTTATGGCATTGGAGAAAACTGTTTATTGTGAATATGGTCCTCTGCATGTACAGTTAAAGAAATTTGCTATACACTTAATTTACAAAAGAATAGAGTGAAGAAAAAGGTATTGTTTAACAATGTTTGTTTACAACTCAGAAAAAATTGCCATAATCAGTAAACAATATATGCAGTACTGTGTACACCAAAAAATGTCAATGTAAAAGCCAAAGGAGAAAGATAAATTCATTCTGCCTCAGCATTGTGTCTCTGGGCTGCGTCAGACCACAGGACTTCAGCTACAAGCAAACTGACTGCAAACAGGACTCTAACTTGAACACGTAAGATTTTACCAAAAGAATGATTCAATAACTGAGTTTTGGCTATTGAAAGCTTAGAAAAAAGTTAAGATAACAAATTAACTGAAAAATACACTTTTAATTAGAAGGTAATGTTTTAAAGCTATTGAATCATTTTCTTCAGCTAATTTGTTAATTTCAGTATGTCTAATTAATTATTAATAAAAGCCTCAATTGGCTTTGCTCTACAGAACTTATCAAGGAATACATCCTTGAGTGATCATTATGAAGACAAGATTCTGGCCATCTAAAACTTGCAAGAACAGTTAAAACCACTGTGGATGATTCCATATTTACCTACAAGGCCCCTAAAACTGTCATTGCTTATAGTGTGCTCCATTCATTTCAGCATTTTAATCCAAGTTAAATACCAATTTATTTAGTTTAGAATAACAAACAGAAATGCTGTTTATGCTGTTCATATTGAGACAGTTTTTTAATAATTTATTTAAAAACAAAAATTTGGTAATCATCATGTAGTGTTATTTTCTGTTTCCTGTTTCAGTATCCTGCTGTCACAGTACTCGATAACTTTAGGATTCAGCAATTACTGACACAATGTTATAGGTTTTTCTATCACTTCAGTTAATACAGTTGTGAATTAGAGTTTATGTTTATGATAATTTATATTGTCCAGGAGGTGAGGGCGTCCAGCTGACCTTGGTCATCAAAGTCTGCTCTAATATGATATTGCAGACACACACACACACACACACACACACATTGATTCTTTCAGGGTACTGTCTTGTACAATATGCCTAAAAACTGTTTGCTGCACACTCTGACACATTTACCTTTCTTTCCTTGTATTTTGCAGTCCTTGTTTGTCATATTAATAGAGTTTGTAGAAACCCATAACTGTAGAAGTGGATTCCTCCAGGTCAAAGAAAACATCTTTGTAGACAAACCTGCATAAACATCAAAAAATGTATTCAGAAATCTGATTTAATAAACGGCTATCATTTTGCCTGCAAGCATGTGTGGGTCTAGTAATCTCAGAAAATTAAATGAATGCTACACATACACCAAATTTTGCCTCTCCAAGTCTATTAGTAGAATTACATCCTTAAATATTTTTTATTAAAAAGCAGTGCAGAACAGCTCTGTTTACAGACTACAATAATGAGCCAATGACAGCTCAGAGATTAATATTTGAGCTAAACTGAACTTAGAACTACAGTACCTCTGTTTACTAATTATCTGATTTGACAAGTAATTGACATGTAATTCATATGAAGGTATTCATAAATATGTATTTAATAGTCTTACAACATAATGTCTCCTTATCCATTTTAACTGCAGTAAATGTGTTCACAACGTTCAAAACAAAAATATTGCTACATTCTTTATGGAAGTCGGTATTTCAAGAGTTAGCCTATATAAACAAATTGTTAATTTAACACTACTGTGTGAGGCAGAGTATTGGGGTGCCATTTTGGCCCCAATTAAGGCCTGTATGGAATTTGTACGTTCTAATGGTATTCACACAAGTTTTCTTTCGAGAACAGACACAAATAAACACTTACAGCGTTAATTTACCACTTGCAATTTTACTGTGTACCTGCAATGGTCCATCAGCTCAATTTGGTTTTATAGCACTCTTCACCGAGTACAATATTCTCACACATTTGCAGCTACAATGTACTAACAGTAAATTATTTAAATATACAGTGCAACATTTACAAAAACGCTGCTGTCACGCTATCAAACTAAAAAAAAAAAGTGCATGATTGGCGGGTTTTGTTGAAACAACACCGCTTGGTCGAAGACGTGATCCAAAACGAAAGCCGCAACACTGGCTTCTGGGAAATGAAGTTATTAGCTAGTTACGGCTCTGAGCATGCGCAACATTCAGAACCTCTGACGTCGCCCATAGTCGGAAATAAATAAAAAAAAAAAAACTACTATGATCGAAGTGGTACAGGGATACATATCGTGATAAATGAAAAATAATCAGTATTAAACAAGTGTTAAATAAAAGTAAAAGTCCCCTCTTTACAAGTTGTAAATAATTACTTGTGATAATTCACAAGTACTGTATGTACAGGTCTTTAATCCGAGGACACTAATGAAATTGGTCGCAGGTGTTTTTATCCTTCGTGACTAATTTCAATACAATGATCTCAAACAAAATCTTGCGTCTTTTTAATCATCACTGTTGATAAATTTCTCTTCTAAGCCCTGTTATTTACTTCAGCGAATTGCCGTTAATTTTCATGAAAGTATTTAAGAATTGTATTGCATTATTTACACCTGACAATAAACTTCATTTGACTGGACAATGATATTCTAACTTTAATATTTCCTACTACGACAGAATTATAATACACAGAGTAGATGATAAATACATTCTCATTATTAAATGCATCGTTAAATGATAGATAAATATCAGAAATATACATCAGATGCGCACATACAGCTGTCAGTATGAGCGGCTTTTAAGATGCCTTGTGACCCGAGGATAAACCAGTCACTGTCTATCTAGTGGAGCCTGAGCTAATGATGCCAAGTTATTTGATAGTGAGGCGCAAGAAAAGTTAAGATATTTAATGGTATTGTTTCCATTTCCGTAGCAGAGTGTGTCATAAATAATATCAAGAGAAGGATCTGTACTCTAGTAACATTCTGTGCCGATTTCGCCACCCGCTGAAAAGCGTTGTTTCTAAGAACAGCACTTGCTGTAAGAATGTTATGTCGTCAGTAAGAATTAACTCCACAGTATATTAGATTATTTCCCCTCGACTGATCTAATTATTTCTATTATTTATTTATTAGGCAGACGTCTGTATCAAAATGAACTTACAAAGCAAGTTATAATACATAGGAGTAAGATTATATATAAGGTGCAAGCATCAAAAGCACCAGAGACCAAGGCTAAAAACGAGCAAGAGGGAGCAGTTACACTACAGTATTGTATATTGAAGTATTACTACTAGATTCAATCATTTTAATTTAATCAAAGTGCAAAAGGTATAATCAGAAGATGTTTCGGCACACCACAGCTTTGTAATATCACCCATGCCTAAAAGAAAATAAAAAATCAAAAGTAGACAAGGCTAACATCTTGCTTCACTGTCCATCCATTTTTAAACTGCTTTTGCAGTTTAAATGAAATGACCTCAAAATACAAGAAGATCAGATTTCTACAAACAGAATGTGCTTGAATATTGCCATGATGGCCAGTGCGATTTTCTACACTGTGGTGTGCTGGGCTGGTAACATCACTTATGGAAAGGCCTACTGAATCAACAAGCTAATTTAAAAGGGCAGACTCAGTCATGGAACCACAGCAAAGGAGAGAATTTAAACACAATTTAGTGTCATTATGAACAATGCTGGACATCTCTCTAACTTTCAGCCAACCCATTATTCAGCAGAAATGTGAGACAGGGGCACCTTTATGCCAGCAGTAATACCCCCACAAAATGCCTCAGTTGGGGCAGGGACAGAACAAGTCAGACATTTTCTTTCTTTTTAATTTTCTTGCTTTTTATTCATTCTGGTGTGTGTTCTGACCATTGTTTGAGTGTGTATTTTTTATCCACCTAAAAGCCAAATTTAACCCTGGGTAAAGTCTATCTAAAACTGGTCAAGTTAGAAATCATTGAAAACAGCTAATGCAAAAAATTTTAAGTTTGATTTTCCTACAGTATATTACAAAAACACCTATTCACTGGCATCTTCATGTCAAAAGTCAATGAATGTAACTGGTGTTCTGTCCAAGTTATTATGATCTAGTATTGTGCCCCTTGGTACTAGGATTAGTTCCAACAACCGGTTGCACTATGCTAGAAAAAGAGGCTTGGGAAAATAAATACATCAAATTATGCACTATCCCTACAAACTTCTAGACCGAATTTAAAATTCCATGTATTACCAGTACCTATTAATCCAACTGTGCAGTTATGGGAGCTGTAGTAAAAGCCAACAGCATCGATCCATCAACCTGCTCACACTCCCAACTTTTTTCAGAGCTGTTCCTGTCAATGAAGATAACTGCACATCATTGGAATGTGGACATAAAAGCAGAACGACATGCGAAAAGCAGTATTTCAGATTTTGTGTATGCAGCAAAAGACATGAGCTATTTAACTTTCGATATGGCAAAATTTTACCAAATACAATAAGAATTATAAGGATAGTTTAAATGATAAGATGGCTGCTTTCTATACAGTGTCAGTCATTTTCTGTCCTGCTTAGTGCTGCACAGGGTTACAGGGTTCTCCTGAAGCCAGTCCTAGCTAGCATAGGGCACAAGGCAGGAACAAACACTGGACAGGGATCCAGTCCATTGCAGGGCAAATACACACAAAAACCCCAAACCACAGGGCCAATTTAGTAAACGTCAATATACCTAACCATGTCCTTGGAACATGGGAGGACACCCATGCAGATATAGGGAGAACATTCAAACTCCACACAGGGGGGACCCTGGACACAATCCCTATAGTCTCCTTACTGTGATGCAGCAGTGCTATCACTCCGCCACAGTGGCACCCACTGTATGGTGTATAAAACATGAACCTGTTGGTACACTTTTACCACTTGAATTTGCAGGATTATAAACACATGCTTTTTGTACACTTGTAAGAAATCATGCTGCTCCTTAGTGGTACTTTGTCCTGCAGTTCCATGTAGAACCATAGCTTTACAAAGAACCTTTTCATTATGGGAAGGCTTCTTTGAATATGTAATTGTTTTATGGGAATTTGAAAAGGTTCTGTGCACAAAACAGTAATCTTTAATGTATAGTAGGCTGGTACAAACACGTCTGAACTTCATTGTTGTATTATAACAGGGAATCAGGAAGCCATTTGGTGCATCTTTTATATTGATTTTCCTAACAGACGATTTTATCCAAAGCGACTTACATAAGAGGTCAACATAATCGAGTAAATATTAGTCTAGGCTGTATGGAAACAACAGTTAAAGGACAAGGGTACAAAATTGCTCATCACAAGTGTAGAGCTCAAAACAGAATACGATTTCTATTAGAAAACCCGTTAATGTTAGAAAGAAATTAATTTATTCAAGGCTATTTATGGAACCTGTTTTATATCTAAATAAATCAAGGTTCTTTCCGGAGTTTGCATGTGGATTGTACTTTTAAATGGTTCCCAGTAAGTTTTCACTCCGAAGAACTACTCTGGCGCCTTTATCTAGAAGAATGGAGGGAGACGCGATGATGAATATCTGAACGAATGGGATGAGGGGCGCGCGCCTACCAACAAGAATCAATTCCTACCTGAACGAGGTGTATGGAAATAACATAACACGAGATTAGCATATTCAGAGCAAGGCATGATTCCATCTCTGAGCGGGATGCCAGTCCATAGCAGCAGCAGCAGTTCCCGTACATATTGCGCCAGCTTAGAATCGCATCTACATATTTTGTACATATTTTGAATGTTTGGGAATTGGTGTACCGTGCAAAAAAAACAAACAAAAAAAAAAACAACATACACCAGAAAGTGCAGATTTCACAAAGACGGCGTGTGGGTCCGGAATTCAAACTCAGGACACCGAATCCTCAAAAAACATATCGCAATTAACTCCATAGCAATAGTCTTGTAAGAATTTACAAAACCTCACGATTAAATTAGGAAATCACATTTAAGGGGAAAAAAAGAAAAACCAGAAATCTATTCAAAAACATAAAATAAGGAAATTACATTTAAGGGGGAAAAAAAGAAAACTTGTATAACCCAGAAATCTATTCAAAAACTCATACCTGACACACTCCCAACACGCTTCAAGTATATGTAAGCGTAATTCAGAGGGAAGCAACCAAGTGCCCTTTTTAGCTCGGTGAAGAACTGAGGCATTTATCTTCGATTTGCGTCTTTTAACTTGCTGGGGGATATAGTGACGTCACACTCGGGTTGCTTCAACACACCCACATGTCAATCAATTGGCCTTCTCCTATACGGTCTTCGTGTAGTATTAAGTCTGTAACTGTACAAAGTATTGCAACAATCTTTAATATATTTGAACATAATATATCCAAACATCTTGCAATATAGAATTAAATATATAAATGTAACGGTGCTGAAAAATAGAGGAGGCAGCTACTTTTCATGAGTAAAAAAGACCTAATGAATTTGTTGCAGCTTTTTCCCCAAATAGAAATTGCTGCAGACCAGAGCAAAGCGGGAGTGACATATCGAGTGGGCAAAGGCCAGTAAGGATGACACCCATACCTGCCTGTACCGTTAGTGTTTCAACCAGAGTAAAGTTTCTGTATCACCTATATAGACTCATTCATTTTGTTACTGTCTGATCTTCCAGTTTCGTCTTTCTATGCTATAAGATCAACAACTAAATACATAAGTGGCCTTAGAAATAAATTGATTAAGCATCACCTTTACGCTATTATAATTTCAATCAGGATCAGGGCTTGTGATAATCGCGAATATGAACTTTTATTTTAATTCAAATCAGATCAAAGACAACTTAATTGACATGACAATCGAAATATACATTTATACGCATATCTGTTTATCTAGCCAAACACTGTCGGTGGGATGTACCGTGTTCGTGTGATGTTTGCACGTTATCCCAGTCCCTGCTTGGATTTTTTTCCTCCCTCCTCCCCAAAGACATGCTGCAGGTTAGGTTGATTGGCGTTTCCATACTGGCACTGTGTGAGAGTACGTAAGTGTGTCCCCCCTGTGGACTGGAGCCCTGTTTCGTGCCTCTTATCCATGTTGCGCAATTAGGCTCTGCCCGTATACATTCATACATACTTTGTCAAAGCGGTAAAATACAGTAAAATATAGTGGCGTATTTCTGCTGCAGTAACACAGTACTTCTGTTACATTGCTTCTGCGTGCCATTGGATGGTGCAGTCAGTGTTTAACTGTTTCATGACATGCAGTTCTAGTGCTGCAGCTCCAGCCTAATAAAGACAGCACGGTGTTCTTGGATACCTGCACATAAAGGTGAAAAGTACGCCTCGAGCCGCCATCTCTGCTTTACACTACAGTACCCAGAATGCTGCATTGTTGTATCAACACGTCGCATTTCAGTTCTCCTTGTGAACGCGCACTCTCTCGCGGCGACATTGGACAGGTTCAAGTTTTTTCAAAATATTTTTCTTTTAAAAAAATCTTTTAAATAAACAATGCTTAAAGGCCACACGCGTTTAAACTTCAAGATCTATGAATATTTTATACTGCAGGAAAAGTGTTAAAAATTTTACATTTTATTCTATAACTTTTATTTTATAAACTAGGATGAAGGTTTCCTTCTAGCAGGTGCATCACTCCTTCATTTTGTAAAAACCCAGGCAGCCGCGAGAAGTGTACTGAGGGAACCATTCAATTTTGAGCGGGTACTGCAGTCAGTTATTTTGTGTTCTTGTTCAGTTGTTTTGGGGAACAAAGAGAAGAGAACAGGGCGAAAATCGACTTTCTACTAAGAACTACATTACCGACAATGCCCTTCTTTGCTGGCGTGCGAGCGACCAGCTCTGTTCGTGAGCGAGCAGAGTGCGCTGGAGCGCGCGCGGTGGCGGCAGCGTGGAGCAGGTTGAAGCCGGTCTGACAGACAGTGAGGTCTGCCGCTGAAGAAACCGCTAGATTGGTATTAACAAGAAAGATACCGTGGAGCTTGTCGCGCTGTCGAATTTACAGCTATCTTGGCGGAACTATACCAAAGTAATTTATGACTTGTTCTTTCACGACAAATGCACGGGCTGCCGCCGGCAAATCTACCGACGCATTCGAGTGCCATCATTCTTAAGTGTCCGCGCAGTGAGTACTGTTGTCCACGTCTGTTTGTTTGGAAGGTGTGCATTTGGAAGTAATGAAAACAAACCAAAATAAGGGTCTTGTGTGCCAACGGAGCTGCACACTGAGACAGGAAATTTGCGTCCCCTCCGGTCGCAATAAATGAATGACAAAAGCAGGGCGAGTTTTCCCAAGCGGAACGGCTGTGAGCGTCTCCCATTATACCGGACGCTCGAGGCGCGCGGTGCCCATCGTAGGTCGTTTATAGAGACGCTGGGAAAATGATCATAATTGCGCCGTTTGGTTTTGTGAGACTGGCATGAGACCTGAGCTGTGGGAGCGTTGTAACGTTGTGCTTGCTGTCGCTGAAACTGGCGCGGCTTGGTCTCACGGAGAAGGGTCAGCGGAGCTTCGGATGTAAAGTGCGCAGAAGACCGGGTAGAGATGAACCGAACACCTCTTGACTGTAGTGTACACTCTTAGTGTTGCAATTAGAAGAACATTTAAGTTAAATCAACACCGGACGGACCCGGAAGAAACTTTCCTGTTCTCAAATTCCTTATTCCAATCCGATTGGCGGATTTCAGTCTCCTGCATGAACTCAAGCCTATATTGCGTAAATGCGCACGTTGATGTTCCATTTTAACAGTTCAGCGTATGTTCAGGCATGTATTAAGTAAACTGGACCAAAACGTAACGGGTTTGTTCCTCTTTTACTATCGGAAGTCACAGCGTATTACTGTGGAGGCCGGCTTGGTCAAACTACATTAAAATCTGTCTTCCCTAAAACACTTAAGTCATAAACCCGAAACTGACAAGCGTACGCTTTGTAGCCCAATCCACTTTGGGATTTTTGTGACCGGATCTAAGATATGGCTTCAGTTCGCTTCACGGTGACACCCACTAAAGCCGAGGACATCCCTGGCCTGTCAGACACGTCACCAGACGTGAGCTCACGCTCCAGTTCCCGGGTGCGATTCGGTTCTCGAGAGAGCGTGAGCCGCAGTGAGCCACTCAGTGAGGCATCCGGAGCCATCAGTACCTCACTTGGCACAGCCGGAGTGGAAACGCCGGAGAAGAGTACAACAGCAGCAACTGGAGCAGGTAGGATACGTGGAAGAAACAACTGTCTTGCTTGCCAAGATTTTTGGCAGATGTTTATTATGTAGATGGGGATGATCATTTGATGGTTTTTAGGAGAAAAGAGCAGTGGTATATTAGGTGATTGAGACGATTATTTAATCATAGCCCAATTTATGATGGAGTTGGAGGTGTAAATTAACACTGCCTGTCGAGCAAACTCATTTAGTAATAATCATTTCTCATCTCCCAATTACTGTAGAATTATTATGCTTCTCTTACTTAGACAGTTTTATGTCCCACAGTCTATAAAGTTGTTCGTAAGCCTAAACGTATTTGGTAGAAGAGTTTTTATGAGGGCCGTTTTAAGACTAAAAAAAGGTAAGTTGGATTTACAGATCATAGCTGCTGACTTGGTTATAGCCAATCTGCTTGACCTGCCAGTTTGTCTTATTGTATGTTTATTCTTGTGACCTGCTTCCCTAAATATGTGGTTTCTTTTTAGTACTGTTGAACTAGACATGTTATCAACAGAGTTTTAAAGTAGAACGTTCTGCATTCAGGTCCCAATCCAGGGGTTTCGTTGTGTGGTGGGTGCAGCCACGTGCTATCCGCGTATGCTCCTAACCTCATGTTCTGTGTATGGGGTAGGCTGAGTACCCCACAGTCCCCTTGGTAACCTCCCAGCTTAAAGTGCCCCTGATAATAATGAGTATGTGATTTCATTTTTCACCTTTTGTATACTATTTGTTTTGAGCATTTTGTTATAATTAATGACAGTATATTAAATTGTGGTTGAGTAACTTATAAATTCAGTATAAGGAAATGCACACATACCTGTATATTTGTAAACTGTTTGAGATTGTAAAAAATTAGTAAAGAAACAGGCAGATTCATTGAGAGGTACCTCCTATATCTGTGTTACTGACCCAGTTTAATTCCCTCATTTTTATTTTTATTAACTGGTATGTGATTGTTCCATTAGTTTTAGTGTGAGTAATTAATATTGTCTTGCTAGGCACGATGATGAATTGCTGCCTGTGTCTTTTGTTTCTTCGTAAAATGGTTTATTTGACATCTGAAAAAATGTAATGATATATTTTTAATCACAACAAAAATTTTGTCTCGGTTTGGATATCTACAAGTCTATCCATCAACACATTTTTTTGAACCTATTAATTTCACAGAAATTCCAGAATCGTTGATTGCAAAGAATAACTTATACTGCATTGGAATCCTGATATAACACAGGGCAAAAAAATCTTCTTTTATTCATTCAAACTGTGCCATATAACCCAATTTCCCATGGATGCAAGACTAAACAGGAGTATGTAGTGAAAAGCCGTATGGAGCAGGGGAGAAGGTGCCAACTTTCTTTAGACAGCACCTGTACTGCAAAGTGATCTTTGGTCTTTGAAGATGTAAGAAAACTGTGCAAATCATTGTGCCACGGTCTACCCTAAAATATGAAAGTTTTGTGTTTTTTTTTTTTTTGCTAATTGCCTTGTAACATGTTAGTTTTTTTATTTTTATATTGCCTGCATAGCAAACCCACACTCTCTCAGCAAGTGCATTTGCCCCAATAGGCATTATGTTATACATTCCACATGTGAATTATGAATTACTAATTGTTCTTAGCCTCGCTGGAGCCCCAGGGTGTACATTTCCCTCCTGTCTCTCTGATTCTGTCAGTGAGGCATGGTATAAAATGAGAGCTTTGTGTCAGCATCCTTGGAAAAATAAAAACTTCAACAGAAAAAATATATCCTGAGTGCTCCATTGCATTTAAGTAATGATTTCATTTGCATCAATCACAAAGCTAGCTGCTAGATTTGAAAAGTTGCTACATAGTGAGATAGGGAGTGAGTTGAAAAGGACAGCCAGACTTTTTAAAAATATGGTGGATTCTTCAAAAAATAAATTTTGTTGCAAAATGATATGTGCAGTATATGCATTTTCCAATCAAAATTTCTTGGTTTAATTATTTTAGTTTGGGAACTGCTAATTCCTTCAGTTCTTCGTAAAATTTCTAGTGTATGTGTGTGTTTTTAGACAAGAAGTACAGAAATGTTTTAATCTTCTGCAAGTTAGGTCTTTGTTAACACATCGCAGAAACAAGAGTTTTTTGTTGGCCTGTTTGTTTTACAGGGCTCATATCTCACGTGAATGTCAGATTGTTTTGACATTTCATAACTATTCAAGCTGGACATTCTTATTTTATAATCTTGCCATTGGATGATGAGCTGTTCAATTGATTCCAATGTTTTTCTGTAGTACTGATAATTTTGAGTTGGGTTTTCTTGGCATATAGTATTGTAATATAATGAGTTTTTACTTTTGATATTCCCCGTTTCTTATCCATTTGTCTGTCTCACTATTTTTGATTTGACATATTTAGTTTGCAGTTTAACCTTCTGTAAATCTTACTAAACTTTGTGAATATTTGAAAACTGAAAAGACAGAAGTGAACAATTAGAAATTACCCTTTATTTTGTGGATTTCACACCGCAGAATTTTTTTTGTATTTGTACCTACTTCCTCGATGTTCATGGTCTCCAATTTTCACTATTACTGACTTTCATGACAAAAAAACATCCCTGAGTTGTGCATGCATTGGCCAGGTGGAGTCAGGAAACTGGATGTTGATGATAACTCTCCAGTACAGGTTGTTGCTCTCAATGGCCCTAAATTGAAATAAGATGATTCAGATGATAAAAGGTTCCCCCGATTCGTTAGGATTACAGTTTCAAGTCTTTAGCAAACATTTCTTTGCTAGACGATATAGTACTAGGGTGTTGTACCATGTTAGCCATTATGAATGTAGAGAAAAGCCAAGCAAAATGACACCTTTTATTGGCTAACTAAAAAGATTACAATATGCAAGCTTTCGAGGCAACTCAGGCCCCTTCTTCAGGCAAGATGTAATCTGTAATTTGCTAGAGGATTATACAGTATGCCTGAACCAGTGTGTTCTAAGAAAGGTTATGTTGCCAGCAGCATTTTAATAAAAGCCTTCTATAGTCTGAAATATGTACAAACAAAGATGTTTTCCATTGGGAGCTTGAAATAATATGTTAATGTATTTCAGTGTGTCTTGTTAGGTCTTTGTTAATTACTTTTGTAAAATTATTCGTTGCTTGCTGCAGATGTTTTGTGTAGAAATGAGGCTTTATAGCTGATAGCTATAATTAAGAGTTTCCTTCAGAAAAATGATCTATCTTTACAATGCCACATCTGCCCTCATTAATTGTAAGATATTGTATGTGTACAAGGGTGGCATAGTGGGTAGTACTGTTGTCATGTGGGACATGCGTTTGAATCCCACATCTGTGTGAAGTTTGCATGTTCTGTCAGTGTTTGCATAGTTTTTATTCTGGTTATGTTGGTTTTCTCACTTTTTCCTAAATATGAATGTCTCAGGTTAATTTGCTGTGCCAAAAGTGGCCTTTTGTGGATTTGTGCATTTGTGAAATCTGCAATAAACTTGCGTCCCCATCCAGGACTGTTTTCTGTGTTGTGCTCTGTGTTGCAATCCACTGTGACCCTGAAATGAAATTAACAAATAGCCCAAAGTGCTTATATTTTCAATGTAAATCAAAACATTTTGGAAAAGTGTAAAAATAAATGAGGCCTGTCTCTCTTTGTCTCAGTCACCCATGTTGTTTTATAGGTTCATTTTACTTACATATATTCTTTTTTTTTTTTTTTTTTTTTTTAAAGTAGTGTATCTTGGAAGTACTTTTCAGCCTTTGCACATATGCTAATTTCGTGGTTCACTTAGAGCCCACATTAAGAATTTATCCTACACAGTTGCAGTTTCAGGTTATGATGTCATACTGTTTGTTTTTTCTGAAGATTGATTGGTGACAGGAGCTCCCGCGCCTGGGTGTGTCTTTTCTCTGGCAAGCTGTTCATTTCCTGAGATAAAAGAATGCCAGAATTACTAGTGTGAAATATTAAGCTGTGTGACCCGAGGTGACCTAAGTTTTTTTTAATCACATGACAGACTTCGATCCAATTAGAAGGGAATGACGGAGCACATATTTCCTGTATCTTAGAGGTAGAGCAGAGTTTCAAAAACGTACCTGCGTAAGTGAGCAGTTTAAAAACATAAAAGGTACTTGGATTAAGCAGCCTGAGCCTGAAACCAAAAAAAAGAAAGGGGAATAAAAGAAGCCTTTGAGATTGACACTGGGTGAAAGGGGAGAAGAGGTGGTTGTGTTAGACAAAAGGACATAAGTCTGATGTACTGAGGGGAAGCCAAGAAGTTTGACAGTTGTGCGACATGGCCTGAAACAACGGGGTATTAGCAGAGGGAAAAATCAAGAGCTAGCAGTGGGAGTTGACCAGGTCCTTGAGAAAAGTTTAGTGAGAAACAGCAGCTGTAGGATGAAGGTGTGACCGACCATCCAGATTAATAATTACAGCTGGACAAATAGGTTACTCTTGCTCAGCGCCATGACACATTTTACTGTAACCAGAGTCCAGGAACCAGAAGAGGAGGACAGTGTGTTTGCGTTATCTTCCAGCTATTCCCAAAATCAGGACTTGAGTGACTTTAGTTGGTCTGGTAAGTTCCTGGACGATTGAGGAATGTTGATCTATGCTTGCTACACCGTGTCCGAGCATCTTGTGAAATGCTTAATAAAGATTGTTTAGGTCACTGATGCCTAACCCTTATCAGTTTAAACATCACATTCTGTGATTCTGTGCAAGTCTTAAGTGTGTGCATGATTGTTTGTGTGTATTGAACCTCCTTGCCCATAAATCTTTTTTGCCCATACTTGTCAGAACCATCTAGTTCAGGCATAGTGCCGAGTGAAAGGCTTTCTTCGATGTGCAACACAGGGGCCTAATTTTGATTACCATGACCTCATCTTTGTAATGTTTTTCTTCTACAGGCCAGAGCCACTACTCTACTGAAGATGTTAACCTACTAGGTAGGCAGCTCTTCCATGAATTTCTTGTCAGCAGTCAGGTTTAAAATTGTGTGGTGGTATGTTGGAAATGTAGGTCACAAGAAATAATCAATTTATGTTTTATGTAATGCCTTTCATTGTTCATAGATTGATTGTGAACTCATCATTCTTACAAGTTTTGACATGGTGATTGGTATGCAAAATACACTAAAGCATTTACATATGAAAGGAAAGTCAAACTGAATGTAATAAATTTACATTTCCTAAAACTCTTTCATGGTGACACCATGTTTAGACTAAACTAAAATGGTGGTGCTTTCATTCATCGTATTTTTAGGACACTCCTGTATATATACAGCAGTCCAATACAACAGTAAATCAACCATCCATCTGTTCATCCATTTTGTGAGTATGAAGTTTCAATTACATGATCATTAGGCAGTGAAGCCTGTCTTGTCACCATTTAATGTGAAAGAGGAAACAACCCCAAGTCGTGAACCGTCAATTGCAGGGCACACTTATACACACCTGGTCACACATCAGATTAATTTACAGTCACATTTTAGTCGGATATGTGCATGTGCATGTGGAGATTTGGGAGCAAATCTGAGAATGTAGATCTTCCACATATTGATAAGGTCAAATACCTTAGCTACTGCAACACACTGCTTGTCCTTTTTAATTCAACCTGAGATACTGCATTTAATTTTTAATGCTTAAATACTTGGGTGATCTATTTATTTAGTTCATTTGTTACACATTTTCAGTAATATTCTTCATGTACAGTATGTCTGAGGCTTTTTTAAATTCGCTGTTAATGTAATTTACTGGAATAGAAAAAATTATTAGCTGTTCTAGATTTCAGTCCTTAAATATAATTGTACATAAGATATATGTAACAGTTTAATAAAACATTATTATTAGGTAACAATTCTTTAAAATCTATATGGTTGCCAACTCTATACCAAGTTTGATGATGATGTGGTTCTTGATTATTCACATTTTATACCTAAACATTTACTTAGATAAATGGGGAAGGGATAATTATGATAATACTGTATAATGCTAAACCCTGCTGAAAATTATTATAAAAACAATTGGCATTTGCTCTTGTATAGGAGAGCACCTGGCTCTCTGGACCTATGCCACAATTGTGGCCTGCATTGCAATTTAACCTTTTGCTGAAATAAAGGTTTATGGGTGTCTCAGCTTGTGATGCTTGCATTATGAGATTTTAAAAAAATGCTGACATTATCTCTATCTTCTATATAAAAAGCTATGTTTTGCCCCACGCCCGAATGGGGTTTAGTTATTGAAATTCCACTGTGCATTTTTGAGTGAGGGAATATCATACTTTTTTGTCCACTTTTTGAATTAGAATATTTTTGGTGAGAATAAATTGAAGGTTAATTTCAATTAAAAAAAAAGAATAGAAGGTAAAGAAAATACAGAACATCTACTTTTATTTCTGGATATTGCACATTTGAGTGATTAGAACATTAGAACAATCTATATGAGAACAGGCCACCGGTCCTGTCCATTTAATTCTTCAAATATAGTTTTGACAGTCCCTAAAGTCCAACTGTCTACCACTCTATTTAGTAACTTATTCCATATATCTATGGGTCTCTTTTGTTTAGAAAAACTTCCTAATGTTTGTGTGAAAGTTACCATTAACAGTTTCCAACTGTGCTAATTCCCTTCATAATTTTAAAAACATCAATCATATAATCATATTATTATCGTTGGATGCAGAAAAAGCATTTGATATGGTTGAGTGGAAATACCTTTTCACTACATTGGAGAAATTTGGGTTTGGCCCAAACATTTGTGCATAGATCAAACTACTGTATACCAGTCAAGAAGCTTCAGTTTGTATTAACAACATTATTTCAGACTACTTCAGACTAGAATGTGGTACTAGACAAAGATGCCCCTTGTCACCACTGCTTTTTGCAATCGCCATTGAACCACTGGCAGTTCACTGCCGAAATGCTTATGAGATAAAGGGGATTATCAGAGAAGAACAGAAAATTTCACTATATGCAGATCATATGGTACTATATATATATCAGATCCACAAAATACTGTGCCTGCAGTCCTAATAGCACTAACAGAATTTCAAAAGATTTCTGGACTCAAAATTAATTTGAGTAAAAGTGTGCTCTTTCAAGTGAACTGTCTAGCACACAATATTAGACTGGACACTTTCCCTTTTATCATCACAGATCAGTTTAAATACCTAGGGGTAAATATCACAATTAAACATAAAGCTCTTTATCAACAAAATTTTGCTGTCTGCATGGAAAAAATTAAGCAAGACTTGCATAGATGGTCAACCCTTCATCTCACTTTAGCTGGAAGAATTAACACTGTCAAGATGAATATCCTTTCCAAGCTCCTTTTTCTATTTCAAAACATTCCAATATACATCAGTAAATATTTATTAAGAAGTTAGATTCAATCATTTACCTCATTTATTTGGAATTCAATACATTCATGTATCTAGAGGGCATCCCTACAAAGACCTAAGGCAGAAGGTGGCATGGCTTTACCTAAAGTTTATTACTGGGCGGCAAATATACAAGCTACAAAAACCTGAACATTGACATAAATAGATGAATTTACACAGGCTCGGTCCGCAATAGAAATAAAATCCTGCAGTACGTCTTTATATTCCTTGCTTTGTACCCCTATAAATACAAGTTATCTCCAATAATACTAACAACCCAATTGTGCTTCATTCACTGAGAATATGGAACCAGTGTAGGAAATACTTCAAGATAGAGAAGCTTTTATCTGTGGCACCTCTGCACAATGATCACCTTTGCCCATCCTCTTAAATGTGCACAATTTTTAATGTCTGGAAAACATTCAGGATTAAATCTTTTAGACATCAGTACACAGACAATATCTTCGCATCCTATGAACAATTACACTCCAGATTTAACTTTCCAGCAACACATTTCTTTCACTACCTCCAAATTAGAAACTTTGCTAAACAAAATCTGTCCAATTTTCTCACCTCCCACCTACATCTATTCCGGAAAAAATACTGATCAGTCTTGAGGAATTAGACAGCATTTCTGTAATATATAAAAATGTTTTAAAGTCCCTCCCTTTCAAAGATCCCAGAGTACAGTGGGAAAAGGATCTCTCACTCAACATTTCAGAAAAGGACTGGAAGGCAGCAATGCACAGAATTCACTCAGCTCCATATGCGCAAAGCATAAAATTATTCAACTTAAAATTATATATTGAGTGCATCTGTCTTGTTTAAAATTGTCCAAAATATTTCCAGGGAAAGATCCAACCTGCGAATATTGCAATCAAGTTCCAACCTCATTGGGCCACGTGTTTTGGGCGAGCACCAAATTAACATCATTTTGGACAAAAATTTTCAAATGCCTTTCAGACAGCCTTGGTGTCACAATTCCTACTAATCCATTAACAGCTGTGTTTGGTGTACTTCCAGATGGGCTTAAAGTGGAGAAGGAAACTGTAATTGCCTTTACTTCACTATTGGCTAGTAGACTTACCTTACTCAACTGGAAGAATCCTAAGGGCTCATTTATACTTCATGCTCAGAATGCGTACGCGCCTGCATCATGGCAGCCACGCGTTCCCAGCGTTCATTTCATGCGTACTCTGAGCAGGTCCTCAGAAATTAACGCGACGCGTGCGCGAGTTGCAGTACCAGCAAAAAGTCCCGGGCAGTGTGCTAAAAGTTGGAACGTGACATCAGAGTCTCTGTTTTACGATCTACATGTGACAGAAAGCCTCTATGCAGATCCTACGGGGATCGATGTGCGTGCTTCGCTGTTTGATGAATGGTTCGATGTGGTGAAGCAAAATGCAGACATACAGATGCATTCGTGGTGCTTTAATATTCAAGCATCGCATATTCCCGATCGTAATGACATGATACATTTTAAAAGTCTCACATACCATCTTTTGTGCCGTCTTTTTTTCTGCAACTTCATAACAGCAACATAATGTATAGCGCTGTATTTGAGCCACTGAGAAAAAAAATAAAGGACACGGTGAAAACGTGTATTTTGTGATTAAAGTGGAAATTTCAGCTTTAATCTCGAAATGTCCACTTTAACCTCGTAGTTTACGTTATCATTAAAGCAGACCATCGTAAACGTCATCCCAGTTTTTAATCGCTACAAGCTTTTTGGACCTGACAGCAGCGGCAAGCAGCAATAGATCACCACACAGAACAAATTAAATGTACGATATTCCAACTCTCTGCACATTTAGAATCCTTCGATTTATACTTTATA
Organism: Polypterus bichir lapradei; assembly: GCA_026402145.1. Taxonomy (NCBI): domain Eukaryota; kingdom Metazoa; phylum Chordata; class Cladistia; order Polypteriformes; family Polypteridae; genus Polypterus; species Polypterus bichir. Next base: position 36,766,083 of record JANRMT010062852.1, on the reverse strand, counting down.
TCACTTTCTTGATGAAATGCGTTAAAGTGTGTATGTTACATTTTACATATAATTTCGTTTAAATAATGAATACTGTTAATAATTACACACATGGGGGGGGAATAATTACACACATGGGGGTGACACGGTGGCGAAGTGGTAGCACTGCTGTCTCGCAGGGAGTTATGTTGCTGGTATTTCCTGCTTGTATTCCACACTGAGCTCCGGTTTTCTTCCAAAGATATGCAGATTTGGGGATTTGGTGCCGCTAAAATGACGCTAATGTATGTGCGTGCTTGTATTCACCTTGCGATGAGCTGAGGCCTCGTCCAGGGATTGTTTCTCACTCGTGCCCAATGCTTGCTGGAATGGACACATCCCTGGATTGATGGATTTAATCAATAAACATCTTTTTTAGAAATATTGCGGTAAAGTGTCATCGGAATTTAATAGATGTTCTAGGCAATTCACAACACAGAGAAGCCGAACCTGTTCTCACCGTGATAATATCTCGCACTGCCACCTGGTGGATTCCTCCAGATTTATGTGAAGTATGCGCGCAAGTATAAACACTACAACGCTTGCGGAGCAGGAGTGTCCGCTGCAGCATGTGTCGCGTTGCGTGAAGTATAACTCCGGCCTAACTCTTCTCTTTTATGTCAGTGGGTAACTGATGTTATATTTTATCTGAAATTGGAAAAAATCTAATTCTCACTTAGAGGATATGTACAAAACATTTTCAAAACCTGGCAGGATCTGCAATAACATTTTAGAATAAGCATTTAAATTGAGGAAGCAGATTCTCCTCCCTTTTTTATTCTATTTATTTATTTATTTACTGGGGGCTACACCCCCTGCTCACTTCGCTTGCTAACCCCCGTGTTTGGTTTTCCAGATACACTTTTACGATATATTTTTTTTCTTGGAATTGTTTCTGTTTCATTAGTTTCCCTTTTATTTTAGAACTTTGCTAAAAACAATATTTGGTATTATTTTTTCTTCAAGATCGCATTGAATTTTGATTCCGTTTTTGGACTTGCATCGTGACAATGCAACATATAACTGTCCATGAGTGAATATCATTTCTTTGTCTGTTATAAATAAACCAACTTTTTCAAATGTTTGTCCCTGTGATTTGTTAATTGTCATAGCAAATGCTATTCTAATGGGGAATTGTAAACGTTTTAATACAAATGGCATATCAAGGTCTCCTTTGGTGTCTAATGTTGTTCATGGAATATATATACGCTTTTATCTCTTTCTTTACTTCTGATTCGTTAATTTCTTGTGGAAGTCCAAATTGTTGCATTGTTAAATCTTCTGCTTCTAACAATTCTTTGATGATTGAAAGAGCCGTTTGTTCATTTGACTTTTCGGATAATGGTCCTTTGAATGCTTCCCATAATTGTAAAGCATCAACTTCCCCTGTCATAATTAAGTATATACGAAGAAGTGCCTTAATTTGTCAGGCATCATTACAGATGTGGCATCAGACATCATTTCATACATATAGTCGTCCGATTTACATAATCTAGCTGCTCGAGCAGTTTCTTGAAAGGTACTGTACGTATTTTCAGCTATAGTTAGAACATCTCTATACGACGTTGCTCCTTTCTATTCTCATAACAACAATTTTAAATGAAAGCGTTTGCTGTCTTTTAGTGATACAATATTTAATCGTGCAACAATTTTGCAATTAATTTTTCTTAGATGCCATACTGTATTCCTTTTTGTTTTTGCCACGTGTAATGTTGAGGAATTTGCACATACGTATATGCCTTTGCATTTACGTCTTTTTTATTTAGTTCGAAATAAGCCAATATTTTTTTTTTGTTTGCGCTACTTGTAAAGCATCTGCTTCTTTGCCTTCTTTAAATTGAACCATATTCTGTCCTGGTAAATGAATCGGTAATAATTCTACAGAAGGATTTCTATTGTGCATTGGTAATTCCATTAAATGCAACCCGCTTTCCATTGCACAAACGTATCGAGTATCTAAGTATGCTTGAACTTCGTCCTGTGCTTGTTTTTTCAATAACGTTATGCATACTCTATTGTGCCCTTTATGAATGTACTTCTAGATTAACTTAATACTCATCACTAATGTACAATACTTGACATTAATATGACAATTGAATCTTTTAAGCAAATACGGGTTTATGGTACAATCATTGAATTATCGATCATCACAATTTTTCCATCTTTCTTTCCCTGATAAGTGTGTTGTTCGTGACAATTATCTCTTTGTCGATAATCTGGAAAGCCAGCCTTAGTCATATTTGTTGTTTGAATGAAAGCTTTTGGAAATTTTTTTAAACACCTTTTTTTCTTTTGAGTCCCAACATGCTGAATCTTTTAAATGAGATCTGTGAGACATGTGTTCAATGACTTTGTATCATAATTCAGGGTTGGTTTCTCTGTTTGGAATTTCAGCACAGACAAAACGATCTACATCATCATCAGTTAATAATTGTTTTTGTAAAGTAACAAAAAACAAATAAATGCATGTGAGGTAAACCCCGTTTTTGAAATTCGTTCGTGTAAATGTAGGCTCGGATTTTACCGAACACCGTTTTGAGTTCTTTCAATAAAATTAAGACTTTCTGATAAAACAATCTACTTATGAAAGTCAGAATATCCAGAGCCGATATAGCTGGTGGCATTGTTTTCAAGAATCTCCGAATTTCTGGCCATTGTGGATTTCACGTCATTGTAACAAATAAATCTGGCCGACCGATAGTTCTGGATATTGCCATTGCATCATGATATAACTGTTGCAATGCTCTTGGACTACCTTGATATGATGATGGTAATATTACTGCTTTGCCTATTTTGAATTTGTCTGAACTATTGATATTTGAATTTTGAACGTGATCAATGAGTCCTTGCATATGTTCTGTTCTAAGTTTTACTTGATTCGATTTAATAAAGAAAAGACGATTAGCTTCGACTTTTAGATACGCATTAATAATGTAATGTTGCGTTGGACGTTGAGATGACAGAAGTGGGTTAAATACATTGGAACCTATCGCTAATTTTGCCCCGGAATATTGTGTTGGTGTTATTCGTTTTTCTGAATTTGTGTGTTTCATATTGTATGACCATCCTGTTTCTCCATCTGGGAAAAGCAAGGGAAAGAGTAATGGATCGGAATGTGGTAAATTATTAGACAGAAATGTCGATTCGTGTTCTGCTTTCGGATAAACACGAATATCTACTCTGTTTTTGATATTTTGGTCTTTCGAAACTATTATTGCTGATAACTCGTCAACATGTTGATTTATTACATATGTGTGCGTGATCTTTCTGATTCATATAGAAATCCAAGAAAACTCCTTTGTCCGTGTTTTGCAGATAGATTTCATGTAAAGTGAGATACTTTTGGACGTATGGATTTGTATTCATTATTGGCTGTATAATTTCTAATACGTCCAATCGTTTCTCTTTCAATTCTATGTTGCATTGCTTCTCTGTGATCATAAACATACACCTGCCCGAATTGTGTTTTTTTTTCGAAATTAAACTTGTTATTGCTTTAATTGTTGCTGGACCACAGATTCTCATAGCATATGGTCTATTCTTGTGTAAATCTACGTTTTGCGCATTGAATGATGCAAATGCGAAACGATTATTGTAGACTCAAATATTTTGCCTGTAGTGTTTGTGGATTTCACTTTCTCCAAACATCAAATCTTTTAATTCTTTTAGATAAGCCTCCTCATTGTGTATAAACACAACTTTTCCCTGATGGCAACACGAATTAGACGATCTACAAGTCTCTGACTTGAACTTCAAAGCCTTACAATATTTACATACTTCCGGAATATCATCAATGTCCATATATTCGATCTCTATTCGCCTTTCTGTTATATCTCCGAGTAATAATTTGTCATTTTTTGCGCTAATGCAATCTTTACTTTCTCTGTTTAGACACTTTCGTTTTTTTCTGTTTTCATATTCTCTATCATGCTCTGCATGTGTTTCACGCCTATGTTTTTTTTATGTGTCTTTTGAATTCCACTGTTTTCAATATCTCTCACCTGCTTTGTATGTGTTTTTGGCCCCCTTGTTCTCTTCTTTTTTTGTACTCTTTGTCTTTTATTTCTGACCTCGCTTTGTGTTGCTTTTTTTTCAATGACATCTGGTCCATGGTGATTATTTTCCCATTTTTCGAGTAATAATTTCCATTTGTTTGCGCCACTGCGATGTTTACTTTCTTTTTTTTTTGATACTTTCTAATTTTTCTGCTTTCATATTCCTTACGTTTCTCTGCATTTGTATCGCACCTACTTTTTTTTTTTTTTTGAGCCTTTCGAATTCCACTGCTTTCATAATCTCTAACCTGCTCTGCATGTGTATCGCTCCAACGTTTTTGAACGTCTTTCTGAAGTTCTACTTTGTCTAATTCTGAACCCGATTGGGTGTGCTTTTTTTTTTTCCAATTCCACTTGTTCTGGGCTGATTATTACTTTCCTTATTGTTTGCATTTGCACATAAATTATTCATTTTCTTTCTTGCATTTTTTTCTCTCCAACGCTTTTGGGTCTCTTTTCTCCGCGCTGCTCTTTCTTCTTCGTTTAGTTGTCGACGTTTTATTTATAATGTATTGTCCTTATACGCTTTATATGTGCTGAGAGCCCTGGATCTGTGTGTGGTCAAAGCATTTACACAACTGATGGTTTTTCTCTTCATGGTCTTATTTGATATTGCTTGTAAGTAGGGCGTGTCTTGCAAGAATCTCATGTTCTATGTTCCTGCAAGACGTTACTGGGTCAATCTCTTGGCACAAAGTCTCATGTTTATGGTCTTTTAAGTGTCTTCCGTGATCTTAACGTAAAGATCACGTATCGTCTCCTAGTCATTCCCTCCCACAGCATTTTTTTTATAATAGAGAGAAGAGATGTACTTAATTACTTACTTATTTTTCCTACTATTAAAAGTTTTACTCTGTTGGCCTAGCTCTCTTTCTCATGGGATGGGGGCTGATTTGTTTCAAAATTAGTTTTGTAAAACTTGACTTGCTTGTATAGAATGTTATTTGATTTTAATAAATTCAGTAAAATGTTAAAAAAAAAAAAAAAAAAAAAAAATTCAATCGTACCACCTCTTATGTCCTTTTGCTTAAACTGGAAAGGTTCAGCTCTTTGAATTTTTCATCATAACTCATCACCTGCAGCCCTGGAATCAGCCTCCAAACGAGTGAGATGAAAAGCTTGAACTTGAATAATACTAATTTTTTGGTCCAGTAGAGTCCTTTGAATAAATGCAAGTACAACTGCATTTGACTGCCAAGTGTGTTTGTTTGTTGGTATTGTTTTCTGCTACATTGTTAGTACAAATATATAATAACTTTTTATTCGTAGAATCAATTTGTTTTTAGTATAATATAGCCTCCTTAGTGTTATGTTTACCCCATGAAAAAACAAGACAAAAATGTTGAATTTCTTTATCATGAAAAATGTTATTATTTGTAACAGAAATATGTTAATACCAAAAATATAAATACAGCATGAGTGATATGTCTAGTGGTCTATTGGACTGATGTAGATTTAGTACACATCCTTTTTGTTATATGTTTATTGAAATAGTCACCAATGCATAGCCCAGTGTTGCAGTTGGGACCGTAAAAGGGTGTTTCTTTGTGCAGTTTTTTTTTTTTTTCCCTCAGTTGCTTGCTCGTGATAGGGTAGAGCTTTCAGTGTCTGACCTACACAAT
>JANRMT010062852.1:36711475-36760378 GCA_026402145.1 Polypterus bichir lapradei | reverse complement strand
TACAGCTCTTAGTTTGCCATTGCGTTTTTTTGTAGGAGGTTCTGTCCTGCTCATGAATATTGATGAGTTACCACATAGTTACTATAAATTGGCAGGGCACATAGTGATACATTTATGATTTTTTTTTTTTTTTTTACAGCATGGTATAAAGCATATCATTACAAGTCAACCTAAGCATGACTCAGGATTAACTGTAATTGCATAGTATTGCGAGCGAGAGTTATGCTTGGGATTAACCAAAAGGAGGTTAATAACCTTTTCCAATGCTCATTGTGTTTTATACTGTTATGCATAATTTAGCAGCAGAGGCTGAGTGATGTGTGGACACAGGGTTTAACATTCTTTTATCAAAAATGGTTTGCTGTTTTGTTTTTTTTTTGTTTTTTTTTGAAAAATACGGTATATGTACACATACTTTTAAAAATACATTGTTCATTGAATTGTGTTGCCATTTAGTTTCATTTTTACCGGAGCTTATGCTAGACTTTCTAGTGTGAATGTTTATAGTAGGTGCAGTATTCAAGTCCATTTTAGATATTACATTTTTCTCTTTTGTGTTTTTTGCCTGGTTGGAAGCTTTTTGTCCATAGATGACATCTTTCTCTTGATCTATAGTTAATTTGGTCATTAGCAACTCACCAACCACCTTTGATTATTGGCACAAAATGTAGGTTGAAATAAAAACAAAATTCTCAGTAATCCAGTTTAGGGACATGGTGGGCCTGAAGCCAGTCCTGGCAGCATTTAGGCCGAACACAAGTCCTTTACTGGGCATACACCCAGAATTACAAGATCAATTTGAAGTCATCAGTTAACCTAAGAACTGTTTCACTAGAGTATGTTTTCTCTTTTTTTGCTTTACACGATGAGTCTAAAAATTAACAGAAAAACAAAGTTATTACAATAAAAACTGATCTAGGGACAAACAACATTCCTGTGTAAAGAAACTAGTCACATGTGGGGTGATGAAAGAGACTATTCGATGAATATGGAAGAAAAGTTTTATAAAATATTTATGGCAACAAACTTCCAATAAAGGAACTTGCATGGTAACATGCAGATCTTTGGCAGTGTACCCTGTGTTATTAAAAACTAGCAGTTTTTTTAATATTTAAAAAAAATATTTAGAAATAATTATTTTTGTATTTATAGTTGTATGATTAACTGCATAATTGTTTAAACGGTGAAACACCTATGACAACAAAGGGATATGCATTAAAGTGAGAAATAAGGAAATGCCTCTTTTTGACTGCATACTCCACTTCTTTACATTAATCTGCATTTTCTAAGATTTTGTCAGGTTTAATGATTGTTTTTCTTATAGCATTATTCAATTCTGTTCAGCTTTGACATTACCTGTAGATACCACACATTTTCTCCCTGTATCTGAATCTGTCATTAGTATCAATCAAAAAAGCAACAGTTTCATAACAAAATCCTGAGCTACCCCACTCGCTCCCAGTGGACCATTACCTAACTTTATGGCCTCTGTCTCTTTATTATTATTATTATTCAGTTTTGTAAGTTACCTCTAATGCCTTTTGCTTCTTTCTATTCTCACTATCCTGTATTTTTAATGTATGACAAATGCATTAACCCGTCAATAGATACTATACCTTGCTGTGAATGAAATGTAGCACAAATCAGGTTCAGAGTGCTGGAAGTCTGTATGGGAAAGATGAAATCTACATTTGGCATTGGAAAACCTGCCATTGTGAAAAGTAGGAAATAAGACTGTAGTCCTCCCATAATCCTGCTCTAGTTATTTTGTCATTCTAAATCCTGAAGCAGTTAGTGAGATAATGACTGAGAAAGAAAATAATTAAGAGCTTGGATGTAGGTTGTTGTTAACAACATGGTGACAGATGCCATGTCAGAAACCTGAGTCTTTGTATCTCTTAAGTGGATTGGTCAGTTTGCCTTTCTGACTAATCTAAATTTGGTCTGTCATGTGAACTTCAGGTTGAATATAAACTTCTAGATTCTGGGTAGGTAGCCCTATGTTAGGCTTCTAAAGGTTAAAATGATCACTTTTATTAGTCTTATGTCTGTGTTGTCTTGTTCAGTTTGGGTTAGCGTGTGTGTGTCTAACATACTGACAATTAAGCTTAATCAGCCTTTCTTTTATCTAATAATATGTTTATCATAGCACATTTAGAGGACAGTTTGCAGAGGAAATAGAGAATATAATGTGGGATAAAAATGGTTTACATATTTTATGAGATTACAATACACAGTTAAGCAACTGGTTTATTTTATGCACATAATAGACACAAATTGTCTGAATCAGGAGGATAATTACTCCCACAAAAGGCTAAGGTTTACAGGTCAAAATTAATACTAGCATATTCAGTGCAGAGTTAGCTGTGGGAGTGTCTTTAATTGCTGTATTTAACAATATGTGCCTGAATCTGCTTTATGTGCCTAATGGACCTACTTATTTCAAGGATTTATTTCTCCTAGCCAGTTGCTCCAAGATGGATTGCGCATGGTGATTACAAACATTCTCCTATCCTTTTCACTCTGTTTGGTTTCAGAAAGAATATATGATGTCAGCCTTTCTCAAATATTCTTAATCTTTTATTCTTTTAATAGTTGGTGATGGCTTTCATAAGGATTTGAATACGTACATCAACAACTCAAACTGTGTAGATGATGATGACTTCTACGACAGAAACCTGGCCCTCTTTGAGGTATGGTAACATTAGTTGAGATGGGTGGTGATGGGGAGGTCATGTGTACAATTAGCCACCTATGTCTTGTTCTTATCCTCTACATGAACTGCCTACAGTGCTTATCTTTGGGCTTGAGTGGCTGTCGTTATAGTTTTGTTTGCAATTTTCTACAGTCTTTGAAGTTTTGCCACTTTACCTGCAGAATAGCTAGATTCTTAAATTGCCTTCTTTCCTTTGTGTTCTGCTTTGCAGTCTATGTATATGTGAAATGACCTGGCATAAGCTTACTTGTAGAGAGGTGGGGCTAGAGTCTGATATACTTTAGAAACTATTTATCTTTTATCATTAAGTTTAGCATGGACTTTATATTGCTTAAAGTGTTTTTTTGCATTCAGGTAAATACTGTACAGATCAGGTAGTGGCTTTTGTGAAAGTAGACATACTGCCCATCGTTCAGTCTTGAACTTGGACATTTCATTTCTGAATATTTAATTTAGTTGAGTTCTTGGGAACAACCTACTGCTGCTGTATGCCTTTTAGCTTGTGAAATCAAAATCTAGGCATGTGGTGTCAACCCCCAAAAATTTTGTTGTTATTCTCAGTGGTAAAGATGGTTCAAGCATAGTGGCGTTTTTAATTTTTCATTCAAAGATGCTAAGAGTTACATTGGGTGTGACGAGGATGGATAGGATTCGAAATGAGTACATTAGAGGGTTGGCCCAGGTTGGACGGTTGGGAGACAAAGTCAGAAAGGTGAGATTGCGTTGGTTTGGACATGGGCAGAGGAAAGATGCTGGGAATATTGGGAGAAGGATGCTAAGAATAGAGCTGCCAGAAAAGAGGAGAAGAGAAAGGCCTAAGCGAAGGTTTAAGGATGTGGTGAGAGAGGACATGCAGGTGATGGGTGTGATAGAGCAAGATGTAGAGGACAGGAAGATATGGAACAAGATGATCTTCTATGGCGATCCCTAACGGGAGCAGCTGAAAGAAGAAGAATAGTGTAAAAGCATTTGATAATTACTGATGTGTTCAGTTCTATTCTTAAAAGTTAAACTCTGCTTAAAGCAGAGATCTTTGCCTCAAAATGCATTAGCAAGTCTGCAATGTTTGTGGACTATTGATGATCCTCATTGAGTGTTTAAGGGTGTCAGTACTAACTACCAACAAAGTAAATCTTTGAACTCATATTTCTATGAACTATCCTGAATTATACATTTTCCTTTTTTTTGACTTTTAAAAAAAAAAAAAAAAAAAAAAAAAGAGTTATTTATACATGTGATCTTTTTCCATTTGGTTATACGAGTCTATTATAATTTACTTTTTTCATATTTTTCAATTATTCAGTTACTGTCATTTGTGTTTTTGAAATACTCTTTAAATTATAATTGTGCATTTTGTTATATATTCTTGCCTTGAAGAATTACACATTTATGTACTTCATCTGAGTTAACATATTTTGGTGCCTTTGCTCTTCTTTGTTTTTGGAGTTGTTTTTTTATTTATTTTTTTTGATTTTTTTTCTACCATTTATTTTAATAGTACTGTATTTCTGTTGTGTTTTTCTATTTTAAAAAAAACTATTATAATTGAACATTATTTGCTTGTTTTGTCTTTTTTTTATTTTCCTTGATTTATAAACATAATTACTAGAATTTTTTACTCTGCCTTTTGTCATAGACAATTATACATTGTAATTATAAATCTTGACATTTTCATCATCATTGTTATTATAATAAATTCTTATATAAATTTTCACTGACCTTTTTTTTTTTTTTACTTTGATCTAGTTTTCATGTATTCTGTTAAATCTTCTACTTATCTAACACTGACTCAATCAATCGTCTTTCCAATGTAGGTTATGGAAAGCCTCTTGAAGCAAATTAAATTATTTTTCAGGGCAATGGTGCTTAAGTTCACTGCAGCAGCTACGTGCTTTTGTTCCAGCATAGTTACTCACTTAGAAACCAGTGCTTGCCAATAACAGAATTTATTTAATTTTATGGCTTGTTAGTGTCTTCATTACGTCGTGTCTGGTCATTCTTATATTTTAGAGTTTTTTCTGTCCAAGAATGTCATCCAAATTATTTGTGGCCCAGAAAGATGAATAATTCTCAGTCCTTCACTTTGTTTCTTATCAGATTCATTAAAGCTATTTCATTAAAATAGATTCTTAATGCTGAATGCATGCAGGTGTAACTGGGACCATGTGAGTTGTTAATTGGCAGCTGCAGAAGACGTCAGGAAGAAATTAAACAGTGAATGCAGCTCTTTAAATCTAAAAAAGCAATTAAGGGTTGGAATTCTTAATGAATAAGTTAACTAAAATGAAGCATAGAAGTGTTCACTGAGTAATATATGCTTTAGCAGCAGTAACTTGCTTTTAATTAAGAAATTGAGTTGGAACAAATCCCTGTAGTCTCTGCAGTGCACCAGGACTGAACCTAATCACTCCTGCTTTAGAGTATTGATGGAGCAAAGCCCAAAGATGTAGATGTTGCATGGTTTATGTTGAGATTTGAAATCAGACAGTAATATACTGGTGTTACAGGCTCCTAAGCACAAATATGACCCTCCCCGCAAATGACATAGAATTGATTATGTACTTCCAATGAAGTATAAGTGTGATTGTTAGACTGTGGGTTGAAATATTGAATTATTCCATGTATCTCTCATTCATTTCTCTTCCACATTCTCAACATAATTTCAGGAGGAGATGGACACTCGTCCAAAGGTGTCATCATTGCTCAACAGGTTGGCTAACTACACCAACCTTACCCAAGGTGCCAAAGAGCATGAGGAGGCAGAAAGCTTTGAGGGGGACAAAAGAAAGTCAACAAAGGTAATTTGACATCAAACTGAGTATCTGGTTTGCAGTGTATATTGTGCTTTATTGTGCTATTATATTAATTATTACTAATTATTAATTAATAGTACAATGTACTATTGTACAATTACTCCTGAATTACGTATTTCTTTTATTTTGTATACCATGCTTAAAAAGAGTATTTATCCTGTTAAAAGTATTATATTTTATTGATATGCAACACTAAATCACAGTGGGTTGAATTTGGCATTTGTGGCACTGATTAACCTAAAATAAAGACTCTTTGATGTCAAAGTAAAAACAGATCTCTGCAAAGTGGTATAAATTAATTGTAAATTATAAGGACAAAGTAATTCATCACATACAGTAATTGTTTACTCCCAATAATCTGACCCACTGAAGTCACCACTGGTGCAGCCAACTGGTTTTAGATGTCCCATAATTAATTCAATGTAGATCACCTCTCTGGATTTCAACTGATTGTAGTATAAATTCACCTGCATGTGGAAGGGCAAACTTGTGGTGAATCAGAATCATGGTCTAACCTACAATGTTGTATAAGAATAAAATGTGGATACTTCCAAGGAGTGAATAATTTTTGTGGGCCCTGCATTTTTTTTTTTTTTTGCAAATGTTATTTGTAAATTAGTTACTAATGTAATTTTTTTTCTTATAAATGAAACCAGATTTTTGGCTTATATTTGACAGAGCTATTAAACATTGCTGCCTCACTTAAAGTCCTGGGTTCAGATCCTAGCCAGGGCATTGCCTATTTTTTTTTTCTTTTTTTTTTAGTTTTAATCGTTTTTAGGATGTATTAAAATTGAAATATTCAGAATTCAATAGAAAGTATCAAATGTGTTGAATCACCATTGACGTAATACACATTTTGTATTCACACAACACTTGCAGCAACAGCCCATTTGTATTTTGGTTGGATATACTCTTATCATCAGTGAAATGAACAGTTTTCTTTTCATTGATAAACATTAGCCTTTTCTTTATCAAATGTGGGTTCCTCAGCAAAGCTAGGAATTTAATTATAGATACTACTTGGCACATGGTGCTCCTTTATTTGACTTTTGATTAATGGCAGATAAATATACATAAGGTTATGGCCAATGTCAGATTCTTTATGTCCAAATTGACCTAATCGCATTCTTCATGTTGTAGACAATGGAGCTGCAGGAATTCTGTACAGAAGAAAAACTTTGTGCAACATGTTTGTCCAATCAAAAGTGACTTGACCAAGTTACTCCTGTGATTGCTTGCCAGAGGCTTGAGCAAGCTTTCACTAATGGGTTCTTTTTTAACTAAACCGAGTTCAGTATGTTTTGTAATAAAATGATCAGTGTGATTATTTAGCAAGCACTTGTATCTGAAGTAACTTAAAAGAAAACCCAATATCAACAAATTACAAAGCTAATAAAACAGTACAAAATTCAAATTAGTGTTAGTGCTAGAGTCTCAAGGCTTGGTAACAATTAGCTGTCTTAATAAAATATATGTGATTGACAATTGATAGAGTCATTACAGCTGTAGATCTGTGGAGACAGTAAAAGACAAAGCATGTGAAGAGATGTACTTTAAACAGTTGCTTATACTATTTGTCTAAGACTTAAATATTTCACACTTGTCTTTCCGGGGACAACTTACAAAATATAAGTACTTGTTACTTTGGCAGTATTGTATACTTTCATGCAGGAAATTTGAATCTGGCCTGAGTCTCAAGGAAATTGACTGAGGAAAGATGAAAACAATCTAAACAACAAAGAAATAAATCTTTTTATGGCATATAGGGCATAACAAGATTTTTTTTTTTTTATGAATAATTAATAGGAATATTTTAACAATATTTAGAACCACATAGTTTTCACAATAAGTTAAATGGTATCATTGTTAATATTATGCATCCGTTAACAGACACTTGAATATATATTTGATTGAATATATAATTTTTATATGGAATGGCTTTCCATCCATTCATTTTTGAACCTGCTTATTGTAGTCCAAAATTGCTGAAGGTAAAGTTGCCTTAGCAGGATACAACCTTGGGCAAGACAACAGTCTGTCTCAGTGCACATTAATGAACCCAATCCAAACTAACTTGCTTCAGTCAAATTTAGGGATAGCTTAAATTTTCTTTAAGTGCTCCGATTTGAACAAACATCTCAGATGTGTGTTATATTAATTGACAATTCCAAAATTTCTCTATATGAATGAGAGTAGATGTGTGTGTGTGTGTGTGCGTGTACATATGTACTGTATCTGCGTATGTATCCTGTAATATACTGATGCCTTGAACTATAATAGATGGGTTCAGAAAACCTATGGATATAAAGAAGTCTTTATGCTGTATCTGCTTGTATATGCAATTTTTATATAAATGCAGCTCTAAAATAGATGATCTAATAGACTGCATTACAGATTACCTCAGTTCCTTCGCAGACGTTATAATAGCCACCAAGAGTATATGCTACTTCACCAAAAATAAATCTTGGGTCATGAGTATTCTGAAGGTTCTTCGTAATCAGAAGAAGAGAGCTTAAGGTCAGATGACAGGAGAGAAATTAAAATGGCCACCTAAAGATCTGATCAGGGAGGGTAAATATATCTAAAAGAAGAAGGCGGGGAATGTGTTGGAACTGAGGAATCTCTAGAAGTATGGAAGGGTCTGAAAATATCATTAGCTATAAACAATCCTAATGCCAAACTATAAGGGTGTGAAAACATCATTAGTTATAAACATTCCAATTGCCAATCTATGGAGGGTCACAGTGACATGGTCAACAAGTTTACCCAATATTTCAATTGACAAAGAGCATTCTAATCCCTCCATTTCACCTATATACTCCTCTGGACATTCTGTGCTGTCACAGTTCTTCCCCCTCTTTGTAAATCTAACTGCTCTGCTGAAACTGCTAACACACCAGCTGTCATCTTGACTCCTGTCTTACTGAAAGGACCTCATTCACACACCATCCACCTGTTGTTGCTGTTGTGCTATTCTGGACAAGCCATCACAGCACAAACCAGGTGAGGAAAAGAGCTGAGAAAACTCCAAAGCTGCAAGGCATGTTTGTATCGGCAAAAGGGTGTTGAAGGTGGCTGCAAGATATCTGTGGATATTACAGTAATACTTTTAAACGACATCTTGAGCCAGCAAAGTATTCCAGTGGTGTAGCATTTTTAAAGTCATTCTACTTAGTCTAGTTACTAATCTTGGGTAATTATAAGATTTCAGTTTTTATCGGCCAGTGCCACCAACATTGCACATCATCACAACCACCATCACACATCATTTAGATCCTATAATGCAAGTCTTCCCTTACCTAAGACCTCTGGTCAGGTCAGCACTGGATCTCCAGCAGTTTAAATACCAGCACCTTCTACTCAAATATGATCCTGTCATTTGTCTGTTGAACAGTGCTTAGTTTCACTTGGGCAAAGCTGTGAGCACTGTGAGGGTCAGTTTCTTTACTGCATTCAACACCTTGCAACTTGTATTGTTGGTATTGTTTACAGGTAAAGCTATGGTTGACCCAGACAGGTTCATATCCTGGATTATGGATTACTTGTCTGTCAGACCATAGTTTATATGGTTGTTGGGCAATATATACAGCATAAAGACCCTGTAGTAGATAGTATTGGCTCCCTTTTTGTTTATCCCATATACATCATACTCTAGGTAGAAAACTGAATTGTACCATCTGTAGAAATTTTCTGATTATACCACAATAGGAAAGTCTATTGGGGTAGGTTGTTGTTGGGTGGTACACACAGAACTAGCTGCAGATCAATATTCTCAGGACAAAGCATTGTATACATTAGGAATAAGTAATAAATTACTTTTTTCTGAACATGCAAGTTCAATCAAATTATATGATTTTATAAAACACAATGTGCATTATATGTTTGTATTGCTTAAGTTCTGAATTCTTTTAAACCATACCTAGAATGCTCCATAAACTTTAAAAACAATCACCATGAAAGAGCGTTTGCATTTCTCAGTCATTCCAATTTAAAGTATGTATCATTTCAAGACACTTTGTGAAGAACAAAATTACAATAAAATGTCATTTTTCCAATCTGCTGTATCGTAAAGAAAATGGTAAATGTAAAAAGGCAGAAAAAATGTTTCTTTTTAAGGTAACTCCTTCAGCATTTTTCATAACCAGTAGTGACAGGCTGCTGCATAGGTGACTACACCTTGATAGAAGCTTACTTTTTTGAATCTGCACCCATGTTCAATGTGGTAATAAAAGTCAGTTCAGAGTGGTTCAAATTTGGAATATGCACATATATTTAAAAACTCATTGTGTCTGTGTGGTTGGGGTGCATGCGGGTCATTATGTTTGGATCAACTTGGCTCCTGTAGTGCCCATTTCCAGGTAGTGCAGCTATTACCTTCACTCATTACCTTTTGAATGCTGTATTAATCCATTGCTGCACTAGATCTGACATTGATATGCCAATGTCAGAACGAGTATTACCAGTACTCTGAAAACTATTAAAATAATTACGAATTCTTAATGGTAATGTTTATTTGCATTCTGTAACAAACTGATCAGGTGTTTTGAATACCAATATTAATATCAGTGTAATGGTATATGTTTTTTTATTCTTGCTGTGGTTTTCAGTTCTTTGCTTTTATTTGAAAATTTTCTGTCATGTGTACTTTTTCGTAGTAGTTACACTATTTTCTGCTCCAAGGTCCCTCTGATAAATATTTTTAAAATTCTAGTACATTGCTGTTTAACTTTCATTCTAAGTGGGTCACATGAAACCCTCTATGGCTCTACTGGCTTATCTTTTTAGGGAAAGGTCATGGGATTGGCGGGAACATGAACATTTTGAAATCGTTGCAGGAATGTGGTTAAAGTTTAATGTCGCTTCCCATTTAATTGTCAGAATAATAATAGTTATCCGAGTTGATTTTATATATTGTGATTGACAATATTCTGTCATCACATGACCAGGTATAATCCGGCTCTGTCTGTGTCCTTCTGATTTTGTACATTTCTGCATATCCACAGGGGACAAAGGAAATATTCTGTTTAATTTCTCAATATTTACTTCTTGCAACACCTTTCATAGAGTACAACATTGCAAAGTACTTTACAATGTTCACAAAAATAACTTTTGCAAGACTACAATATGTTGTGAGTGTTTGGAAAATGTGTTGTTTTGTTGTAGCATTCCAACAAGTACAAAAGTTAGTATACAGAAATTCTGTGAGAGGTGGTTGTAAAAATCACTGGCCCAAATGAGAGAGCTATGTGTAGAAACTGTGCAGTTAGGTTAGTGGCCTCTGTGTGTCAACTAACACAGAAGTATTGGATATCTACTGTAGACTAAAGGTAGACTAATTTTCCATAAACCTTTTGAGAAACTAACATTTATTGAATTCTGTATACTGACCTTTTTGGAAGTAGTAATATCCACATAGACATAGCATATCAACCAGCTTTCAATTTACCTTTGTTGTGCCGGGTATCCAGTATAAAACACAAAAATAGACAGACAGATAGATGCTGTATGCACAAAATACATAGCTAAATATTCAGCATGTTCAAAGCCCTTGCAACTGTGTTTTTTATACATAGCCTTTCGAAATGGAATCAGAATTGTATTTAATTAAAAAAAAATAATTTGCTAATATCAGGGAAAAAATATCACAAGTTTGAAAGGTATTTATTTTAGCAATATTAATTAATTTTATTGTGAGATAAAGATATCACCATCTATTAGCCATCTTGTTTTATACTTTCCATCATATTGCCAAAATTTGATAAAAAAAAAAAAAGAAACAACTTGTTTTTTATTTTGTATCTATAACTCCTGAATATTTGAACTGTACTTGCACAGCTGCAGAAAAGTCCTCCAATTTAATGCTAACACTCAGGACAATTCACTGGGAGCAATACTCTCTTACTCAAGTTAATCTTGTGGCTTTTTTTTGCAGAGTCCTCAAATGGGCACGTTCATGGGAGTGTACCTACCTTGCCTGCAGAACATCTTTGGAGTTATCCTCTTTCTGAGATTGACTTGGGTAGTGGGGAATGCAGGTGTCCTTCAGGCACTGTGCATAGTGTTCATCTGCTGCTGCTGTGTAAGTACCAAGAAGAATGGTGTGCATGTAAGGCTGTTGTAAGGATAGGTAAGAGTTTAAGAGATAACTATAAGCCAAGGATGAAGGTATCTACTGAAGTGTCTCTTGCTTTGTACATTAATACATCCTATCAATCCTTTCAGACAATGCTGACAGCCATTTCAATGAGTGCCATTGCTACAAATGGAGTTGTGCCAGGTAAGGTAACCTCTCCATTACTGATCTGTGACACATAGTTTCTAGTGCTTCATTATTCCTTATTTTATCTACGGTTTCACATTATTTTACTTGTGGTATTGCTAGTTACTTTTAAAAGTGCTCTCTGATATTTCTCATTTGAAACGTTTTAAATTTAAATTAAAAGTACTGTATATTCTGTTTTCTTTAATAGTACAGAAGAACCTCCACTTAAACTTGACTGAATTCAGTTTTACGTCACCTGGCGGGTGGCACACTTTTTTCCTTATATGGTATAAGGAAGGCCTTTTGTACCCTCATCAGTCTAACTCACAGCAGCACAGAATAGTGCAGACAGACAGCGGGAGATGTACTGTACAACTTATATATTCTGGCCCCGTTTCATTCCAAGGTTGTGTGAGAAAAGTGAGATATACTCTCCCAGTAGTCTTGCTCCCTCTTACTCAAGGTTAGCTGTGTAAGAAGAAAGTACTCATCCCACCCTGTTGCTCCGTCTCACTGGAGCATGCGCTGGCCTAAGAAAGTAAGAGATGGTTGTCACCCAATCTCAATCTCTCAAACACTAATAATGGCAAATAGAGGGGTGAGTAAAAGAGTCAAACATTGGCCTTCTTATCTGGCTTACTTTTATTAAAACATTGCTGTGTTCTAAATCTAGCTTTATTGCAGTTATGCAAAGTGCATAGTGCTGTAGGTTAGTGTGTTTAGACTAAGTTTCAGGCAAAACACTTTGAAGTGTACATAGGAACGTTGCGCATCAGTAGCTTTAAATACATTTATATTTGAAGCTACTAATACATATATGTCCATATGTCCTGTACATAATAATGGGTACAAGCAGAAGAAGGTTTGCTGTACTTTAGAGGCAGTTTCTCTTTATCTCTGATAAAATACGGTGTATATTCGTTTTTTTGTTGTTCTCTTTTGCACATTACTTTCTTTCTATAAATCAAACCAATATACATCCTCAGATATTAATTCTGTTGAAGATAGCCAGTAGCCAGTCTTGCATCATAAGCCACACATGCAAATTAGGACATAGATTGTATGCTAGTTCATAGCAGGTTGCACACAGATACTTTTACACAGAGGCAGTTTAGAACTGATAGAACTTGCAGGGTTTAACTGCTACTATATAATAACATTTCCTTTATCCAGTTTGTTCCTTCTTGAATGTCTGTCCTGACGAGCTAAGCAGCACATTTGAAATAACCAACCACGCTGAGCTAATGCTGTGATCTGAACTAGCTTAGCCTTAGTAATTCGCCAAAGGTTTGTTAAATTGCTACAGATTAAATTCTGGTGAGGGACTGAAGCCTGGGGCTTAGTGCCGTTTTTTTCTGCTGGAGAATGCTTTGTGAAAAACTTTTTTTATTACATCTTTGCATTTTTTTATTTTTTTATTTTTTTATTTTTTTTACAGTTTGCAGTACAGATTACTTCCTTGTGCTTTATTTTCACCTCACCCCCTACTTCTTAGTTTATGAACTATTTTTCAATTGATTATATTTTGACTTGACATTTTTTGTCCAATGAAAAGTGTCGGGTAAAGCATTATACTTTAATAATTGTTTTATTTGCAAGGCAAACACATAGATGGCTTGTCCTTTAATTTACATTTTTTATTTTCTTTGCAGCGGGTGGTTCATACTTCATGATTTCAAGATCCCTTGGTCCAGAGTTTGGTGGGGCTGTTGGACTGTGTTTCTATCTTGGAACAACTTTTGCAGGCTCTATGTACATTCTAGGGGCCATTGAGATTTTTTTGGTGAGCTAATATTTCTTTTTCTCTTAGTCCATTATTTATCTGATGTTCTGTATTCAGGTTCTGCATTTAAGATTCTCAGCTACCTTCTACAGGTCAGATTCTCTGACTTGCACCTGATTTTTGTTTATATGTTTCCTGTCTTTACCCAGATGTACATTTTTCCGGATGCGGCAATATTTGTAGCAGAAGATGAGAATGATGAAGCTGCTACCATGTTGAACAATATGCGTGTATATGGCACGTGCTTTCTGGCTCTCATGGCTATAGTGGTGTTTGTGGGTGTCAAGTATGTCAACAAATTGGCATCTCTCTTCTTGGCTTGTGTGGTTATTTCCATTCTGTCTATCTACGCTGGAGCACTGAAATCGGCATTTGCTCCTCCACACTTCCCGTAAGGTTCTTTTTAACTATGGATTTTAAACCTGTACCTCCTGTAGTAAGCACATCAGCCCTAAAACACTCTGAACTTAGTAAAAATATTTGTATTGTGTTAAAGGTGTCTCTTTGTAAGTTGTTCTTTTCTTTTTATTTTTCCTTGTCCTTTAGGGTGTGCATGTTGGGTAATCACACACTTTCACGCCACAAGTGGTATGCCTGTAACAAAACAATACAAAACAATGAGACAATCACCACCACCTTGCTGTGGCGGGAGTTCTGTGCATCTGACCAACTGAATGCCACATGCAGTGACTATTTCACCCAGAATGACCTGACTGAGATTCAGGGTATCCCCGGACTGGCCAGTAGCATCATTATAGGTAGGGTGTGGAAAAAGTGGCATAGAATGGTATGCAAATAATGGTTATAATGTATATACTGTAGATATGATAGTAATAACCCCCCAAATTAAATTATTAATAATACCCATTAATGAAAACAAGATTATGAAGGATAAAAGTACTGATCATTATCATCATCATAATAATAATAAAATAAACTGCTATATATTAATAACATTCCTAATGGTAGGCATAGTAAACCTGTTACAACAACAATATTGTTACTAGTGCTCAATAATAAAGATAAAAAATGATATATTTAAATATACTCTGTGTTTGATAGTATTGATAACTATTGTTGTTTTTTTTTCTTAGAAAACCTCTGGAGTTCTTATCTTACAAAGGGTGATATACTTCAAAAAGCTTCTCTCCCTACAGTCAGTGTGTCAGAGGCACCATCAAACCTACATCCATACGTTTTTGCTGACCTTACCACATCCTTTACCCTCTTGGTTGGAATTTTTTTCCCCTCGGTTACAGGTATCTTATTAAATCACCTGGCTATGACAGATGTTTAAGTCTACTCTAGATTCACACATGGACCTGCTATGTTTTCTCATGATATGTAAACCTTTTTATGTATTGACAGGTATAATGGCTGGATCAAACCGCTCCGGGGACCTAAAGGATGCTCAGAAGTCTATTCCAACTGGAACTATTCTGGCCATTCTTACTACTTCTCTAGTTTGTATCCTGTCAACAATTAGCAAATTGTTTGTCTTTTTTTTTTTTTTTTTTTAATTTTATTGCTGTATTAGCCTTAATAGTCTCACAGATCTTTCAAACGTTGTCCTGTTTGGTTCCTGTATTGAGGGTGTAGTATTAAGAGATAAGTAAGTATTGGAATTCATTTCGGCATTGTTCTATGGACTGTACATTGAGTTGTTTGTTTCTTATGGTATGGTTTCTAGATCTTATATGCTTGTTTGAACAATGTATATAATGCATTTTACTGCTTAATACCAGTATTATAAAAGGTAGTTTTCAAATAAACAAATATGTTTGTGTTTATATATAGCACTGTGTAAAAAGCCTTGGGCACTATAGATAGTTCACAAAAAAAATTAGCTTTAGACAGTCATAGGTCAGCATAGTAGCACTGCTGCCTCATAGTAAGGAGACCAGGGTTTGCGTCCAGGGTCCTACCTGTGTGAAGTTTGCATGTTCACCTCATGTCTGCATTGATTTTCTCTGGGTGCTCTGGTTTCCTCGCACAGTCCAAAGAGAAAGAGATTAGGTGAACTGGCAATCCTAAATTGACCCTAGTGTGTGGTTGGTAGGTGTACCATAGTAAAACACCAAGGAACATAGAAAAAGACCACTTTCCAGTTAAAAAAATTTGATATTTTTATAGGCATATAGCCTAGTGCTTGAGAAGGCAAATATAACAAACAGGTGCTAATGAGCAATGCCATAATATGTAGGTGTAACCAAAGTGATTAACTAAAACAGAAACAGCTCTGTAGAGAGTTGTTTATGTATATGTAAATGTGTGTGTGTGTTTGTGTGAATTTGTGTATGTACATTAGGTGTGTATACATTAGATATGATGGCCTGAACAAGAATTACTGGGAAACAGACCATGTTTGGGGTGTTTGTGTGCATATATGTAACCAAAACTATAAGCACCCCAAACAAGGTCTGTTTCCCAGTAATACCTGTTCAGGCAATCAAACCTTTTTGGAAATTTCATTTATCAACTGGCTATTAAACAATCAAATGTTCTGCTTTGTTAATCTGTAAAAGAGATTACATCTTTAGCTTTTAAATTAAAGCTATTCAGGTACTTCTGATAATTCACTTAAACTGCTTGGTGGCACATACAGGTTTATTTCCTTCTCTTGAGTAGTGCAAGTCTGCATTAGGCCAAAAGGGTAAGTGGCAGGCAGGCTGTAGGGTATAATTCACTTACACTGCTCAGTGCTACATATTGCTTTATTTCCTTCTCTTAGGCAGTGCAAATCTGCATTATGCCTTATGAGTAGGTGGCAGGCAGACTGTAGGCTATGTATAAGTGATGTAAAAGTTATAGAATTTTCTGTGAATTTTGAAAGAAAGGAGCCTACATACTCTATATTCTAAAATCCATTAAATCCAACTCCGTATAACCTTGAATGAAATGCCAGATGATTGCAGGGACCACTTAATGCATATGTCTGCATGGGGTCTTTTAACATTAACATACATGTTGGGGGAAGTTTGGAAGAAAACTGGAGCCAGAGCATTGTAAAATTAAAATTAGTTTTTCTTTGTGTTTTCTTGTGTTATCTTGTGTACCTTCCTTTTCCTATTGTGCTATAACCCCTAAAGCAGCACAAATCCATCTTTTAGGTGGTAATTGTTGTACTATATATGTTAAGGTCTTTAGTGTCATCTGTATATGGAACAGTATAATTCAAGTAGAATAGGGACCAGGGCAAAGTCAGACTGGTGCAATCTAAAGTCTAAGGTTTTAAGTCTGATGCTTTCTTTACCAAGTCACATTTATGACACACTATACAATTAAAGTTTCAGTTTACACAGGAGAGACAACAGGCAAAAGGTAGTTATTTGATACCCTTAATCTAATTTGTGAACTTAAAGAAGATTAATCAGGCAGTCATTTCTATCCTCATAAACATCAGGTAAACTTCAGATGCTTGGTTAGGTATTTCTCTTCTCTTCTTCCACACATCTTTGAATTCCGGAAGTGTTTTGTTAGGCAACTTTTCTTTGCATTTTCTACAGGTTTGGAGACTCTGTGCAAGGTAACTTGGTGGTGGGAATTCTCTCTTGGCCCTCTCCATGGGTAATTGTGATTGGCTCCTTCTTCTCTACATGTGGTGCTGGACTACAGAGTTTAACAGGAGCACCCAGGCTTCTACAGGCTATTGCTAAAGACCAGATCATTCCTTTTCTGCGGGTTAGTAGGTGTTTTCTTATAGGATGATAACGGTTTATTGATTAAGTTGTGAGCATTCCTTGTTGGCAGTACTATTCAGAAGTTCTCTGTTTTTAATTTTTTTTGTAAGAAAAAGATGTTAGAAGTCAAATAGGAATGCGAAAACTGTGTTTTGACTGAATTAAATTCATCACATAAAGTGTAGTCAAGCTTTCTACACTTTAGGATATCATAATTGTACTATACATGCCTCAGAAAAATGACGCACATTTCCTCATGTTGCAGCAATCATGAAAAGCCACACAATTCTGAAAGTAGCAGCAACTATTATATTATTGCCTATTTACTTATGTATTTATTTATAAAGCACTTTAAAAACAACATCAGGGCTGACCAAAGTGCTGTACAATAAAACCAAAGATATAAAACACACAGTAACCAAAAGGGTAAAAGAAACAGAAACACATAAGAGCTGTAGAAATTCATAATAATAAAAAATATTATCCAATAAATATATGCATCAATATTTTTTCTTCAAATATCTGTACACTGAAAGTAAAATACTATTTTATACATAAAATAACCACACCATTATATTGTTAAATGTTGACTTGCTTATAAAAATTCCACTAGGGAAATTGCCTGGATGAAATAAAAAATCTAAATTCTACCCTGCAAAATGTGTGTAAAATATGAACTCAACAACACGGAAGATTAGTGATAAAGTTAGTTTACTGAGACTATAGTGGAGTACATTGGCATTGATATTAAATAGTGCATGTGATTAGAAATTAGACCCTGTACTGGCTAGATCACACTATCCCCATTGTAAAGTTTGGTGGAGTTTACTTCATGTTAAGGTTCTTCCAGCAAGGTATCTCCCATTTACTTGAGGAATAGGATCAGGACTGGCTTGATGATGTCACTGATGTAGGTAGCACTGGTCAATGTTACTTCCACAAATGTGAACGATCATTGTATCGGATAGCACCCCACATCATTATTCCTACTGTGAGCCTTCTGTGCCTCAAGAATATAAATGATAGGTGTTGCCACTCACCAGGGGCCTCATGCATAACACCGTGTGAAGAATTCACACTATAACATGGCATATGGACAAAAGCGGAAATGTACGTACGCACAAAAAAATCCAGTTGCATAAATCTGTGCGAACGCCAACTTCCACATTCTTCCGCTACATAAATCCCGGTCAGCGTGAAAAGTAACACACGCGCCTGCTGTCCTGCCCCAACTCCTCCCAGAATTTCTCTTTGAATATGCAAATCAATATAAATAGCCCTTAAGCTCAGCGTTCTGTGAAAAGGCAATGGCAAAAGTACAGGAGGAAATAAAAGAACTTCAGCGAATACCAAGTGGAGGCAAGGATAAACGTACTATTTGTTGGTTTAAACAGTGATATAAACAACAAAAGGAATTTGATTAAGTGACATAGTGTGTCGGAGAAACTCGAAAGCTCAAGTTCACGAAGTCGCACAGTGCCCGAAATAAAAAAGAAGTTGTCAGATATCAAAGTCGCCGTGAAAAGGTGAGTCGTAGCCCACCATCCAAGTGTCATATGAAAGCTTATTAGGGTACAGAGAAAAAAAATAGGCACGCAGTGGGGGAAAAAAGCATAAAATGCCAACTTTAATCTCTAAATTTCCACTTTAATCACGTAGTTTATTTTGTCATTAAAGTACAACATCATAAACTTCATCTTAAAATCGTTTAATTTACTAGTTTCTCAAATCGCATCGTAACTAAAGTAGCACGTTACATGCTTTGTTTTGTATTTGATCTTCTATGTGCTCTATGTATATGAATCACTACATGCTTCTTAAATGGGCTGGGCTTTCTCTTCCTGCGACAGGACACAGAATCCATTACATTCATGATATTACAGCTCTCTGAATAATTACAATACTGAGATGTATACTTGATATCATTTTCATGATGATAGGAGTTAAAGCATGTTATTAAACATGGGAACACGGTGGCGCAGTGATTGTTCATGCCTCATGCAAGATGTTTGCTGCGTGACCTTCGATGAAATAATTTATTGCAGCAGTACTGTCTCTTTCAAATGTACTAACCTCCAATTCCTCTCCTTCCTTTTCTTTCTCCAAGTAACCAATCGCCACACAATCGGCTCTGTAATAGACGTTAAGCCATCTGTAAGCTTAGAACGCCAATTCTTCAAAACTTTTAATTAAGGGAACATTGAAATATCTTCGTACTACATGTTTAATTATTCTATCCACCCATCCTTCCAGTGTCGCGCCAGTCCCAGCAAGAATACAGCGCGAGGCAGGAGCAATCCGTGAACGGAGCGCCAGCTCCTTGCTACCGCTGCGGCACCGTGTCCTCACATGTTTTATTATTAACAATATGGATTATTTAAATGAAGTTAAAAGTTTTATCTGTATAATATAATAAACATATTTTGCTGCATTTCATCTTAAAAATGATATCATCATCTTATGTAAATACACGCTTTATAAAGTGGCGCAGGGTGTGCAATATTATAACTGTATTGCAGGTTTACAGTGAGGTGATTGTACTTATAAGTACAAACAGTTCTACAAGGAGCACTTGATGGACTGATTAAGTGCATTTAGAGTTCTTGGGATGAAACTGTTTCTGAACGGCGAGGAAAGGCTCTGAAGCGTTTGCCATATGAGAGCAGTTCAATAGAAAGCATGGCTGAGACAGCGTGTGCTTGATGCTGTAAACCAATAATTCTCTTTCCGATCAGCTGCTGTAGATCTGTGATTCCACACTCCGATACAGTGATAGAAATACTCCTCCGAGTGGTGCAGTGAGAGTAATATGGAAATAGATAATCTGCTGTGGCAACCCCTAACGGGAGCAGCTGAAAGAAGAAGAAAAAGGTGCAGTGAGAGTAACAACGCTAAAGCAGCTATTGTATTTAGAATAGTTTGACCATTCTGTGGACCATTATATCGTTACAGGTTAATTACAATCAGATGCATTAAACTAATAAGCAATATGCAGTTAATGTCAGTGTATTTATAAAGCCATGTCAGGGATGTGGATCTAAAAAAGAAAGGGAAACCACACTGGAACAGTAGCACTGCTTTGATGCTGGGTGCCGCCAGTTTGCAAAACCGAGCAGAGAACTTGCGTACGCCAGGGTTGGAGCTACCGTGAAAATGTGCGTGGCTTTATGGCAAGTTTAGGTTTTATACATCGCGATTTGAACGTGAAAACGTTCGTACGCAACATTTTTGTGCGTACGCACCGTTTATACATGCGGCCCCAGGTCTCTATCAGATACATATGTGACCATTCATAATCTTCTTTAATCACTAAAGACAGTGAATTGCTATTCCATCCTCCAAACAGCCCATTCAAGGCACCACTTGCAGGCGTGCTTGGTGGTGACAGTGAGTAGGTGCCACTCTTAGCACAGGAACACTAATTGGAGTTCTGCTCTAAAAAGATAATTGCTTATAGTCTAGGAGGTGGCTCTGCTGCATGATGCTGTGGCTGTTTAGTCTGTCACCGCCTCCTTTGTGATGCACCAGTATTGAGATGAATCCATACATCTCTTCCTATGGTTACAAACACCAAAATACTATGGACCTTCCCGCATCGCAAAGGCCAAGAATATGAAACTACCTAAACTCCATTAATTGTCCTAGTGATGCATAATAAGATTTACTAGGCATGAAGATCATTTGAGAGAGTACTCTGCAGCACATAGCACAAAACATGATTTCTGTAATGCTGTAAGCATCACCATTTGAATTCAATGGTGTGACATTCACCACGATCTGTATTGAGAGGATGTGCTTCATTTGGGACTTTGATCACAGCGTTGTCTGGCCATCTTTTTTTTTTTTTTTCACCAAATTGTATTATATTATTCATATCTGGATTCTTTCTGGGTGTTGTTTTTCCATTTGCTCTACTACTGCATATGTATATATGGGTCAGTGCCTTGGAAAAATATTTAGTCCTATGACAAGTTTTCTAGTTTTACTGTATAACAAGTCATATGCTGAAATTCTGTTCTGTATTATTTTTAGTTCAAAGCTCTGAAACTCTTTTTTTTAACAGTGATGTTACTAAAATAATAATAAACACAATTTAAATAGAAATGAAAATCTTAAGCAAAAGAAGAAAAAGTGCTGTTTGCATAAATATTCAATTCCTATATTGTAGAAACCCTACGTATACACAGAAGGAAAGTATTTACATAAAACAGACATATTTGCCTTATACTGAATCATTCAAACAACTGCCATCTTTTCTGGATAAAAACCCCACAGTTAAGCAATCATTATTCCAGTCGTGAATCTGAAGGACAGTTGTGAAATTTAAGACTAAAGAGCTTTCCAAAACAAGTAAGAGAAGTAAATTGATTCAAATGCATAAATTAGGAAAAGGGTACAAAACAGTTTTCTGTTTGGATGGTCCCAGTGAGCAAATTTGGTTAAATTATTTGGAAGTGCAAACAATACCAGACTACCAAGATGCTGTCTAGAAAATGTCATCTCTCTATTAAAAAAAAAAAATCTTGGAAGGCTTGGAAGGAGATGATATGTGATTTTCTCGGAAGACAATTTGACGTCCTGCGAGAGACACTTTAATGTGACGCGAGACAAAGCAGTGAGACAAAAGGACAGCTGCTGTACAGGTTTTTAAATGATCGACGAACATCGCGACAAGCAGAACACGCAGTTCGCCAGTAGCAGCAGAAAACCAGCAACTGATCAGTCCGCATCTCCTTGACAACGCGAGCAGCAGAGACTGAAGTGGCTGGAACGTAGCGCACCTGGGGGTGGGCAAGCGAAACAAGCAGGGGGCAAAGCCCTCCAAGTTTGTATAAAAAGTTGCAATTTAAACAAAAAAGATTGTGAGACAGTTGACAGAGGGTCCAAGATTCACTTTGAAAGAGCTACAGAGTTTAGTAACTGAAACTGGGGTAAAGTTGTATTAGTCAACCATGTCAGGAGCTCTGCATAACACTGGCATGAACAGAAGATTAGCACAAAGAAAACAATTCTTAAAAAAAAAAAAAAAAAAAAAAAACAGTTGAGAAGAGCCTTCAATAATTGTTGAATCCAGTTCCAGTTATGATGGGAAAAGGTTTTGTTGTCATATGAGACCACAAGAGACCTTTTTGACCAAAATTTAAATAGATGTTTGGTTGGAAACATTATACTGGCCACACCACAAGAAACATCAAACTTTCAGTACTGTATGGTGATGGTAACAGTATGCAGTGATCCTCCTCATTATTAGGAAGTTGGCACATGACTAAAATAGAAAAAAGAATTGATGGTTAAAAATACAAGAAATGCTTCAGGAGAAAATTTTAGTCTACTTAAACAGTAAAACTTGTGTAAAAGAGCATCGATTAGCAGGGTAGTGATCTTAAACACAAGGCAGAAGTAACCTTGGGGTGGCCTAATGGTATAACGGTGAATGACCTCCAAAGGCTCTGTTAAAGCACTTTTCTCAGTGATTGAAAGTCTGTGGTAGTGTAAACAAGCACAACTAATCTGAGTGACCTAGTGCAGATCTGTCCAGAAGAATAGGCTATAATCACCCCTGAACAGTTTTAAAGCTGGGTTATTCAGTACCTGCTTAAAAGATGCAATACTTAATGATGCAAAAGTGGCTGTACAAAATATTACAATATGGGAATTGAAGAGTTAGGTAAACAGTCTTTTTTCCTTTTTTATTTTCTTTCTCAATAAATGTTACATTAAACACTCAAGGTTTGGTGTTTTGAAATAAAAATATAACAGAAAACAAATTGTAGGACTTACTCATGAAAATTAGTCAAGAAACACAATGTGATATCGAGAGGAGGTGCCATTTCAGATCCACTGCTTCTTAGTGTCAAGAGGAGCCAATGATGTGGTTTTGTCCTTAGGATGCCTGCTGAGTGACTAAGCACAGTATTCAGAGAGAAATTAGGGGAAGTACCTAAGGAACACCAAACAGGAGAACTAAGACGAACAGAAATAAGCAGCAAAGGAATAAATTTTGAATCTAGAACTTTCAAAAACTAAAAGTTAGGAGGATTACATCTCATGGTTAGTTTGGTTGTGCCTGAGAGTTTTCCAGGACTGTAATAAAGCTGGTGAGAATAGTGTGGTGTATTCAGTTTAGCATGTTGACATCAGGACATTCAATGGTAAAATAGAATACGTGAATTTTATGTTTAGAATATAATACATTGGAATGTTAAAATAATGCAAACCAAAGTATTCCTGTTAAATATTAAATTAATAAATTATTCATTTGCAAATATGAACACACAAATTAACTTTAACACAATAAAATGAAACAAAACCTCAATAAGTAACATAAACAAATCATGGCAATATAAAACGTCATTTAACCTAAAAACTGAAGTAAGGGATTCATGGTGGTGTGTGTTTGTTTGTTTTTTTTTGTTTTTTTTTTAAATAAAAACAAATCTGTACCAACAGATTTGGTGGGTGTGGGTGCGTGCTGCACTAAAGCTCAGCAGCCCTATGAACACGTATTAATGTGCGGTCATGGCCAGTTTCCTTACTGACACTCCGTAGGTCATTAGGCAAGCACCTGCACCCATAATAATATAAAAGGAGCCTGAGTAGGTTAGAGGATAGGATCCAGAATGAAAAAGAAAGAATAATGAAGGATGTAACATCAAGAGAAATGATTGGGAAAAGAGCAGAGAGTGGACTGGGAGTGTGAACAAGTGTGGTGGACAGCTGGCAAGGTGGTTGTTGGCTCCTCAAGGGAGTAAGGGGAGCAGTACTTCAGGGGTGGGTTGCTTACACTGATCAATTTGGATAAGTAGGAGCAATCAGGTGCTCCAGAGATCCTGCTGGACTAAAGGCTGGTGGCAGGACAGTGGAGACTGGCACCAAGAGTCCCAATATTGACCGACTAAGGTGGCTGGGACCAAAGTGGGGACCACGCTTTCTGGCACTTCTGCTCCACTGTGGGGACCTGATGGGGGTAGTAGGGGAGGCAGAAGTGAGAGAGATGCATTGGGGGATAAAACAGGAAAAGAAACCTGTTATTTAAACTTGATTTTAAAACCTTTTTTGGAATATTTATTTATTGATTGATTGATTTTAATTCCAACAATGAATGCTTGTTTTATGGATTATTTATTAGGTATTTGAAGAGCTGGCACTGCACTTATGCCTCAATAAATGCACAAAGCACTTTTTAAGAATCAGCCTTGCTTGTTTGTGTCATCATGGCCTTAGCCATCCCCAATTTCATGACTATTAATTACCTTGGTTCAAGGAAATGCCAAGGCCAAAAGCAACCTGGGCATCACAAAAACAAAGCAACATTTCTGTAGAAAATAGGCTCCTGTCTGATTCAAGGTTGGAAATTAGAGTCAGATAAACTAATCCCATCTGGGCATTACACAGTATCATTAAGTGTATACTGAAACTGTAAAAAAAAAATAGAAGTTTAATAACTATCAGACTGAATCTTTTTAAGTTTAACAGCGTTCTATGTTCTCTGACACTTTCTAATGGCAGGACTAACAGATTGGCAATGAAGCATTAGTGCTAAATGCAAAAGCAGAGTACCGAGTAAAGAAACAAATAGAACAGGGTCAGTAAGAAGCTTTTTTTTTTTTTTTTGAACAGATTACTAGAAAATAGATTTTCAATATGAATAGCCTAATCAGCGGCTCTAATCACAGTATGGCAGACTTAAGTAGTGAGTTTTTATCTAGCATTTAAATGATCAGACTGATGAGGCATCTCTTACACAAGTAGGCAGATCCTTCTTAAGGTTTTGGTTTCTGTAGCTGAAAGCCTGACTTCCCATTGTACTTTAGTTTTTTTGTATTCGGAACATTTAGAATACTAATGTTCTGCCGTTGTTTTTAAATTAGCCCTAAACTTACCTGGAAGCCAATGTAGTAATGAATGCTGCAGCAATATTTTAAATTAATTGAAGGCTACTAAAAGAACATTTTGCATAGCCTGTGAATAATGCAAACCAATAGTCAATTCTACTAGTAATAAATTAACTTTTCTGGATGGATATTTGAATTTAATCTTAAATGTTCTTACAGAGAATTGCTGCGATTCACCCATTAATTGCAAACAGAATATTACCAATGTATGCAAATAATGCAGGAAATTAGTGGTGGCCTTTCCTCCTGCCCAGGAAATTAATTTTGAGGATTCAGGAGGAAAGGCCCCCACTAATTTCCTGCATTGTTTTATGTAATTAAAGTCTGGTTAACTTGATTTTTCTACACTAAACCTTTGCACCTAATGCATATAGAGGTACCATATATGAAAGCTTGTGTCCTCTCTATTATATTCCTCTTAGGTGTTTGGACATGGAAAGTCGAATGGAGAACCAACATGGGCCCTCCTGCTGACTGCAGGAATTGCAGAGCTGGGAATCCTTATTGCCTCCCTTGATTTGGTGGCTCCCATACTCTCAATGTGAGTAAAGAAGAGCTCAAGTTCTACACTAATGTGTAAGGTCTGAGATATTTCATGACACTAGTCTTTTAAAGTGTTACACATGAAATAAGAGAAGAGATTTTGCATGTCTTTACAGCTGTCCAAGTTAGCCAAATGTTTATCAAACTACTTCCATTAGGTTAGATCTTGGTTTTTATAGTTATTTCCCTAGTTGTCAACATTGTTTTAGTACAAATCACAGTTCATTTTAGAACTAATAATTTGTTTCTTTCGTGAAGATAAAGGTACATAATTTTGCATGTGTGTAAAAGCAGTGAAAACCTGACAAAGTGGTTTCAATGAATTCACTGTGTTTATTTCATGTTTGCTGCTTGGCAGCCATCACAGCAGTGATATTTTGTAGTTATTCTTTGTTTGAAACACTTGATTGTTTCTGATTTTGAAACAAATTTAGTATAATACAAAAAGACAATCTGAGTAAGCACAATACAGTTATTAAATGATCATTTAATTTACTGAAGGAAAAAGTTCAATACCTATATCACCTGTGTGAAAAAGTAATTGCTCCCTTAGTCACTCAATAAACAATTGGTTCCAAAACTAATTGATAACATTAAACTAGACTAGACACACCCAAGTTTGACATTGGTAAATCTGCCCTGGAGTGTCCAGACTAGCAAAATGAAACCCAAGAGTGCATGAAAAACTCATTTGGGAAGTCACAGAAGAACCCAGATTGATTATCTAAGTAGAACTGCAGGCCTCTCTCAGCTCAGTTATTGTCAGCATTCATGAACACAACATTAGAAAGATACTGGGCAAAAATGGTACCCATTGCTGAGCTGCAAGGCAAATGCCACTGCTGAACATGAGAAACAAAGAATCATGTAGTATTTACCTAAAAACACATTGATTACCCCGAAAAATTTTGGGATAATGTTCTATGGACTAATGAGACTAAAGTGGAACTTGTTGGAAAACGTTAGATTACATATTGCATAAAGCTAACATAGCTTTCCACAATACAAACATCATGCCCACAGTCAAAACATGGTGGTGTGACAGTGTGGGGATGCTTTGCTGCTTCAGAGCCTGTGTGACTTACCATAATTGAGGGAGGAATGAATTCAGCTGGAATGTCCAGTAGTCAGTCTGTGATCTGAAGCTCAAGCCCATTTGGGTTATTCAGCAGGTCAATGTCCGAAGCGCAAGAGCAAGTCAACCTCTGAATGGCTGAAAAAAAAATCAATAAAATGAAGGTTTTGGAATAATCTAGTCCTGATTTGAATCCCATTGGGATGTTGTGGCAGGACCTTAAATGGGCAGTTCATAGCATCTTTAGCATCAATGTGGCTAAATTACAACAATTCTGTAGAGAAGAGTGGACCAAGATTTCTCCACAGAGATTTGAAACTGACAAAAAAGGGAGGGTAATTACTTTTTTGCATGAGTGGTAGATGTTGGTGAACTTTCTTCCTGCTATAAATCAAATGATCATTTAAAAACTGTGTTGTGTTTACTCTGATTGTCTTTTGTATTATACTAAATTTGTTTGTACAGTAGATCAGAAACAATTAAGTGTTATGAAAAAGCAAAAATATAGAAATTAGGAAGGGACAAATAATTTTTCATGACACTATGTCCTGTAATACAAGTGTTAGGCAACTTGTCTTGTCACATTAGGCAGCCCTTTGCTGGGGACGCCTGTAACTTTCAAAACCCTTTACAACCTTCAGCCACTACAGTTTATGCTTGACCTTATCAGTGTTTAAACTTATCATGCAACATGCAGAAGTGCTTAGGTGGGAGTATGTTTCTTGTCATATCCCTGCTGGGCATTCTGTATTTTATTTGAATGCCTGAGGCTGCCAACCACAAGTGCTTCTTTGATGGCCTCAGTCATCATTGTTCCTCAGCCACTTTTCCCCAGCATTTGACACAGTGTTATTGCAACTGCTCCAGCCAGTCCAAAACAAAAAACTAAAGCATTGCCTGTGAAGAGACAACCACTATTCTAACATTAAATGTATCCGAAGTGTTAATTAATTCCAAAGGTGTTGGAAAATTCAATACATTATAATTAGAAATTAGATGAATTCTTTACCAAGCAAGGAAAACCACGCAGGAGAACTAAAACCATCAGAGGAAATGGAAATAAACAACAAAGGAGTAAAGTAATGAATCTGGAATTCTCAAATACTAATTGAGTATTAGAAAAGTTATATAGGTTTACATTAAAACAGGCTATGAGGAAATGAAAAAAGTAAATCAAAGATAAATAAAGATAGATAGACACAAATAAACATTAGGAAAAATCTAGTAAGCATTAAAAAGGCCAAACTTTGAAGAATATCTAAAAATAAGATTTGAATAAATGCATATCAACCTTTATCCAAAAAAAAAAATCAAATCTGAAAGTTTGTCCTAGTGATTGAAAAATTCCAAAAGAATGTTATAAAACTGAATTTAGTAAATTATATTAAAAATCTAGCAAAACAAAACCCACTGCAGGATTAGATGAAACCAGCTGTGCAGAGGAGAGCAGCCAGCACCACAGGACTTAAGGACATGTCCAACTCCGATAGACTCAGAGAATTTAACCTGTTTAGTGTCGAGCAGAGGAGACTTTGTGAGGACCTAATCCATGTCTTCAAAATTCTCAGACATTCATAAACTAGATCCAGCAGAATTCTTTCAACCTAAAGGAGAGTGACATATTCAAGGACACCAGTGGAAATTAAGGGCAGTCCATTTATGACTTGAGCCAAGAAGTACTACTCCATCCCAGGGGCCACTGACACACACCTACACTCACAAAGTGGGAGGAAGATCCATGGAGACTGGATATAAAGTGCATAATTCAAAGAGATAACAGTCATGTACAGGATTTGAACCAAAACGCTGGATCCATGAGGCAGCAATGCTACTCACTGTGTCAGGATGCCACCGCCTGATTGGTTGCATCTTTATTCAAATAAAAAAGGATGGCAGAACTGTTTTGAATATTAAAGGTCCAACAACTTCAATCGTTATTGTTTCATTTCTCTTTATTTACAGGCACTTAACCGTTTTTTTTTTTGTATTCATAGGTTCTTCCTAATGTGCTACCTATTTGTAAATTTGGCCTGTGCAGTACAAACACTTCTTCGTACCCCCAATTGGAGGCCGCGTTTCAGATACTACCACTGGTAAGGGTTCAGCAAGGGTAATAGCTAGGCCTGTGCGGAATGAAAGTTAAACTTTGATATTTACAGCATTTACTCTATACTATTTATTTAGCTTTGAACTGAATAGTTTATTGATACAGAAGCAAAAAAGAAATGCAACATTTTCTGGAGTGAGAAAAGTAGTTTTAACTTGTCTGCTTTCACAAAACACTGTAGATTTGTATTAACCTTCTGACCAGCAGTACAGCATGTTCAGTAAGGCATTGTAACTTGCCAAACACAAAAAAATAAGCACTTCAGCATAACAATGTCACCTTTAGAAAAGCTTTAATTCAAAGCTTTGGTCTCCGCAAGACAAAGGACACAATTGTTAGTTTTCTATGCATTTCATAATACCTGAAATAGGAACACAGCAAAAGAAGAGCAACAATTGACATAACACAGGCAGATACTTCATAACAGCAAAATTGTCAAGTACTATACCATGTAGCACCATAAAAAAAAAAAAATATATAAAATCCTAAGCCTAAAAGTGCAACGAGTTTATTTAACATTTTTATGTCATGTTTTTTGTCACGCTTTAAATTGGGCTTATTTTTAAACCTACATATATATGTTTGGGATCATTCTTTTCAGAATTTATCGAACTTTAATGTGATGATGTTAGATTTTTGGATTCTTGTTCTGTTTTTAAATTATAAACTAAAATATCAAAGTCGTGGTTTTTAATATCAAGAAAGTTGTGTTTTTTCTGTCTACCAGCTTGCCATTTATTCAGTTGTGCTGCCATATTTAAAAAACTAAATACTAGTTTATCAACCATTACTCATACTGATTCATACAGAAAAAGTTATCTACAAAAATCAGTTACCACTAATGCAGTATTTGAAGTCATCTTTGAAAACTATGCCTCACAAGCAAACTATTATAAAGCATGTCGTGGAAATGTGAAAATTTGATTGGAATAGAACATAGATGCTTCTATGAGTTTTCACTCCATGATTCACAAAACAAACTAATGCTTTAAATTATTTTATAACTGATTTTAGGACTCTTTCATTTCTGGGGATGACTATCTGCCTGGCTTTGATGTTCATCTCATCCTGGTATTACGCTTTAGTGGCCATGCTAATTGCTGTGATGATCTACAAATACATTGAATACCATGGGTATGTATGTCTGCTTTTGGGGTAGATAGGAAAATAAATGTAGTTGTATCTGTCAATAAGATTATCAGAGCAATGAAATGGTTCTTGTTGTCTTTTCTGTCAGCAGGTTTTCATTCCAGCTGAGCTTGTCATATTTGTATGAGCTTCCTTTGCAACTTTTAACATTTAACACGTTACACTGGTTTGTCAACTTCGGCACTTGTGCTTCAAATGCAAACATACTCATCATTTGTCTGTCAAACCACATTATCATCTCAATTAGTGCAGTGTAGAGTCTGATCAGCAAGATTCTGTCCTGCATATCTTCACATTGGGACAATTTGGAGATGCCAGCTAACCTACCTTCCCAGTTGCAAGAGAAAGCCAGAATATCTAAAGAAATGTTTTTCAGTTATGGAGAGAATAATTAAACTTCAAACAGATGTGGCCAGACCAATTAATTAAAATTAGATTACTGGACCTGTGAGGCAGCAGCACTTCCAGTTTAAGTTTTATAATGAGAGAAGAAGGAATCGGCCATACATATATGAGGTATTTTTGATAAAAATTAATTGGGCTAGGTTACCACTATTACAGACACTGGTATAAGCAGTTTCTCTTGTACTGCAGACACGGTTTCTTCTTTTTGTGAATCCCTGCTAATGCCAGTTCTAATGCTCTTATTATTACAAATAGAAGATTTTCTTAGGCACAATTTATTTTTTATATATCCTGCTCTCTATTGAGTTTTGTGTCCTTATTATTAAAATACACTAGGGGGCTTTGCCCCCTGCTCGCTTTGCTCGCCAACCCCCCTGCCTGCGCTATGCGCCAGCAAATTCACGTCTCTGCCGCTTGCGTATGTGGATTTCACTTTCACCAAACAACAAAACTTTCCTCAAAAGTGTCTCTTCAGGTATATTTATCATGCTTATCGGCGAGAATTTGAGACTGCCGACATTTTTGATGGAATTCTTGCGGATAGGCCTCTTCATTGGGAAGAAACACTACTTTTCCCTGATGGCAACACGAATTAAATGATCTACAAGTTTCTGACTTAAAGTTTAAAGCCAAACAATATCTACATGCTTCTGTCATATCACCTATGTCCACTTATTTGATCTCTTTTTGCTTTTACCTTTTCGTCAGTATTGCATTGAATTTTGATTCCATGTTTGGAATTACATCATAACAATGCAACGTATAACTGCCCGTGAGTGAATATCGTTTCTTTCTCTCTACATGAACTGTGTCTGACAATAGCATTCATACAAATGAGAAATGATTGAGCTGTGTGCGTGGTTGTAAATGTTTTAGATGTGGGCAGGACTTTTCCTTTGCATAAAGTCTTGTCTTGCGGGGCTTGAAATTTTTTCTTGCGGGATTTCACTTTCACCAAACAACAGATCTTTTAATTCTCGCAGATACGCCTCTTCATTGAGAAGAATCACTACTTTTCCCTGATGGCAACACAAATTAGATCTACAAGTCTAAATCCGAATAATATATTTGATTTCTTTTCGCTGTTCCGTTATTTCACAGAGTGATAATTTTCATTTGATTGCACTAATGGGATCTTTACTATCATCTTTTTGGGACTTCTGAATTTTCGTACTGTGGAATGGAAGTTAAAGTCTATTGCTAGCTTCTGTATGTAAATCTGCATGTTCTCTGTGTGGCTAGGTATTATTATAACAGATAAATAAGCATGCTTACATAAAGTAGGGCTGCCAGTGTGGAATGCAGTTCTTGGCTACTTTATCATCCAATTAAGATGCCAAACGTATGAAGTTTTCTGATAAGCTAAATTAAAAATATAAGAAAAGACTAGAATTTCTGCTTTCCGTTGTAATCAACAAATTGTGTAAGAATGTTCTGTGACCTTTGGATGAAACTGAGCATATTTTTTCTGTTTCTTTGAAGATTTCTGTTATAAAAATGCAACTGACCCCCCTGGGGGGGCTTTTTGCACTTAGAGCTCGGTAAGGCAAAGAACCTCTACTCACCAAGTGTAAGAAATAAAAGAATTCTGTTTGTTTGAATTGTTGCCTGCCTGCTGTTGTCTTGAACCTTCGTCCACAGTACTTTTTTCGTACATTATCTCTAACCTACTCTGCATGTGTATCACGCCAACGTTTTTGAATTCTTTACAACGTTCTACTTTGTCATCTACTCTGTCTTTTATTTCCGGCGTGGTTAAATCTCTTGACACAAAGTCTCGTCTTGTAGGACGTGAAAGTGTCTCTCTGAGGAAGTCACGTCTCATCTCTTTTCTCAAGATTTTTTTATTATAAATGAGAGATTACTATTTTGTATAGATTTTAAGAAAATCCTTTCTATTTGCTATTGAGCAATACTTACAACAGGTTGTCTTTGTACTGAATATCAGAACCAGTATTGTAAATTCATTACTGTTCTTTTGTGGGTACCAAACATAATATTTAATACAGCTTCTGAATTTATGTAATACTCATAGCAATATTTTAATGATTGATGCTAGTGCTATGCCAGTTATTCTTCATTTTATTAATTTGCACTTTTTTCTTAGAGTGCCATACATTATTCATTCAAGTTTTATTTATTGCCTTATTAATACTCATTTAATAGAATATGATTTGGTAAAGTTTGTATAAACCAAACATTAAAAACATATGCAAAAACAGCCCACAAACGGCCAGTGTAAGAGAGCACATAGACATACTCATCATATCAATTTGAAGAGTCTGAGGTCAAGATGCTAGGTTGATGCATCTCACAGCTTCTGGGTATTTACTGTAATAAAACTTGGTCATCGTGGTATAGGTGGGTCTGAGTTGTTTATCTGACACAAGGAGTGTAATACAGAGTTGGCTGGCTTGTGACGAGTTAGATAAGATCTTTAAAACTTTGAATTTGTAATATAGGAGAATTTAACAAATATATAGGAATAAAATCTCATATGATTAATAGCAGCACGTACCACTCATCATCAGCAGGTTCTTGCTGTTGGTATAAATATTACCATACCAGACATGATGAAGAAGATCAAAATACTTAACGTTTAGAATTGTACCATGTATTATCTGTAACTACATTGTTGGCCATACTTCATGAAAGGAAAATACAGAAGTTACTGACACCTTGTGAATGTCTATAAATTAAGAAAATTATGTATTTTGCTAAGTTTGGCTTTTGTCTGCTTTAAATGACTGAATAGATAGATAGAATTTGTCCCCAAGGGGAAATTGGAACTTTACAGAATCTGGGGAGAGGGAAAAAGGGAAATAAATAAATTTTAAAATATTAAAGAAATAAGCTTGATTCCTATAACACATTACTATCTCATTTTTTTATTTCATCTTAATATTAATTTGCATAATATCTTTCTAGGCGAGCAAAGCTCTTGCTTTTTAAAGTACCGTAGATCCCGGAATATAAGCCGACTTGGTATATAAGCCGACCCCCTTTTCTACCTACTAAATTACATGTATTTGCCGATGACCGGTATTTAAGCCGACCCCCTTCTCCAAGCAAAATTTTCTAAATTTCCTCAAAAGTGTCTCTTCAGGTATATTTATCATGTTTATCGGCGAGAATTTGAGACTGCCGACATTTTTGATGGAAACCAGGAAGTGATTGCGGAGAAGTTTGGTAAAATTAAACCTTTGTGTTGAAACTATATACGCAAATACGGTACATCGGCGGGTGGATTTCCGGAGACTCGTTATAAATTTGATTAACTTAAATACGCAATACAGTGGACCTTTGACTTACGAACTTAATTCGTTCGCGAGGGCTGGTTGTAACTCAAGTTGGTTGTAAGTCAAGACTATTTTTCCCATAAGAAATAATAGAAATACCCATAATGCGTTCCGAACCTCCCACTGCAACACTTACTTAACCTTTTCATAATAAAAAAGGGTCGTATAATGTGCATAATTTACCAAAACACCAATAATTTTTCTAATGTACTAACCAAAAAGTTATAAAAAGTGTCTAGCCTACCAGAAGTAGGCTAGATTAAGCTAGGAGCATGGTGGCGCGCATGGTCGCTGCGGCTCAGGGCTCTCCTTTTCAGTGCACGTTTTTGTTGTTTTTGTACTTTTTTTTTTTTTTTTTTGCTTGTTTGTGCACGATCGGTTCGGCGAACATCCGCTACACCCGTCAGAACCTTATAGACATAGGTGTCCAGAGCCAGACATCTGTTTCGAGTGTTTTTCATCACACGCACAACATCCCAGACAACGTAGCGAGACCAGCGGGCTCTCCGTGGATTGTTGTCGGGTCTAGGAGACGATGCAGATGGAGAAGAGAAAGGAAGCAGAAGCGGGGCCGCAGATCCGGCATTATGCTAAGGTTAAAGAAACAACCATACAAGCCTCAT
The DNA here is from genome assembly GCA_026402145.1 of Polypterus bichir lapradei. Lineage (NCBI taxonomy): Eukaryota > Metazoa > Chordata > Cladistia > Polypteriformes > Polypteridae > Polypterus > Polypterus bichir. Next base: position 36,726,025 of record JANRMT010062852.1, on the reverse strand, counting down.
ACAGAACTTTTTTTTTGCAACTTCTTTGCATCTTTTTGCACCATTTTGTTTATTTGTTTATTTACTTGTTGTGCTCTACACATATGTCTGCAGTGAAGGAGCTGCTTTTAATCTCATTGTACATGTGACAATAAAAGGCATTCTATTCTATTCTATTCTAGAAACAACAATTTCATACTGTACTCACCATTTAATTTAACATCTTTGGGCTGCAGGAAGGGAGGAGGAGGAGGAGAATGAAACGGAAGGTGGTTATTGTTTAGAAGGAGCCTCCTTATGCAAATCTTTTCTTTGTAAAATTGTCGAGATGGTGGATTTCGACATGCTGTACATATTAGCGAGATCAGTCACACGAACACCACTCTCATATTTCCACACAATTTCCATCTTCGTTTTGATTGTGATCGCTTTCTTTACCTTCTCTTCCTTTCTTAGCAATTATGTGTCTTGTTTGCATGGTCTTAGTGAATTATATATATAGGTAAATCACTGCAATGACCGAAATTACATCCACAAACACATGTATCTGGGCTCCGACTGACGCTTACTAACGCTCTCGGTTGTTTGTTTACAATCGCGCAAGCGGATACACGTGACCGCATTCGGGTCGTAACGCAAGATGTTGGTCGTAAATCAAAACAACGGTATTTTATATTAAACTTCACGATAATTTATTATAAATTTTATTAATAAAATCAACAACTAAAACACTTTTTTGAATAAATTCTTTATTTAATTTAAAGTACCGGCATGCAAAGTTACTTCTTCATCTGAAAGATGGCGCTGTGGTTTCATCATTAATTATTTCCGTATTCATCGGCAAAACCGGCATTGCGCTGGAAATCTTGAATCTGAAACGATACTCGTTGTATAAGCCGACCCCCAAACTCCAAGCCAAAAATCTAGGATGAAATTTTCGACTTATATTCCGGAGTCTACAGTACAACAAAACTTTACAGATGCATATTCTTTCGTGTGGCTGGATTAGCATCCCAGTGAGTGTAATTTCTGCTTACTGTCTTAAAGTTTGAAGGACCAATCACACTGACCATGCTATCAGTCTAATCTTAGTTCATTGCTTTGTCTGGACCTGATGCTCAGATTTGGAACATGAGAAAACATTTGTAGACTATTCTCTTGCAGTTTATTCCATATTTTGTGGTCTTAGAATAATTGTCCTAGATAAATAAGTTATTATGATGCTCATACTGTACCTGGGTGGGTCTCCACAAGTTCTCTTCCTTATTTTCCTTTGGATTTAGACATCCTGATGATTAAGACTCATTCTTCCAATATCGATTAGCACTTCCTTCTTTTATTGATTCCTCTGTGTTCAAACTTCACCCTGCACTTCTTCTCATAGCTGGTCTCGACTTTCTCACTACATCTCAGTAACTGTGTTTGTTATCACTTGCTAAAACTACATATTCTGTATAAATGAATCTCTTCTTAGTCCATTCTGAATTCATGTGTGGCTTTCTCTGTTTTTTTTTTTTTCACTCCTATACGCCCTTCAACTTTATATTGAAATTGCATATTTTGTGCTATTAACCCAGGCAGAATGATTGTCGAGAGTGCTGTAAACAATAGATTGTGGTACCCTGTTTTGCATACTGGTATGAGACCATTCCAGTCTCACCTCATTCTTTGAGTAAATAGGCCGATTCTAAGATTGTGGGATGTGACCTGTGAGGTTAGATAAACAGAAATTAATCTTCTCAGTTTAAATGCATGAAATCCGATGGTGACAGAATAGGATTTTTAAAAATTATAACACAGTAGATGCCCTTTGTTATTTTAAGATTAGTATTTAATTGACAACATGGGATACAAATGGAAGCTGTTTAGGGGTAAATGTTGCACAAATAAAAATATATTTCATGTCAGAAAATACAATAATAATAATACAATTTATTTGTATAACACCTTTCCCATTCTCAAAGTAATTCAGAGAGCTTCAAAAAGAACAACAGAGCATATATGACATTGGATACAAGTGATATCTGCATAAAACACTAAAGATAAATAAAGAGTATACAAAGCATTGAAATAGAAGACTATTGGAACATGTATAAATTTTGGACTAGAGTAGCTAATGTAATATTTTGGGGACCTTAAATGAATGACTTGTGGGAGCAGGATGGTAATCTGTGTTGGACTGAATGGCCTTTTCATAAAAGCTTAGATTGTATGTTTACTTTCCAGAGCAGAAAAGGAGTGGGGAGATGGCATCCGAGGTCTGTCCCTTAGTGCTGCCCGTTATGCTCTCCTGAGACTGGAAGAGGGTCCATTGCACACCAAGAACTGGAGGTACAGTATTTTACACTTAATTACTTGAAATACTATATATACACAATGTGTTAAATGTAGATATAAAGGTATGCTTTCACACATTACAACATGAGGCCTTTTTTGTTGTTGTTAATTATTGCTCTGGGTAGTCAAGCTACAAAAATGATATTCTCTGTTTTTCTCAGCATTTGTCTTTAGATTCTGTAAAATTCTGTCCAAAAACCTTAACAATAATCATGTTCTTGAATTAGTTATGTCCATAAGTGAAACACGAACTAGGTACTCGGTAACCTCACATTTTTATTAATGTGGAGAGTGCAAACCAAGAAGCTAACATGTACTGTCACTGTAGCCTGTGTATATTTGAGACTCATTACATCTACAGTAGATCCCGGACTGGAAACTTGCAGGCATGTGTGATTGGGGGCCTTTGCATACAATAAAAACCTACAGTAAAAAAGGGATTTTCAGAAATTAGTTGTGTGAAAACAAATGATAGTTGAAAATAAAATTTTCCATTTGTTATACACAAAAAGGCATTTAAAAATGAGTCAGCAATTTGAACAGAGTTGGGCAACGTGTTCTACCAGCTAGCAGCTACATATTAAGAGTCTGAGTTGAAATTTGATGTTGCTCAGGGATGGCATCACCAGATGCATGTCTTCCCCAGACCTGAGTAGGTGAGAAGTAGCATAGAGCCTCACAGGTGTCTCCATATATATATCTATACCAATAAAAGGCAAATCCCTCACTGACTCACTCATCACTAATTCTCCAACTTCCCGTGTAGGTAGAAGGCTGAAATTTGGCAGGCTCATTCCTTACAGCTTACTTACAAAAGTTAAGCAGGTTTCGTTTCAAAATTCGGTCATAACGGTCGACAACGTCTGCCACTTTGAACTTTCTTATTTATGGCCCCATCTTCACGAAATTTGGTAGGCGGCTGCCACTTTGAACTTTCTTATTTATGGCCCCATCTTCACGAAATTTGGTAGGCGGCTTCCCTGCGCTAACCGAAACCGATGTATGTACTTATTTCGGTGGTATGACGCCACTGTCGGCCGCCATATTGAACTTTCCAACGTCACTAATTCTCCAACTTCCCGTGTAGGTAGAAGGATGACCCCATCTTCACGAAATTTGGTAGGTGGCTTCCCTGCGCTAACCGAAACCGATGTACATACTTATTTCAGTGGTATGACGCCACTATCGGCCGCCATATTGAACTTTCCAACGGTCTTTGTTACTTATGGGCCCATCTTCAAGAAATTTGGTACGCGGGTTCCCAACGCTAACTGAATCCTACTTGCGTACATATATACGTCCATAGCCTGCAGCTCGGTCACCATGTGAGGCGGCGTTGGGTCCCCCATCCCAATGCCTCCCACGTTGTTGGCTGCCTGCCTATATAAGGCCGTCTATCGCTCCGGTCTCTACATTCCCTTCCTTGCTTCGCCACGGGATTCACGTCTCCCAGCTGATAACTACAGCCTTTTTATTTAATCCACGGCTTCTCTGCTGTTTTATTGTTTGTTTATTACGATTATAGTTATTGTGTAGGTATTTTAGACTTGCTTTACATTGTTCAGGTACCCATTTCCTTTATCGTTCCAACCATACCCCTATTAATATGTCTATCGAGGTGATCACCATCGATCAAAGAACTGTCAGTTACCGAGTGGTTTCCATGCCCGGAGATAGCACCTACCTTTTCCATTCTCTTTGTTACATATTGCACGGCCATATCAGGCTCACTCTTGATATCCGGAGGAACATTGTGTCTTATGTATTGAATGACTGGAACAGGTTCAAGGTGTGGACTGATGATGGTACAGGAGATAATTATACTACACAGGAGCACTAGAAGAGTGAAATGCTTAAGCCCTTCACCTATGGTTCTGCATGTGAGCTGATGGCTGCCGCTGAATTGTTTGGTTATCGCTTTCAAGTGTACCGAAATGGCCAAATATTTTACACCTTTCGACAACCGCCAATACCTCTTAAACATCTTAGATTCACAGGTGACAATTTCAGTAGTGGACTCTTTGATGTTTCTGAATGTTTAAACTCTCAAAAGCTGGATGTGAAGTTATCGATGAAACCCGTTGTATGCTTACATAGCTTGACAGATGCCGAATGTCACTTCAACACAAGTCCTGCAAATACTGTCGTAATTGAAACAAACCATGAAACTCAAACCGATTGTGACAGCAGCAATCCAAGCTGTGAGATTTGAAACAAGATTACTTTTCACATGGCCAACTGTACGTTGCAAGCTCAAGAGTAAGCTCAGCGCACAGCTTGGTCATATTACAACCGGAGGGCCGAAATGACAATGTGGTATACAAAGAGATCCTTAACAAATAATTATTGGTATATTTTCCCTCAGTTTAAAAAGGTTTAATTTTCTTCTTAATAAAAATTTTAAGGCAGTACTTCGCCGCTTCGAAGCACGGGTATTTTGCTAGAATACTTAAAAGACAAAGCCCTCACTGACTCATCACTAATTCTCCAACTTTCCGTGTAGGTAGAAGGCTGAAATTTGGCAGGCTCATTCCTTACAGCTTACTTACAAAAGTTAGGCAGGTTTCATTTCGAAATTCTATGCGTAACGGTCATAACTGGAACCTGCTTTCATACATATATACGGCCATAGCCTGCAGCTTGGTCGCCGTGTGAGGCGGAGTTGTGTCCCTCATCGTCACACCTCTCATGTAATTGAGTGCCTGCCCATATAAGGCTGTCCATCCTCAGCAATCCAATAGACACGCTGCCGCTAAATATTTGCGGGTGAAGGACTGTGCTTATGCAAACGAGGATGAGATGGTCAAGGATAGAGTGGTGTTTGGCACAAAGTCAGCGAAAGTGCGAGAGAAACTTTTAAGTGCTGGGTCTTAGCTAAAATTAAATAAAGCCGTGGACATTGCAAGATCGCATGAGATAGCACAAGCACAGCTGAGAACCTTCGATGCATGTACTCTGAGCGGCTCACGTGAACTGACTGTGAACGCAGTACGCAGAGAACAAGTGAGAGCTCCAAGGAGGGCTGAACAAGAAACGCATTACACAATTGAGAAGGCAGTAAAAGAATATGAAGTGAGTGACGCATACAAGCATTTTCATAAGTGCAGCAACTGGGGAAACAAATCACGGTATAAACCTTAATGTTAAATTAAGTTCATAGACACACTGCTGCTGGTGTTTGTCATGCCTACGACGAATACAATATTCGCGAGATGCAAGTTTAATGAGAAGACGCAGGGTATAACCGACACTTTTGCTCACTTTATAACGGAGTTAAAATTGCTGTAACGGAGTTAAAATTGCTGGTGAAGGACTGTGCTTATACAAACGAATGGGAAGACAAGGTGTGAAGCTTAACTTTAAATTAGGTTCATAGACACGCTGCCGCTGGCGTTTGTCATGCCTAAGACGAATACGATATTCGCGAGATACAAGTTTAATGAGAGCACGCAGGGTATAAACAAGACTTCTCATCACTTTGTAACAGAGTTAAAATTGCTGGTGAAGGACTGTGCTTATGCAAACGAAGATGAGATGGTCAGGGACAGAATAGTGTTTGGCACAAACTCAGCAAAAGTGCGAGAGAAACTTTTAAGTGCCGGGTCTGAGCTAACATTAAATAAAGCTGTGCACATCGCAAGATCACACGAGATAGCACAAGCACGGCTAAGAACCTTCGATGCATGTACTCCGAGCAGCTTACGTGAACTGACTTTGCAGGACTGGGAGAGGTAAATCCATGCATGCAGTGTGTGATGTCTCAGATAAAGAGGAAGACGAGCTGTTTATTGATGCAGTAAGAAAGGAACAACCCTCTGGATCTGAACAAGCCTTTGTAGACATATCAATAGGAAAGCAAGGTGTAAAGCTTAAGTTTAAATTAAGTTCATAGACATGCTGCTCTAAATATTTGTAGGCAAATCCTCAAATTAATACCGGGAATGCCTGTTAAACATCTTAGATTCACGAGTTACACTTTGGGTAGTGAACAGTTCGATGAATAAAACCTGTTATCTTTACAATGGTTGACAAACACGGAATATAACTTGAACACAACACATCCTCCAAATACGAACCTCATTGAAAGAAATAATGATAATCAAATCCTTGATGACAGCAACACTCATAACAGTGAATTACATTGACAATCATGTTACGTTATTTTTAAAATGTTTCCTTTTCTTTTTCATAACTTCTTTAATGCGCTACTTCTCCGCTGCGAAGCACGGGTATTTTGCTAGTATATACAGTGGGTACGGAAAGTATTCAGACCCCCTTCAATTTTTCCCTCTTTGTTATATTGCAGCCATTTGCTAAAATCATTTAAATTATTTTTTTTCCTTATTAATGTACACACAGCACCCCATATTGACAGACAAAAAAAAAAGAATTTTTGAAATTGGTACAGATTTATTAAAAAAGAAAATCTGAAATATCACATGGTCCTAAGTATTCAGACCCTTTGCTGTGACACTCATATATTTATATTTTTGTGGAGTTTACATGTTCATCCTTGAGATCACCTTCATTTGAGTCCAGCTGTGTTTGATTATACTGATTGGACTTGATTAGGAAAGCCACACACCTGTCTAAATAAGACCTTACAGCTCACAATGCATGTCAGATCAAATGAGTATCATGAGGTCAAAGGAATTGCCTGAAGAGCTCAGAGACAGAATTGTGGCAAGGCACAGATCTGGCCAAGGTTACAAAAAAATTTCTGCTGCACTTAAGGTTACCAAGAGCACAGTGGCCTCCATAATCCTTAAATGGAAGACGTTTGGGACGACCAGAACCCTTCCTAGAGCTGGCCGTCCGGCCAACCTGAGCTACCGGGGGAGAAGAGCCTTGGTGAGAGAGGTAAAGAAGAACCCAAAGATCACTTTGGCTGAGCTCCAGAGATGCAGTCAGGAGATGGGAGAAAGTTGTAGAAAGTCAACCATCACTGCAGCCCTCCACCAGTCAGGGCTTCATGGCAGAGTGGCCTGTCGGAAGCCTCTCCTCAGTGCAAGACACATGACAGCCCGCATGGAGTTTGCTAAAAGACACCTGAAGATTCTCTGGTCTGATGAGACCAAGATAGAACTTTTTGGCCTTAATTCTAAGCGGTATGTGTGGAGACAACCAGGCACTGCTCATCACTTGTCCAATACAGTCCCCACAGTGAAGCATGGCGGTGGCAGCATCATGCTGTGGGGGTGTTTTTCAGCTGCAGAGACAGGACGATTGGTTGCAATCGAGGGAAAGATGAATGTGGCCAAGTACAGGGATATCCTGGACAAAAACCTTCTCCAGAGTGCTAAGGACCTCAGACTGGGCCACCAGTTTACCTTCCAACAAGACAATGACCCTAAGCACACAGCTAAAATAATGGAGTGGCTTCACAACAACTCTGTGACTGTTCTTGAATGGCCCAGCCAGAGCCCTGACTTAAACCCAATTGAGCATCTCTGGAGAGACCTAAAAATGGCTGTCCACCAACATTTACCATCCAACCTGACAACTGGAGAGGATCCCCAAATCCAGGTGTGAAAAACTTGTTGCATCTTTCCCAAGAAGACTCATGGTTGTATTAGCTCAAAAGGGTGCTTCTACTAAATACTGAGCAAAGGGTCTGAATACTTAGGACCATGTGATATTTCAGTTTTCTTTTTTAATAAATCTGCAACAATTTAAAAAATTCTTTTTTTTGTTTTCTTTATGGGGTGCTGTGTGTACATTAATGAGGAAAAAAATTAATTTAAATGATTTTAGGAAATGGCTGCAATATAACAAAGAGTGAAAAATTGAAGGGGGTCTGAATACTTTCCGTACCCACTGTATATATGTGTGTGTGTGTGTGTGTATATATATTTATATATATATATATATATAAATATACACATACACAGTAAAGGCCAAAAGTTTGGACACACCTCCTCATTCAATGTGTTTTCTTTATTTTCATGACCATTTACAGCACTCCATCACTCTCCTTCTTGGTCAGATAGCCCTTACACAGCCTGGAGGTGTGTTTGGGGTCATTGTCCTGTTGAAAAATAAATGATCGTCCAACTAACCTGACTTCTGCACAACACAACTGCTGGTCCCAACCCCATTGATAAAGCAAGAAATTCCACTAAATAACCCTGATAAGGCACACCTGTGTAGTGAAAACCATTTCAGGTGACTACCTGTTGAAGCTCATCGAGAGAATGCCAAGAGTGTGCAAAGCAGTAATCAGAGCAAAGGGTGGCTATTTTGAAGAAACTAGAATATAAAACATGTTTTCAGTTATTTCACCTTTTTTTGTTAAGTACATAACTCCACATGTGTTCATTCATAGTTTTGATGCCTTCAGTCATGAAAATAAAGAAAACACATTGAATGAGGAGGTGTGTCCAAACTTTTGGCCTGTACTGTATATATGTACAGTTAGATCCATAAATATTTAGACAGAGACAACTTTTTTCTAATTTTGGTTCTGTACATTACCACAATGAATTTTAAATGAAACAACTCAGATGCAGTTGAAGTGCAGACTTTCAGCTTTAATTGAGTGGGTTGAACAAAACGATTGCATAAAAATTTGAGGCAACTAAAGCATTTTTTTAACACATATATACATATATATACATACAGACACACACATACATACAGTTAGGTCCATAAATATTTGGACAGAGACAACTTTTTGGGAAGATGTTGGTATTTCATTTTCAGGTAATATGTAGAGAAGAGCCAAGCAAAATGACACCTTTTATTGGCTCTTCTCTACATTCGTAATGGCTAACACGGTACAACACCCTAGTACTACAGGTAATATGTTGAAAAACAAGTTGTTATTACGATGTACAGTTTCATGTAAACACTTTTTGACTTCTAATGTATCATAGAACACTCCTGTTCTCAGTTTACTCTCAGTTGATATCCTAAATTATCTGATGAGAGTACTGCTTAGATGAATTCTTTTTTAGCTTGGACAGGTGTGTTTCAGACAGATTACTCCCTTTTTTGTGTATGTTCCTTTAGACATGCTGGTGCAGCAGATTGTTTCCAAACCATTTAGCATTTTTCCCCTTTTTATTCTATTTGAAGTGTCTTACATGAGATTTCCTTTTGTAGCATAGTGAGTGTTTTTCTCTTCCTCTTCAGCCCAAGATCATAGTTAAAACCCCTTCAGACTTCTCTGTCTGGTCTGCCTGCTTGCTGTTTTGTTTTGCATGGAATATCTAGTTGATGCAAGTCTTCACCTGCTTCAAACTGGACAAAAGGTCATTTCCTGCAACCACAGCAAATCTGCCAGACTGGTGGTCATTTTGTATAGGTTGAGGAAGTTAAGTTAGCTTCTGCAACTTTTTGGCTATCTGTCTAATGCTAAGTGGTCTTTGTAGTGCCACTCTTTCTCATTTTTAACTTTTGAGAACTTTTTTAATCTTCATGGATGAATGTTTAATCAAATGTAAGTTTTTGGAGAGCATAGAGTTTTATTTGGTCCAAACTTTGATACACCTACAGTTAGTATTAGAGACAATGGGGAACATTTTTCTATGTTGAAAGGTCAGCCCAATTGTAGGGTGGTGCCCTTATGAAAAGGATACACTTTGTGGTGTCTGGTAAAGGGTCTAGCACAGGGTTCTCAGACTCCGGTCCTGGAGGGCTGCAAGATTTCATTCTAACCCTTTTCTCAATTAGTGATCTGTTTTGCTGCTTCTTAGATAGATAGATAGATAGAAACTTTATTAATCCCAAGGGGAAATTCACATAATCCAGCAGCAGTATACTGATACAAAGAAACAATATTAAATTAAATAGTAATAAAAATGAAAAAAAAAAGTTAGCATTTACTCCCCCGGGTGGAATTGAAGAGTCGCATAGTGTGGGGGAGGAACGATCTCCTCAGTCTGTCAGTGGAGCAGGACAGTGACAAAAGTCTGTCACTGAAGCTACTCCTCTGCCTGGAGATTACACTGTTCAGTGGATGCAGTGTATTATTCATGATTGACAGGAGTTTGCTTAGTGCCCGTTGCTCTGCCACAGATGTTAAACTGTCCAACTTTACTCCTACAATAGAGCCTGCCTTCTTAACAAGTTTGTCCAGGCGTGAGGTGTCTTTCATCTTTATGCTGCCACCCCAGCACACCACCGCGTAGAAGAGGACACTCGCCACAACCGTCTGGTAGAACATCTGCAGCATCTTACTGCAGATGTTGAACGATGCCAACCTTCTCAGAAAGTATAGTCTGCTCTGACCTTTCTTACATAGAGCATCAGTATTGGCAGTCCAGTCCAATTTGTCATCCAGCTGCACTCCCAGGTATTTATAGGTCTGCACCCTCTGCACACAGTCACCTCTGATGATCACAGGGTCCATGAGGGTCCTGGGCCTCCTAAAATCCACCACCAGCTCCTTGGTTTTGCTGGTGTTAAGATGTAAGTGGTTTGAGTCGCACCATTTAACAAAGTCTTTGATTAGCTTCCTGTACTCCTCCTCCTGCTCACTCCTGATGCAGCCCACAATAGCAGTGTCATCAGCGAACTTTTGCACGTGACAGGACTCTGAGTCATATTGGAAGTCTGATGTATATAGATTGAACAGGACCGGAGAAAGTACAGTCCCCTGCGGCGCTCCTGTATTGCTGAACACAATGTCAGACCTGCAGTTCCCAAGACGCACATATTGAGGTCTGTCTGTAAGATAGTCCACAATCCATGCCACCAGGTGTGAGTCTACTCCCATCTCAGTCAGCTTGTCTCTAAGGAGCAGAGGTTGGATGGTGTTGAAGGCGCTAGAGAAGTCCAAAAACATAATTCTTACAGCACCACTGCCTCTGTCCAGGTGGGATAGGGATCGGTGTAGCATATAGATGATGGCATCCTCCGCTCCCACCTTCTCCTGGTATGCGAACTGCAGAGGGTCAAGGGCGTGGCGGACCTGTGGCCTCAGGTGGTGAAGCAGCAGCCGCTCCATGGTCTTCATCAGATGTGACGTCAGAGCAACAGGCCGGAAGTCATTCAGCTCACTAGGTCGTGATACCTTTGGGACAGGGGTGATACAAGATGTTTTCCAAAGCCTTGGGACTCTCCCCTGATCCAGGCTCAGGTTGAAGATGCGCTGTAGAGGACTCCCCAGTTCCAACGCACAGGCCTTCAGCAGTCGTGGCGATACACCATCTGGACCCGCTGCTTTGCTGGCACGAAGTCTTTTCAACTCTCTGCTCACATGGGCTGCTGTAATTGTGGGTGGGGATGTCTCACCTATGCTGGTACCAGCAGAAGGATGGTTGGAGGATGCAGTACTTCGAGGTGATAGTGGGTTAGGGTGATCAAACCTATTAAAGAAGTTGTTCATTTGGTTTGCTCTCTCCACGTCTGTCTCGATGGCGGCACCCCGCTTCGAGCTGCAGCCAGTGATAATCTTCTCCATCCATTGTCCAACCCGCTCTATCCTAACTACATTTTTTAAGATGCGTTTCCCTGAATTTCTTCATTTCTTTACTTAAACGGCACCCAAACAGAAATGAAATGTGAAGCGAGTGAGCCAACAGAAAACCAGCTAAGTCAGGGCCTCCAACCAGTTTCACTCCAAGCAGTTGATTAATTAGGCTCTCATTCTTGTTAATTAAGCCCACTCTTTAATCCCATGGCTTGTTGCTGCTCTCATTGTGCAACAGCAGACATTTCTGAATTTGTTGATTTTCTCTTTTCTAAGACCACTGTTAAAATGTTTTGGGGACCTGAGCAGATCAACATTCCTGAGACCGTTATCTTTATTTTCAGATATTGTATGATGGACACGGTCATGTTTTGGTTAATTTTGTATCTCATTATTGTTTGGCTGCTTATTAAAGAAAAAAAAAACAATTAAGGGGTCTGAGTCTTCAGGAGCAAGTCAATTACAATTAATTCAAAAGAAGTTAATAATTAGTAGCAAAAAAGGTCACTAATTAAGAAAAGGGTTAGACTGAAAACCTACAGCCACTGCGGCCCTCCAGGACTGGAGTTTGAGAACCCTGGTCTAGCATGTCATAAAATAGGACAAGTGCATTGTCATTCTACTTCTGCAAGGGGCAAAATTAAATTTAAAACGGTAATCCCCATATTATATTATACATATTATTATATACATATTATTATGTATATTTACATAATTATTTAGATTTATTTTAATTATTATGTCTTGCTTAAAGAGAGTGTTGTATCAACCTTATGCACTAAAGCTTATGAAAGTAGAATTTCAACCACTTAGTCTTAGCTGTTGGCTTCACTGTACTCATTTGTTTATGATCTTTTTAAACTTTTTTCATTTTTTCTAAAATAAAATTCACTTGCTTCTGTATTTGTAGGCCTCAGTTACTTGTGCTGCTTAAGCTGGACGAGGACCTTCACGTCAAGTATCCACGACTTCTTACATTTGCCTCCCAGCTGAAGGCTGGAAAAGGCCTGACCATCGTGGGGTCTGTCATCATTGGCAACTTCCTGGAGTGCTATGGCGAAGCACTTGCTGCTGAACAGGTCAGAGTTACAGTGTGGCTCATGTTCATTTTGGAATTTATTACACTGAAAATGGTATGCTCTCCATTTTGAATAAATTTGTCATGATTAGGTTGTAGTCTTGCATTGCTAAAATGGAAGGCCAGAAAGCTAAAAACAGTAGAATTGTCTGATGTGAAACACACAACTCACTTGTGCGGTAGAAAGCAACAAACAAACAAGCAAGGCTGGCTGTGATTTACTGCCCTGTCCATCAGTTGCGCATTATGCCATGGCCTGTTAGCGATGTACACATGGACATTTGCCAGTGCTTTGATGTAGGGTGTTTGTGAACAAAAATCAATTCTTACCTTTCGCCGAGTTTCTTTTAGTAAACAATTCAACTCCCCCAGTGTCTCTCACTAACTGTGCTTAAGAAGGTTTGAAAACCGATAGATTAATGATAACAATTATGTTTTTGATACCTAACTATGCAGGTTTCACAGTTTTTCATTAGTTTCCTCATAGAATGAAAATATATTCATGCTAAAGTTTTTGACAGCCAGAGGATTTTGTGCTTTTAGTGGTGGTATTCTCCCAAGTGAAGTGGTGTTTCTAGACTTTTAATAGAAAAATAGTTATATATGGATTGTTGGTGTCATATTAAAAACCACATTTTGAGGCAGAGTACTATAGTCACGGAGCTCAGTAGCATAATTCATATTAATCCGATTTAAAAAGTAAATATTTTCTGTAAATGTAAACTCTGTTACACTGGGTATATTGGGTAAAAGGTCAAGAGTTGTATTTTCTATAAAACCAATGTTACCAAAGGTGAAAAATTATGTGAATGATGATTTGGATTCATGGGAATAAGGTGATGTACTCTGGGTATTATGTATGCAAAATGCATGTAATTTGGAGTGGCTTAGCAGAAACTCATTTTTCTTGCTGCAGACTCTCAAGCACTTGATGGAGAAGGAACGGGTGAAGGGGTTTTGCCAGCTGGTGGTGGCAATGAAGGCGCGAGAAGGTATCTCCCACCTAATCCAGTCCTGTGGCCTTGGAGGTATGAAGCATAACACTGTGGTGATGGGTTGGCCTCAAGGATGGAGGCAGAGTGAGGACCCACATGCCTGGAAGACCTTCATCAGTGAGTATGGAAAATACAGGAGTGGTCTTCTTGATTATAAGACAGAAGCATAAGCAATGGTGATCGCTATCTGTATGACTGTAATTGTCTTTTTCCTCAGATACTGTGAGGGTGACAACAACAGCACACCTTGCTCTGCTAGTCCCAAAAAACATCTCACTGTTTCCAGCAAACTCTGAGCATTTTTCAGAAGGCAATATCGATGTCTGGTGGATCGTACATGATGGTGGCATGCTGATGTTACTGCCATTTTTGTTGAGGCAGCACAAGGTAGAGTAGAGCTTCCTCCCTGGCATTCAGCACTTTTATCTGGTGGAGAAAATCACATATGTAAGTGTAAACTTTATAGTTCCTGTTTTTTTTTTTGGGCTACTCTTTATCTAACTAACAGGTCTGGAAGAAGTGTAAGATGCGAATATTTACAGTGGCCCAGATGGAGGATAATAGTATTCAAATGAAGAAGGACCTTGCCACTTTCTTATACCACCTACGCATGGAAGCTGAAGTTGAAGTTGTAGAAATGGTGCGTCTGTCTTAAATATCTTAATCTGGTGTCATCCGCCTTGAGCTTACTCTCAGATTCAAACTTCTACTATATATTATTTAAAGACTGTAATAACAATGAGCTA
>JANRMT010062852.1:36580904-36711075 GCA_026402145.1 Polypterus bichir lapradei | reverse complement strand
TATAAATAATAAATAAAAAATGGGAGTCAAGAGGCTATCCAGGGAGCACTGGTCTCAAAACAGGAGACCACCTTGAGTAGGGTGCCAGTCAGTTGTAGAGTCAACTCATGCGCGCGCACACATGACACTAAGATAATGAATCCTCAGTTGACCAACCTGTTCATCTTAGGAAATGTGGGAAGAAAACCATGGACAAGCAAACTGGACAAATACAGTGTCTAGACAGCAGATGTAAGCCCAGGATCCTGGATCTGTGAGGCCGTAGTGCTTCCCTTTGTACCACCATGTCTCGCTACATTTATTTTTTACCATGTACAATTAAAATGCCTTATAAAAGAACTATATGTTACAGCATAATCTGTAATATATATAGATGATGGTTTTATCATTGTTTTTCAACACTTGTGTTTAATGTTAGCAGATTTTTTTTGTTTTTTCTTTGTGTATCCTCAGTTGAATTATAAAGAGACTACTGACAGTTGCTGTTGTTTAGGTGGCAAGTGCACTATAAGTGTTAGCTACCTAACAATTCTTAATGATTAATGTATCTTGTGTTGGTCATGGCATTAAGGAATACTGTTAAACGAATTTGCAGAGTCCATATTTCTTTACTTTCTAATCTGTACTTCAGTTTACATGTACAACACACAGGCATCCAAACACACCTACAGCAAGCCTTGAGACTTTGTGTTGTGCATTTAAATGAGCACTTTCAGTGTCCTTGAAGTCTTGTTGCTTTTAATTTCTGAATAAACGATTAGACATCTGTAAATATTACATGCCACTGTTAACAGTTCAGACCTTGCCAAAACAAAAAAAAGGCCTGTATATCGAGGTTTACTATTACTATAAGAGGCAAGGCCTAGAAATCGCAATAAGGTAGCAGGTAACCATGAAACACCTGGTCGAAATAAAAAGAAGAAATAAATTCATGTAATAAATTTAACTAAGGAAAATATAAAATGTGTCAAAATTCCAAATGATTCAAGAAAAATTCAAAATTACCAAAAAAAATGAGCAAAGATATTTGAAAGGAAACAAAATCAAGAAGAAAAATTTTAATAAAAGAAAGACAAATACAATCATAAATCGCAATTTATGAAAACAGAACAAAATTTGCAAAACCAAAAGATCAAAATAAAAATGACCAGTTACCAAAAACTGACTCATTAAAGGGAAAAGGAAGGAAGGAAGGATACAGGGGCAAACAATAAGATGAGGAATAGCTAAAACCTCAGCAGAGTACCAAGTCAAACAGACAGAATATTGTAATGGTCGTTATGTCACACATTACAAACTGGTGAGTAACGGGCCCGAGGCAAACCTGCAAACATGACAATGAATATAAACAGGACAGACAGGAAAATGACACCATTTACAAAGAAACACAATCTGACAGTTACCAAGTATATAACTTTCTACCTGCTCCACACAATGAATTGCCTTTATGTAATATTAACAGTTTAAATGTCTGTAAAATGCCTTTGTGATTTTTTTTATAACATGTAGAACAGCTGAAACATTCAGTTTCAGTATTACATGGAAGGAGGGAGCATTGCCTCAAGACTAACCAGACTGGTATGCTGGTCTCCATTTCTGAAACAAAGGGTCACAGTACTCCACCTCCGACTCGGAGGACCTGGAGAAGCCATGTTGACCAGTTTCTAGTCACACTTTGTTTTTGCAGCATTGTAACGGTTAAGTAGAGTGCCAGTACTTTGCTTACATTTTGTGGACTTTTACAAAGACTTGTCACTGTGTTTCCCAATCTTGTGGGAAGGTAATTCAAGAATATGGGGGTTCAGCTGCTGTGTGTCATTCCATTAACATTTTTAGGATTAAAAGTTGTGTTTTCATACTCGTTAGCTTAAACATGATTAAAGTAGGCCTGTCTTTCAAATCTAAGCTGCATCCTCATCTCCTCCAGACAGAATTTTACAGGCAAGGTTTGGAAACTGACTAGTTTTGTTATGAAAGGATTGCACCCCTGACATTTGTCTCCTATCCAGTTTGTGATTTTTATGAACAGGATATTGAGGTACAGCCAAGGTATGAAGAGTATCCAATGTGGGCTCCTCATGGTTGCATCTCTGCAATTTGTGGGTGATGTTCTTCTGTAATAAATTTCAGAGTGTCATGTCTTGTATACACTAGAGTGGTTTGAAGCTGGGCATAGTGACATTGGAGTTAAAATCAGAATAGGTGAGGTCAAGGTCTTTAACTAGAAAACAGTGTCTCTTACTATTTTCACGTGAAGAAGAGCAGCGGCTTTATGAAGGTTTAAATACTTTAAAGTTTTATTCATGGTTGAGGGTAGGGATGGTCCTTCCATTGAACAATGTGAACTGTGCAGTTTTGTTAATGTACGTGACATTGATAGTGAAGTGAAGGTTACGGTTCAAGCCTACAACCTCATCCACTGTCATCACCAAAAAATGACATTATAGAAGTAACTCAGCGAAGGACTGTAAGGTCTGATGGACTAACTGTTTGTGATAGATAGGAGCTCAGCACCATGGGAGGACCGGCAGAGTGAGAGCTTCTAGCGTATTTAAATTTGAATTTCATCTGAGCACTTCTGCATTAGATGTACCAGACATGTACTCCTATGAGGAGATGTGGGACAGATCTCGGAAATGATGGAGGGATGATGTCTCGTCTGACTATTCTAATTGCTAGGGAAAGAGTGGATTGAACTGGCCAACTCTGTGTTGCCACCACAAACCTTACCGTTACCAGTATTAGCTATGGAGAATTGATATGCAACCTTCCACATATCTAGCAACTTTAAAGTACTTATTTAAGTGCAATTGATTACATTATTATTAGAACACCACATTTTCTTCTGGTATCTTTGTTATCCCAGTGTTTCAGATTTTATATCTTACTACTAACATCAATGCTTTTTTACTTGTGAAAATAATACTTATCACCCATTTAACTTTAGCAGCTTACATTTTTCATATTACATAAGAACTCTGATAAACGAGAGTAGACCATTCAGTACATCAAGCCCATTTGTTTAGCTAATAGCTAAGCTGTCCATTATCTCGTCTAGACTCTTCTTAACGGTTGTCAATGTTTCTGCTTCAATTACATGTCTCAAGGAGTTTATCCCAGAGTCCCACAACACTTTGAGTAATGAAGTAAAAAAATTTCCAATATTACTTGTTGTATATAATGTCAGTTACCTTTTTACATACGCAGGTACGGTTTCCATTAATATTTAGGTGCAATTGTAGTGCTATTGTTTTTCACTCAACATTCTAAAGATAACTAGACAAACAGTTCAGTAGCACAATGCTACCTTAGAATGAGCTTTCTTTGTAAAATTATATGCACCACTAATACAAATTATTCAGCTACTAACATGAACATTTAGAGCTTGAACAGAAGATTTCCCCTTATGCTAATGTTTTAGTGCTTTATACCTCAAACCTACATTTGTTTATGTTGTTAAAATTTCATGAGATCTCAGGATTCAAAATGTATTTCCAGTGAATTCTCTTGCATGTCAGAAAATTTTGCAAGATACATTTTTTTTTTTTTTTACTTTTTTAATGTCACAAGCCTCACAGTGTGGGTCAGATTTCAAAAGGTTTCAATGCCACATGCTAAGCAATTTCAAATACCCAGCTTCCTTATGCTTGAACTATAAGAATATAAGTGTGCAATTATAGGAGATTGTTGTGTCATTATTTAAATTGCCACCTATCTTAGAAGAGCAGCAAATGTGTTTTTAGATAACACTTAATAACAGCACTGCAGTGACTCACTGGTCCTCCCACACAAAGTAGTCAAATATATAAAAAAAATACAAGTAAAAAGCTGACTACCTAGCTACTGTATTAATATCCAGATATCCCCATAATGCAGGTTTAGGGCTAGTAGTCAAACTTTCCACATTTGTATTATCATATGAAGAGTCATTTCTCCATGTCAGCACCTCAGGTGCGAGTTACTCAGCAGTCTGGAGGCTTCTGGATTTGTGCTTCAGCCACTGCCCATCCTTCACCTAGTCTGGGTGCTGCCACGTCTGTCTGAGGTGCACTTACGCTCTTTTTTGTTTTTCTTAGCATGACAGTGATATTTCAGCCTACACTTATGAGCGCACCTTAATGATGGAGCAGCGATCTCAAATGCTCAGGCAGATGCGTCTGTCAAAATCTGACCGTGACAAAGAGGTAAGTCTGCCCAAACTAGGTTTGAAGAAAGCTGGTAAGAAAGTTGTCACTACTGCTGGTAGTTAAAGTGAGACATTTTTTTTTTTCCTTTTTTTTTTTTTTTTTTTTTTAAATAGCATGTGCATTGGATCTGTGATGAAGTGAGTAAAGAAATCAATATGTTTAGTTTAGATTCTGTAAAGTTAAATTGATATCAAACCACTAGTGACAGCTTCACCCCCAGTCCTCATGTTCCCAACCCAACATATCCAGCTTTATTGTCTGAGTCAGGGATTTCCACATTAAGACCGATGGCAATCCGTAACTGCAACACCTGTGGTTAAGATTTAGCCAAACTAGCGCCCTCACTTAATTTCCTTCATGTTACGACATGTGGAGGTGGTTGGAGTGCATCTCATTTCAGTACAGTTGATGTTCAGTTTTCTGTACTTCCTGATCTGTTAGGCCGGTACTTTCTGTAAGCAAAATAAAAACATCCTGGACTGGTAAAATGGACAGGATTCTAGTAATCAATTTCTGTATATTCAGTCTAAAGCAGGGCTGTCAAATTAACCTAAAAGTAAGTTTCCAATATTCAAAAAAAAAAAAAGATAAATGTTCGAATATATTTGAATCTATGTTAACGATAATATGCATTACGTAGATCTTTTTATGTGCTTCTTTATGATGAAGTCCACCACAGCAAAAGTAAAATCCCATTGGTACTCTGACGACATGTTATTTAAATATAAGAGCCATTAAAATCCCAAGCAGCTGCAATCTATAAAAGGGAAGCATCTGCACCACCATCTTATTTTTAGTCTAATATTGATGAGTGGGCAACTGCTCAGCTTTTTGGGTACAGTGTGTGCCATCACAAAAACTGCTTTCACCGGGGCTCCACCACAGTCCTGCTTCCCATTCCTCTCACATTACAATACATTTATATGGCAGGACACCAGCTGAGCACTATAAATGAGACACTCACAGAATTATCATAGGTGCTTCATGCTTTGCAAAGGCACCACAAGTTAAAAAAGAAAATAAATAAATAAAGTAAAAATATAAATAATAATGTAGTGAAGCGCTGTGCCAGCAGGTTTGGCTCCTAAAGATTTAAGCTGCTTTTCGTGGCTGCCTTTATGACTCGCTGTCCTGACACAGATCAGGAGGAATATGAGTCAGTCAGTAAGATTGTGACGAGGTGAGAAAAGCGAACAAAGTTAAAGAGTATGCAGGTCAAAGGTGGGCTTATTTTATATTTTGGAGGTGTCCAGTTTTTGTGCCATTCAGAAGAAAAAGCAAGCTGGCACCTGTGGACTCACAGGGGATCATCACCATATGAAGGCAGGGTCTGCAAAGTCTTTCAGCTTTTATTCTCCTTTGCAGATGTAGCAATATTTTTAATTAAAGCGCCCCCTCACTAAAGTATTTTAATTAAACTTTGTTTTTTTAAGCATTATGTGTCACAATCAGTAAAGATTAGTAAAGAAAAATGATACTTTTAAGGGTGCATTTAGAAAAACTGTTCTGCGTACACTTATAGATGAAAGTGCAGGGTAGTGGGATAGAAATAAGAAAAACTGTGTTGTCTTGCTGTAACTTTTACTGTTGAAGATGACAAGCGAGCCATTCAAAATTATGGAAATGCTGCTTGTGGAAGTGAAGTGCAAAAACAAATACTATAAAATACTGCGACTTTACATTACGTGTCCGGAGTAACTCGATTCCAAAATGACTGCGGGTAAAATAAGCAACTGCTCTTTTACAATTTAATGTCCACTCTTGCCGTTGAATAAGACATTTTTACTTTCTTGTATATGAAGTACAGGGAAAGTATTGGAATCCTCCAAAAATTCAATTTCGAGATTTTGATGAATCTCGACGTTTTACACCTCCCGGAGTCCAAAAAATACAGTTTTTGGATTTATGTCTGTGTGTGTGTGTGTGTATAAACACGATTACAATTTCACTTAAGTCAACCTAATTTTGCATACATGTATTAGGTACAAAACATAGATTTCTATCAACTTTTGAGCTATTTCCGCTAACCAGAAGTTGTACTTTAACTTTTATTCATGCAGCTGCAGAGTCCTGATTTATTCAACTTTACTTTTATAATAATTGTTCAATATATTAATTAATTTGATTTGATTTGTTGTTGATGGTTCTTTAATGTACATAATATAAAAATAAAATCATTGTCTTGCGGTTTACTCCTCAAATGTCCCTCCCCATATCTTGAGTATACAAGAAAGTCGAGGGGAGACCACTCCCGATTTTTAAAAATAAATTTGAATTATGTTTGGATAGCAACATTTGATCTGACAGCCCTAGTCTAAAGTTAGTGTGGTATTTGTGCAGAATTTTTAAAACTAGGTATTTTTATGAGGAATGATAAAGTTCAGAGCAGGACCTACTAAGAGAAACATGACAAAAACAAGCTTTATTTGCCACGACTGAACACTATTACATGCCCTGTAACATTCACAAAGCTTTTCTAGCAGCAGTGTAGGAACCATCAATAAAATAATCCCAGAACAGCAGCATCCATTCGGGCAGTAAAATGTGAATTAACTGTTAAAAGTAAATGGGAACAAAAAACATTACCAATCAAAACCCCTGGAACTATATGTTAATAAGAACAGAAAATTGTAAACCTGATCATGAAAATCATTTCACTCCGAAAGTAAAGCTGTCAATGGTGCAGAGTCCCACCATGTCACAGCCAAAAGAAATTCCTGGGCACCTCCAGGAAAAGGTGTTGATCTCTGCTAAAATTTGTTCAAAAGTAACAAGTTACAATGTCCTCTCATTCCATTTTTGGGAGACCACAGAAGAGACAGCTCTTTGTATGGCAGCTAAAGAAACTTGACGTTTCTCTGCCCATCCTGATTACATTTCATTCTGCCATCAGTGAGAGTGTTTGTGACTTTTCCTGTCACAGTTTGGTTCCCTTCTGCATCCTCCCTGCTCAAGATCAGGCAACAGCAGGCGGGTCAATGTGCCAGGAAGACCACTGGCTGTCCTCTTTCTTCAATGGATGACTTGTTCATTGCTGGCACTAAGAATAGAGCAAGGCAGACTGGTGTAGACTCCACTTAACCACAGCAGTCATTTATTCATCAGACTACCAAGCCAAAGACAGTTGAGGTTCGTTGTCACACAAAGTACGCTAATATACCACTATGCATCTCAATAAAGAAACCTGCTGTAGTATTGAAAGCACCTGTAGAGTATATTTTAAATAATATCAACACATTTGTCAAGAAGCAACACTCAGACTACAAGTCATCTCTGTAGCCGTTCAGCTCTTTAGCCGACACACTCAGGTGTAACCCCCCCCCCCCCACCTTCCTTTCCTACCACATCCTAGTTGTCACCGATACTTTTGTTAGTTTGTACTCCGCCGAGAACTTGACCCTGCTTTGCCATCATACCGCACCACTGGTGCCAGCTCTGTTTGTTGTCTGGTGTTTGTATTGTCCAGTATTTTATATTGTAGCAGTGATGCCAAGACCAATTCATGTATGGCTGACATAATGTGTTTTAGATTAAATCTGAAATATTGTCTTATCATTTGATCTTGTACTGCTCATGAGACACTTGTTTGCGATCTATGTTTTATTTTAATAAAGTAAAAAAAATGTCAAAGAAAGAAACAATCAGCATGTGAAATAAACCCACATCGCACCCCTCCAATGCCATCCCATAGCATACCACCAAGAACTGCAGCAGTGCCAACCATCTCCAAATGAAGGTGGGATGTTTGGACCCGGCCAGTACTTGGATGGAAGATTATTTAGCTATGAGGCTATTGGGGGTTCTTACCCTGTGGTCTGTGTGCAGATCCCAAAGCCCCAGTGCAGTGATATGGACACTTTGCTGTAAAAATGAGACGCAAAACCAAAGTCTTGATGCTCTGTGGTTAAAAATGATCCCTGGGCATCTTTCTAAAAGAGCAGGATGTACCCCAATGACCTGGCCTAATTGTTCACCACGGCACAGTCATTCTGGCCCTCTCATTATTCTCTGCTAATGTTTGGTGAGTGTAATGGCAAAAAAATGGCTGCCTTCACATCATCAATGTGGATGCTGCACATTGGCGGTGGCCATGTGTTTTCCCCTCTGCCTGGAAAAGCTCTATATAAATGTAAAGAATTATTACTTATTATAACCAACCACACCAGCACATAAAAGTACAGGAGGCAGCACACTCCAGGTTAGGATAGATTCACTGGATCAGCTTGTAAAATGTAGACAGTCAGTTCTTTAGCATAATTAGATGGGGGTCTTCCACCTACAGGCAAGAAAAGGTTTAGGAGTTACAGTGCTCTGACATAGGAGTTTGTGCTGGTGCACTCACAGAACGAGGCTTGAACGACTAGGAGTAGAAGAATATGTGGCTCCTCAGATAACACTGAAGAGAGACAGCAAGAGATTAGGGTCCGGAAACTCAGAACGGGGGACAAAACCGGTACACAGGTGTGCATGAATGTCTGGCGCACAAGGGAATCTGGGCTAAGGCCCATTAAATGTAGCTTATGAAGAGTACAAACGTAAATTGAGTAAATCGATGTTTGGAACTTCTTGCCAAAAATGTGATATTTTTAAAAGGAGAGGATAATGTGCGGTTGTGAGCTCCTGAGACCACTGAGAGATGAGGGTTAGGGGGTTTTCTAGGAAGCCTTACATAGAAGAGAGAGTCAAGCGGTCAGACAGGCCTTCTGAGGGGAGAATAAGAAAATGATCATCGAGTAAAGGAGATGGATGGGTGACACCATGTACCTCAAGTGCTGATCAAAGCTACTGATTGTAAAAAAAGGTGGAAGAAGGAATGTCAAGGTGAGACTGAAGATTTTCGAACAATTTAATTACCAGAGTCCCCAAACAGATCACGCAGTGCACTGATGCTGTGCTGCCTCGAGTCAGACAGGAGATGTAGGCAACCACTCTAAAGCAACACACAATTATGAGACACCTTTTTAACATAAAATTAAAATTAACACATAACAGACATTTGTATAGACATGGATTTGGTTATTTATGCATTATAAACTAAATAAATAATACATAGAAAGAGATAAACAAGAAATTAAAAAGTATGGTTACAAATGACAGTGACACATAAATTATTAACCACAATGGAAGGTCTTGAAGTGGAGATTCTACATCCCTGTGATTCTGGGCTTTAATTGGGCATTCATGACAGGCGTGTAAGTCAGTTATGTGAATGTAAGCCTCTGATCTTGTGATTTGCTCCTTTAGGCCCAGCTTGTCAAAGACAGGAACTCAATGCTGCGACTGACCAGCATAGGCTCTGACGACGACGACGAGACGGACACGGGGGCTGCCACAGGGTCTGAGCGTACAGATCGGGTCCATATGACTTGGACAAAGGATAAGTATCTGGCTTCAGTCCGGGCTGCCAAGGGACACGGAACTGCGACATTCGAAGGCTTGCGAGACATTCTCAGCATGAGGCCGTAAGTCACGCCTTTCCAGTCTTCACTTTTATCTTAAATCAGTAAGATCCTGTGCCACATGCTGCAGCAGCCCCCCTGTAAATTTGAATTTCAGAGTGTTCTTTTTGGGTGAGTTCCACTCATGCTCATTTACAGTAATAGCAGATTTTCTGTGGGGGGAAAAATGTATCTTCAAAATGCTTTAAGGGCATCCCCAAAAATACCACACACCACAACATACAGTGAAAATCTTTATGAACGTCTTTATGCCATTTACAGTACATTTTTCATATTCTGCTGCCAAAAGATGCAATTCAAAGTATGTTAAAATATGAGTGTTAGATTGTGTAATGACATTTATTGAAATACTTTTTCAAACTCATTGTCACTGTAACTCAAAATTAGCTTTAATTAGCTTCAAGTGTCCCAAAATCAGGTCAGATATGTCCCGTCAGAGGGGCTTATCATCCAGTGTCTGTTATATGAAATAAACTTGAAGGCAAAGTGAAACAAACAGCTGTTGAAAGAATGTGGGTATACATTTGTCAAAGGATACACACTGTGGAAAGTACATTTTAATAAGAAAAAATAAATACATGTGGGGGCATTCAGTCCTCTCACATTTATCTGAAAGTATGGTGGATGTAAATAGTATTCTGATCCCTTCACTTTCTGCAAACTTGATTTTGTTGTAATTTTAATTTGAAATGAATACACTTGTCATTTTGCTTATTAATCTACAACCTAATGACAAAGTGTAAACTTGTCTTCAGAAAGGTTTACACATTTCTTAAAAATCAATACCTAAAATTTCTCATTGATATAAGTATTTAGATCTTTTGCTGTGGCACTCTAAGTCCTGGTCGGGTTTTAATTCTGCATCAGACGGGTCTAGAACTTGATTTGAGTCCCCCTGTGTCAAACTGAGCTCATTGGACATCGTGTATAGAAGGTCCCACAATTCACACTGCACATCAGGACAAAAAACAAGCAGTGAAGTCCAGGGAACCCCCTGTAGACCTCCATGACGAAATTGTGGTGAGGCATAGATCAGGGCTAGGGAATAAAACCATTTCTAAAACTTTAGTTTTCCCAGGAGCACAATGGTCTTTATAATTGTGAAACAGAAAAAGTGGGGAGCCAAGATAACTCTTCTTAAAGCTGGCTGTCCAGACAAACCAATTAACCAAGTAAGAAGGGTCTTGGTCAGGGAGGGGACACCAAGCACTTTGTTTAGTAAAGACTAGGCACCTCTCATCATCTGCCTAATACCATCCCTATGGTGACGCATGGAGGTGGCAGCATTATACTGTGGGGTGCTTCTCAGCAGCAGGGACAGGGAGACCAGACCGTTAAGAATTGAGGGAAGGATGGATGCAGCCAAACACAGGGAGGTCCTTGAAGAAAAGCTGCTCCAGAGTCCAACAACTTCAGTCTGCCGTGACAGAGCGTAGAGCCAAGACAAAGCTGGAATGGCTTTGGGACAAATCTGTGACTGTCCTCAAGTGACCCAGACTTGAACCCCACAGAAAATCTGTGGAGATACCTGGTGATGGCAGTGAACAGCTTGAGAGGATCTGCCAGGCAGAGTGGGATAAACTGCCAAGATCCACGTGTGCAAAGCTACAATAGTCAAGACTTGCCCAAGAAAATGCAGTAAGGTAACTGAAGCTATAAGTGCAAAGTTCTGAACTAAGGGTCTGAATGCTTATATGAATGAGAGACTTCAGAAAACGGTTATCATTCAACTGTTTTTCTTCTAATTTGTAGTCCCATAGATATGTGTGAGAGCACAAACACACAGAACGGTTTGAGACTTGACAAAACCAAACTGGAAATGAAGGGTGTAAGCCAAGCTTGGCATCAGCAAAAAGTGAGGACTGCATTATATTTTGGGGGTGCTTTCTATGTTAGGTACAGAAAGATTGAGAAGATCCAGTGAGAAATGGATTATTACCAAAGACCTGGGACAGGGCAAAACAGCCACATTTTTAACAAGGTAATGAGACTAAACACAAACAGAAACCATGATGCCGAATGAAAAGAATTCAGAGATCCTCAGATGAACGGGTCAAAGCCCAGCCCCAAATTGAACTGAACATTTCTAATAAGTGGCAGAAGCCAGCAGGTGAAAAACAAACCTCAGGACCCCTGAAGAGCTTGTGACATTCTGCCAAGAAGCAAATTGTGCTGCCCTGCCATGCAGAGCTGCCAGGCGTCTCTTCAGAACAACTCGCATGCCTTAGTGACACCCTAAGCCTCGCTGTAATGACTGTGAAGATGCTTTTAAATGGCTTCTCAAGGTAGCATTATGTATTTTCTTGGCACTAAAAGGTGTGTTGTGTAGGTCAGGCAGCTCCCTCCTGCATTAATGCATTTTGAATTCGGTTTTTCAGGCAGCAGAGACTGTGTTTTTCTGTCTGCTCTCTTCTGTTTTCAAAAATGGAAAAATACAATTACAAACAAATAAATGTCAGGCATAATTTATTCTCTGCTGATACTTTAAAGAGGAATTGTCCCAAGTGCCTTCTGTTACACAAGCGTAAGTGTAATTTTCTTTCCATTATCCTTACTATAAAGACCGAGTGAAGTGCAGTTTTAAATTTAGGGATCTTTGTTCCAAGAAAACAACTACATGGGTTGTCAACATCTGTCTGCCAGACTGTCTCAGTCTGGGAATTTGCTCTGTGGCAGATGCCATTGACGCCTCGCCTGGGTGCAATGCAGCAAGCTTTAAGCTTGAAGGACACACCGACAGGCCGTGCGGCTCACTGAGTGACGGAAGAATTGGATTGAGCTGTAAGGAGTGCGTCTCTGTGCTTGTAATGTCAGGCTTTGCTCAGCTCTCCACAAAAGAAGAAATTCTGTTTCTGATTGAGGCTGCGAGGGCTCGTGTGTGCGTCCTTACAATCTCAAGGTTGCTGGTTCACGTCTCGGGTGAGGCATTCATGGCAGCTGCTGTTGAGCAAATTCCTGGGTTGAGACACACAGACTTTGTCCCAATTTAACAAAATTGCCAAATATGTGGGGTACTATGTGAAATGCCGGCCATTCTTGAGCTGGGGGTCTTTTAGCTATTCCACACTGTAGAACTTCCAGTGTATATTTTACTGGCAAGAGCTCGGAGGAAGTTGAATTTCCATCATTTTTTGCAGAGCTTTTGCTATGAATGGTGCAGGCTAGGAAGTTAAGAGTGAGAATGCAGCTCAGTAATTTCCACTTAAATATTAAATAATTGTTAAATATAAATAACAACAAACTTAATTTCATATAGTAATTTTGTGTAGCGAAGATCAAACTGTGTTAAATAATTAATTATCTTTACAACTAGAACACACACTGAGTAAGAGACACGGTGAAGGTTCACACATGGAGCACTCCTCCAGTCTAACTAAGCTAGATGACACATTTGACAGAGTACAATAAAATACAATTTATTTTTGTATAGCCCAAAATCACACAAGGAGTGCCACAATGGGCTTTAACAGGCCCTGCCTTTTGACAGCCCCCCCAGCTTTGACTCTCTAAGAAGACAAGGAAAAACTCCCCCCCAAAAAAACCCTAGTAGGAAAAAAAAAATGGAACAAACTTTGGGAAAGGCCATTCAAAGAGAGACCCCTTTTCAGGTAGGTTGGGCGTGCAGTGGGTTTCACAAAATGGAGTTAAAACAATACAATACACAGAACAGAACACAAGTAATCCTCAATACAATATAACAGTGCAATAGAAATATTACAAGTACAGAGGAGAATTCAACAGTAGATGATATCACATAATATGATTTGGATTTGTTCAGAGTCCTGGAGACCTCGGCCATCAAGCTGCCTACCCTAGTGACACTAGCGGCAGTTTCAAATCATTTAACGTGCTCACTGAACCTTTTGTTTTCTTGCAGTGATCAGTCCAACGTAAGACGCATGCATACGGCAGTCAAGTTAAACGAGGTAATAGTCAACAAGTCTCATGATGCTCGCGTGGTACTGCTGAATATGCCTGGGCCACCACGGAATACTGAAGGGGATGAAAATTGTATCCTTCTTGTTACAACTGGTAACTGTGGAGTGGGGTGAGTTGGCCAAGTGTCAGAACACATTTCCTTAGTCGTCACTCATTAATCAGCTAAATGGGGGAACAGTACAAAGCCAACTTGGCTGAAATGTGTGTTTTGGCCAAGTGAAAATAGCTGAGCTTTAACCTCCTTGGTGTCAACCTCCGTGTCTCTCAGACTCAAAATTCTACGTAAATATGGCTCATTCTGAGTAGCACTTGGGTTAACTGATTTTGATGAGATGCGGAGCATTAAGCCTGAATAACATTCAGGAAAGTATCTTGCTACCATCTTTGTAGATGTAATAACATCATACTGTAAAAAAATCACAACAGTTTGCATGTGTCCAGCCACTCTGTGGTAACTCGTGTGGTATTCATGAGTAGGGCACAATGGCATATAAACAAAATGCCTACTTTAGGACAAACTGAAAATGAACCATCATTTGAATCAAGCGATGGTACTGACATTGTGAGTTGGTCGTCAGATGTTACTCCAGTGGGTGAAACTGATGCATATGGCACTGCACCATTGAACTGCCATGATATTCCTGGTGAATTTGGTCCCTTGAAGGTTCACTATGGTGGACGTAGCTTTGTGTCAAAAAAAGGCAAAATTATTGCATTCAAGTGGAAGGATAAGAAAGACATTAAGGTCCTAAGTGCTGTTCATAATGCAGCAACTATCAATGTTCATGTTAGGAGAAATGTGGAAGTCCACCGTAACACAAGGGGGGGGGGCATCAATCGTGCAGATGAGGTGCTGACATGTGAAAGAAACAGCAAATATGATAAGAAAAATGTGCTACTGTCCCGATTGCAGCAGCACTGGGCCTTGTGATGGTGGCCGTTTCCAACCATACCACATGACGGCCGTGTACAGCAGTGGACACTCGCCATGCCTTTCCTATGCTATCTATACTGATGTTTTAGTATTTACATGTTTCTGTTAGACATGGTAACATTTTTTTCTTGCTGGAAAAAAAAAAAAAGGTCCACATTATTGGCTTATTTTTCCAGGAGTAAATGATAACGCTAAGGAGGTTAATTGACTGAAGCGGTTGTTTTTAGCTGCATTAATTCTGATTCAAAAAAACAAACAAGAAGGCGCCATGTGTGCTTTCATCTACCATGGCAGACATTTTCTTTAATGTTGTATTTTCAAGACATGGAATTTTTAGAGGTTTTGACAGAAGGCTTGGAGCGAGTCTTGCTGGTGCGAGGAGGAGGAAGTGAAGTCATAACCATTTATTCCTAAACTACCATCCTGAGCAAATAATGGAAATGAGTGGAAACGAGGTGGGCTTACAACAATAGGCAACTGAATGTGCAACATGAGAAAACTCCAGCATGCCCACAGCGGGCTGCCACACTGTGTTTCTCCAAGAATTGTGTGCCTCATCAGTGGTTGCAGTGCATGCTGAACTGTTTTTTTTTTTTTTTAAGATACATTTTTATTGGATTGATTTTTATTTGCATCTGCCCAGCACTGCTATTAAAAGATCAATCAGAGAAAGAAAATAAACTTTTGTTTTGGGAATCCATCGACAGGCCCTGCTTGCTGCTGAAGTGAGGCGCCCAGTGTTATCTGTTCTAATATGTTAGGCTCGTTAGGAGTTTTACTTAAAGACGTTTCCACTATTACTGTGAGCAGCGGCCCTGTGCTCGGAGTGTGTGGCACTGGACCACCAGGCTTGCTTTCAGCGTATAAGGTGTCTTCGGGCAGTATGGCATTTAGTGCTGGCCAAACAAGAACAAGTGGACAAGGCAAGATGAATTCTCACAGAATCATGAACCTATTCATTTCTTTAAATGCAATTTTTTTTTTAAAGGAATAAAATCCAAAGCAGGGGTTTAGTTAAATGTTTCTACTTCATTATTATGTGAAATCAGTATTTAAATGGCGGTGGTGATGATAAGGTTTATGATGTCATGTCTAATGTTTATTTTAATATTGACTTTGTTTTTGATAAACTCGATAAGGGACAAGTAAATAGTAAAACAAAAAGGCACTTTACTTCTGTTTTCCTTGTTTTTAAATCTCTTCATATGTATGGCGGTCAAAGTTAGCTACGTTGGCTGGCATCTGACACTTTAATTAGAAAAATGGACAGTGTTGACTGGTAAGAAAAAAGACCGGGGATCAGTCCTCACGTGTTCAGACTTGGGTTCAACCTGCATCAGTACATCCTCAAGACAAAATGTTTGTAGTTCTCAGAGTTCTGACACCATCAATTTTTAA
Organism: Polypterus bichir lapradei; assembly: GCA_026402145.1. Classification (NCBI taxonomy): domain Eukaryota; kingdom Metazoa; phylum Chordata; class Cladistia; order Polypteriformes; family Polypteridae; genus Polypterus; species Polypterus bichir. Next base: position 36,695,158 of record JANRMT010062852.1, on the reverse strand, counting down.
AAAGTGAAAGCTGAGGAACTTAATGAAAGGGAAAAAAAAACCTCCTGAATGAACACCACTGTGGTCAAGAGAAAAAAAAACTTAAAGGGAAAATAGGAAGAAATCTGCACGCAACATCAACCGGAATCACAGGGATTCTCAAACAGGAGGTCAGTGACTTTTACTGCAGGTCCCTTCTTCTGAAACTTTATTGTCCCTCGGCTGTGGAGAACCAAAGTGTAACTTGGCAACACCCTAATTAAGGAGGATCAAAACAAAAACACAAAGGGATTCGGGTATACAGCAGAACTCCTTCATGCACAGAAATACACTCAGTCCTCCAGGACCCATGGGGAGGAGGGGGTTTGGGGAGAGATGAAATGGTGGCAACTCGAGAGAAATCCTTTGGTTAGCATAACCTGGACAGGAACCAAGGCAGGAGCCTCGCTCAGGCCTCTAGGGTTGTAAACCACATCTCTGTCATACGCAACATTTGAAATACATTATACACACACATGAAATTACACTGATACCTTGGTATACGTCCGCTTTGGAATAAGTCCTACTTGGTATACGACCTTTGTTTGGAATACGACTCGTGTGCTACCCTTGTTCACCTCTCGAGACAAAGCCTCGACTGCCCACGAGCGTCAGTACGGCAGTTCATAGCATTCAGTGAACAACCCGCGCTATAACTCTGTGAATTTTCACATGATTTTGTGTTTTTTCACGTAAATTAGAATTGCTTGTTGAAAAGTATGAAGGTGGCATGTGTATCCGGGACTTGGCTGCTGCATACCGTATGCCGAGAATGACGGTATCTACGATTGTGAAAAACAAAGACGTTATTAAAAAGTAAATTGAGGTTAAATTTTCATTTATTTCATCGAATTGCTTTTGTATTTATGTATTTTAGTATTAAGCAGTGTTTAAATTATTTTATACAACCCCATCAATGTATAATATGCCAGTAACAACAGGATTTCTTTTCATGGGAACTGATTAATCATTTTCTCTTTATTTCTTATGGAAAAAATTTGTTTGGTATACGTCCTGTTTGGTGTAAGTCAAAGGGTTTGGAACGGATTAAGGACGTATACTGAGGTACCACTGTATATCCTTTACAATGTAGGAATTAGTGTGGTCAATCAAATAGTTTAATCACAATTGCCTCATGTTTCTGCAAGCGACTCCTTAAGTTAGAGGAATTAAAAAAAACACCTTGGGGCCTCACTTATAAAATGAGCACAAAACCAAATCTGATGTAATCTGAAAATTGACAAAGTGAAGAACATTCTTACTCATAGAGAAACTGAAAGGAATATGTACAAATGTTTCCTTGTGCACATGTATTGATAGGCTGTTATCTATCCATCTGCTAGATGGGAGACTTACTAAAAATGGTTTATACGAAACTAATAAAAAATATATATAAAAATTAAAACATCAGGTTTTTAACACCAAGTCTGAAAAAATGTACATCAGAAATGAGAATCTCTAATTATTGTCTCAGTAGTAACGATTTTGTCACATGCAGTGTACAATGACAGCCTTACCTGTACAGTACATATTTGTATATGAAAGAACTCCTAATGACAACTCTCAGTGATCTGTCTACTTGACTTAAACATATTTTACTATTGCAGTACCATAATGCATTACATAAACTATAACAAAAGACCTGCTTTCGTCTTATTTCAGATACGTTAACCGATTTGCCAATCATTAATTAGCCTAATGTGTTCACTATCTACGTACTGCATATATGAACAGACCTCTTTTAAAGGTGAGGAGCCGTGGCTGCTGGTCTGAGTTTTTGGTGGGTGTTTCGCTCATCCTCGTGGCTCTCTCTGGCAGCTCAGCCCCAACACCAAGAACTTTTAATACTAGTAGCAATACTGTGCATTGTATTAAAATACAGTACTCCATTATAATTCATTGATAAAAGTCAAGTACTACTAGTGGTATTATTATATATTGTATTAAAATACTCCATTGTAAGTAATAGATAATGAACTTACCTGATGTTCTCCTTTCTCTTTGTTCTAAACTCCAATTACTTGAAAAACTTGTGGGGGAAAAAAAAACAACCCTGAAATCGGTTTACATCTGGCAGTATGCATACTTAAGAAGATAAGACTATAACTACCATATAACTACTAAATGGAACACCAGTATTCCAGTGAAAATGCAATTGTTCCTCTGCATGGGTTCTTTACTGGGATCAGAGAAAATTTGCAGAGAATTCAGAGCATCTCCGCTTACTGTCAGTTGAATGTCTTCTGCTTTACAGACCCCCCACTGTCACAGCCTCCCTATAAATATAGTTTGACTTTCCATCTAAACAGTGCTCACTAGCTGCTATGCCTGCCATTAGAACTGCTCATCTCATTTGGAGAGAATACTTTTTTTTTTTTGCTTCAAATATGGTATTGTATCCCACCATCTAAAAGATAGTTAAGGTCTTTGTGTGGCTGGGGAAAGAGATGCTTATTCACCCATGCAGAATTTTAAGGTGAGCTGTGAACATTCACTTCTGTGTTCAGATGTGTTAAAAGTCCTTTATAGGAACATTTAGGAAACATCTGCATGTTCCTATGCACATTTTTATAAATGAGGCCCTAGAACTTGAGCACGACACCAGTTCTTCTGCCACACTTACATGCTTTCTCTAACAACTGAGGTAAACAAATACAAAAGGGGCAATGACAGCTGTAAGCATGATCTTGCTGGCTAGCTCCCCGGTCATATTCAAGAAATCAAAAACATTTCAGACTGTCTTGAACAAACACCAGCGCAGTTTTGAGTTCTACCTCTAGGCCTGTTTTTTCCATTACAGTCTTGTAGCAGGAGGCAGAAGCACGATGTGTTTACCAGAGTCCTGTCACAAGCACAAGGCTCGGAGGACCCGGGTTGGATTTTCAGCGGCTACCCTGCCTATCTGGGTCTTGTAAACTCCTCAAAGCCCCCCGGCCTGTGTATATTTTCTCCATGTACTCCTGTCTTCACTCACATCTCCCAACACTGGCATTACTGCTTTCAGTATTGAACGTTAAATTAGCCAGTAAAGAGTGAAAATGAGAAAATAAGAGCATTAAATGTAAAACTGGTATGTAACTCTAAAGCAGCAACATAAATGTGAATTAAACTGCTATGCAAGTATTTTGCAATTTTCAATCTGTTTTGTGCTTTAAGGCAAGTTCAGGTCATTAAATTGTGATCAAATGTGTACAAATGTTACAATGTTGTTAAAAAATAATAAAAACACAAAGTTCATAAGGCTTTATTGATTTTTTTTCTTAAAGTGGGTCATTGCCAATTTCACACTTGTTACACTGTCCACTAGTTCACATCTTTACACCCACAGGCCTCACTGTCACTTTTGAAGTGATGTTCTCTACATTGGTGTGGGGACATGAAACCTCAAAAATGAGCCTCTGTGCAGATATTATTAGCACTGTCATACTTTGGCCTTTCATCTCAATATGCTGTAAAAAACAAATAAAGAAAAACCTTTGTTTTAATTGCAGCCAAGTATAAAAGGACATTTGTTTTCTAGAGGCTTTTTATGTTGTAGTCACAAAATAAATATGCTCCAAATTTCTAACTAAAATATAACTAATAAGAGACACAAAAGAGATACCTTATGGGCAGTTATGTTTACTGGGAATCAGGCTGACAGCAGAGTGGCATGAATTGTGTAGTTATTTATATTACACCTACTGATGTGCAGCGGAATTATAAACTGCCTTTATTCGAACAGCATTAAACCTCCAAGTAAAACTACTGGGTAAAATATATGGCTATGTAGTTGTATTATATAATGTGGACTGTCTACTAACAAGATAGGTTTAGGATCTCGGGTTTTGACAGAAATTTCATTTAAATAAAATGGCAACAACAGAAACAAACCATTACAATAGTTTAAAAAAAAAAAAAAAAAAAAAAAACACACACCACACATCAAATGGCAGAGAAAAGTCACCGAGGTCTTACACATTTCACATTCTTTACTGCTTGCTGAGCGCACCACATAATCACCATATTCTCAATTAGAATTTATTAGCTGTGATTAAGTTAGACGATGACACTGCCACTGCAGTGCAATGTTTGAAACAGTTCCAAACGAAGAGTCCATGAGCAAAGTAAGTCCTGTTAATTGGTGCTCCAGACGTCCTACAGGACCATCCCACCACCCATGTACTCCATTTTCTGCAGGAAAGAAAGGCTTAATTAGATAGTTGCAGGCAGCTGGTTTGGGACCATACATCTCTAAAGTTTTCTAACTATGCAAAACAAACTTGTTATGAAGAAAAGAACTTGAAGACAGATATAAAAATCTTGGTTATTTTTCCACTTGTATAGAAACATACAGAAAGAGGCTCCGTTTCTTAAATCTGATTCAAGTGATGAACAATTTACTCAGTTGTCTTTGTAGATTACAGATAGATGCATCTTTATACCACAATATCCTAAAATGTTCATAAAATTTAAGAGCTAAAAACCATATGGAGGATAAACACTCCATGGGGACCCAAATCGCACAACTTTATGGATGTTTAATAAATTGTGTGCTGCTGCCACACAAAGACGACATCCAGTTCTTATAATAGCCGTCATAATACCCTAGGAAACAGCCCCACATTCCAGCAAGTCAGACATGGTTTAAACATGGGCCACAACTAACAACTATTTTGATAATCCATTAGTTGTTTTACTATTATTTTGATTAATCTGGGGTTAAACAAATGCAACATTTCTGCAAAACTGCAAGCCTTTTAGACAAAACTGAAAACATTTTAGTCTTTGCTCAAATGCTCTCCTTCATAACAACTGTTCAAATATAGTCCAAGATTACAAACAACAAGTTTTTACTAACTGCAAGGTCTAACACTTTCAGGGCTGTTGTATAAGGCTGAAAGGCACCGTTAAGTGTTGACCAACATTTTCTAGAATGTAGTATTTTATATTGCAGCAAAGACGACAAGATCAAAAGGAGGCTTCATATATGCCACACTCGGTTCGTTTACAGTACAAAGGAAATACGCTGCAAAAGGAGTCTTGCATAATGGAGGACTCCGATTCTATACTCTCAGTTTGAGTAGCCAGAAGAAACAGAAGGTGGGGGTGATAATCCAGCTGGACTCCCTAAGTGTAATCCCACATGATGGTTGTGCTCTGGTGCCAAGTGATCTTATTTGTACAGATCTGGCAAAATGTGAAAATGAAATGACTTCAGAAGTACTTCTGAGTACTTTGGTCTTTAGACAATCCACCATAGCTTCATCCTCCATCTCTGCCATATCTCAAAATGTGTTTAACTTTACTCTTGGTCAATGTACTGATGTATATAATAGATAAGAACATAGTCTACATTCTTATCTATTATATAGTCAATTTTAAATTCATTGACTACTTCTTTCATCATCAGTTATTGATCATTTTGATTAGTTGTTGAAGCCCTGGTTTGACTGCACTCTCCACAATTACAATACTAGCTCCTGTGTTACCTACAGTTAAGTTGAAGTGTTTACAGTCTGAAACACTAGCTATTTAATGTCCCAACCAAATGGTACACAATAAGATGCACCATATATTTTTCAGAATAAAGCTAAAAAAAGTTAAAGATCTGAAAAAGGGAGAGAATCAAGTACATAATAGGCAGACCCTTACCGTGATTATATACAGTATGTCTACCTCATGCTAGTGAAAAGGGATTAAGTAACCCAGATCAGATCCCACTTTGTTCTAATTTATGTTGTACTTCCCAAGACATTTCATCCTTCTGTTCTGATGTGCAGTGTAATTAATAGATTTCACATAACAAAACAGGAGAATATTTAAAATGACCAACAAAAATATATCAAATCAAAAATCAAACTCCTTCCTATAAATAACCTCTATAATTGAATTTTTCTGGGCACTGTTAAACACTAAGACTTGCTGCTTACCATTCAGAAATTAGGCCTACTACAGTGCCTATAAAAAAAATATAAAAAAATGCATAGTATTCTCCATTTGAATAACTACTTGACTTCTAAAATCAACTGTCTCAATCAGTGAGGACTTAGGTGTGTCATATTAAATACTTACACAATCAATTTATATTCTATTTGTAAATTTAGATATAATTTTCTAGAGAGGTTTTCACTTTGGATTTCAAGTTTTTACCTGTTGATCAGTAAAATATGTAAAAATGTACACTTTTCTGTAATATCACTTAAACTTCAGCTTAAATTTAAATCCATAGGAGAAAAACAGTCAACATACCTCTGGTGGTTCAATAAAAGCCAACCAGTCAGAGGAGTGTGTGGGCAAAAGACCCATTGACTGACACTTGTAGACGGCCAGCGCTAGTCCAAGCAGATTTCCAACAAAATACACAAGACTTTGCAACCACTGCTGGCTTGAGCTTTCCAAAAGTTTAAATGCTGGATGAAAGAAAACAATGAGAATTTTATATTACAAAAACAGAAAAATAACAACATACTACAGTACTTCCACAGTAATCCATTTTCTGTATTCGGGGTTATAGACTATCCTGACAACAAGTAGTGGAATGGCAAAATGGCAGAGATGGAAGAACAATTTTGTGAACACTTGGAAAATGTATATACAGGAGTCCACATACTTTCAATGTTTAACTTTAATATTTAAACATGTTCAATAAAGAAATTGAAATTCTATGTCTAGCATGAGGACAGTCTCTCCAATAATACAACTGAACATCAGATAATAATGCAGAAAACCGCAAAGGTCTTACAAATGTTTCTCATTTTGTGACTGTGGATCAAGATCGTAAAGGTAGTGCAGGTAGATCGCGTTGCATTAAAAAAAAAAAAATTTGTTAAACGTTAAGTCTATCATATAACCTCCCTATGGCATTTGCCACTTGATTGACATACAGGGCGGCCAGTCTGAGATCTCTTTTCTTCCAACACACTGGTCATCCCACACGCACGATCAAATGCGCGAGCTACTGCAAAACTCTGGCTAAGTGATCTAGTTAGCCTTCCAATTTATATCGACTAAAGAAGGGATTAAAAAAAAATAAATAAAATTGTTGGTAGGGTATGGGCTGGATGTGGAATTGGATGAGGATTTTTTTTCTCACAATGTCACAATTGAAGTGCGTTTGTCTGATCTGTCAACCTATCATTGCTATTCCAAAGAAGGAAAATGTGGAAAGGCACTTTTGAACTGTTCATAAAAACTACAAAACTAACTTCCTTCCGAAAAGCGATCTGAGAAAGAGAAAGGAGAGGGAACTAAAATTGCAGTTAAATCGGACAACCATCATTTTTCACTTGGCCGAGTTCAAAAGCAAAGGCAGACACACCGAAGCATCGTTCCAGTTGAGTCACTCGATCATTAAGCATAAGAAGTCCTTCTAAGAGCTACCTCCTTGACTGCATTATTCGGCTCTACTTATTTATGCAAGTCAGCCTTTTCCCACATGATTATTAAATCCAAATACTGTAGTGACCATAAATATATTGAATTGTTATTGTGCCATAAGGGTTATTCAGTTATGCAAGGTACGACAACATATATTTTATGTATAAAGTATACTCAGTGTGTGTGTGTGTATGTATACAGGGGGTACTCGGGTTACGACACAGTTCCGTTCCTACAACGGTGATGTAACCCGAATTTTGGTGTAAGTCGAGACACACTCTAGCCTAAGTCACTTACCTATCTTAACACATTTGCAAAATCATAATCTAGAACATAAAAACACAAAATCTAAGCCTGAGAAAAAAGAAAAGGACATAAATATACTGTACTGTAGTAACAGAAAGAATGAGTGTAAAAAAATGCTTACCTTTATTCCTTTTCATGTCTCAATTTTTTAAAGTTTTATGGGAGTGAGTGTTGTAAACTCGAAATGTTGTATGTCGAAACGTTGTAACCCGAGGACCCCCTGTGTGTGTGTGTGTGTGTGTGTGTATATAGGTAGATATTTCAACCTGGTCATTTTAAAAGTAACTCGCAAGCTAAAAAAGTGTAGGCACCCCTGATCAAGATCTACTTGACAATATGAAGAACATGCAGACTACACACAAATGGCTCACTAACAACGACTTGAACCCGACTCCAGTACCGAGGAGGAATTCATTATTCTTGCTGTACCATTATTCTAGCTATTCATGCAATACTGAATCTTTTTCCGGGGAAGATACAAATCTGTATCTGAAAACCAGAAGATTTCACGACGTACAAGTATTGCGGTGTCACCATGTGACAGCAACCCTTTTAATAGTGATGAACCATTGTTAAAAACACTTGTGAACTTCACCAAGCGGGCTAGTGACAGGCTCTTCACCTGTATACAGAAACTATCATCAGTGTCTTCCATGTTTGTCTGGTGTACTGTTATGAGTTTTGAACAGGTATAAAATTATACTTACTTGCAGACATTGACATGAGAGCCTGAATTGGCCTCCAAGCCATCATGCATACCATCATGATGGGAAAGATCGAGATGGTGTTTCCAGCCATGTACATGATAAACAGATTCATCGGAATCTGCTTGAGAGGTCCCAGTGCTACATCCCAGCATCGCTGTTTACAGAAACATACATCAATCAGCACTTTCTGAAGCCGGCAATTTACTGTGCCTCTACATTTTTTTACATTTTGTTATGTTGCAGCCTTATGCTGAAATCATTCACAATCTTTTTTCCATTGTAAAACAATACTTGATAACCCCAGAATGACAAAGTGAAATCAAGATTTCAGACACTTTTGCAAATTTCTCTATTAAAAAAAGATTTCTGTCGAGTCCATGATATTCAGCCTTGACCACTTCCCTCCACACCGCTCACCCAATTGTTACTCCTACCATGCACATCCTCTCTCTGTACCACCCTGTGATACTCTCAGTGCCAACTCGCCCTTCAACATAGTCAATTATAATGACAATGCAGAACAGCAAATTTTATTCAAGAAGGTCGAATTTTAGATTGTGATAGAAAAAGAGCAGCATGTAATAAATCAAGAACAAAAAGAATCGTCCAACAAATGAAAAAGAATATCCCAAACAATATGCAAACAGAAATAAAACAAAAAACAATGTTTATAGAAGTTAAGAGGATAAAGTAAAGCATAATATTGTTTTTGATGAGGTGTTAATGTAATTTTTTATTTACTTATTACATTTTACTTTTAACTAGGCCTGCAACGATTAGTCAATGTAATCGACGACGTCAACTACAAAAAATCATCGATGCGGATTTTTTATTGTCGACGCGTCATAAACAGAACCTTCAATAGCGGCTCCAGTCACAAAGGACCACATTGGTTTTTGGAACTGCAATGCACTACATGAACGTCTGGGGTCAGTATCGTTTGTTACTGTTTGTCAAGACGCACACAGTCCTACCAACGAAGAATGACATCTGAGAAGAAGAATGTAGAGGAAAATAAACGTGTTTGTAATGGTGAGTAAGATAGAGGAGGGGGAAGGAGATGGAAAAAATTTGAGACAGAAACTTTCTAAAGTGTGGGAGCACTTCACCGAAAAAGAAAAAAAAAAAAAAAAGTTGAATGCAGATTATGCAAAGCGGAGCTTTCTTTTCACGGCAGCACCACCGCGATGCATGTGCATCTGAAACGCAAGCACCCTGGAGCTGTGATGGCGTCGTCTCTTGAGAAGGAAGTTTTAGCGAGTAAAGTTATTGTACCGTGTTAACGTTGATGTTTGTACTATACTGTGTATATCAAGGTTTCGACAATGATAGTTAACCCTTAAACCGACACATACTTGCAGGTTAATGCACCCCTGGACGCCAAATACTTTTTAGCTGCACTTTTTAAGTAAGCGTCACAATTCACAAAGAAAATGTGAAATTTTAATGGAACACATTTTTTTCATGCAAAGAGCATCACAATTACGCAACACCGATTTTACACACTGCAAATGAACTGTAAAAGCTATATAAAAAAAAAAAAAAAACACTACTGCAACTGGCTGCTCAACGAATGTATGGCACTGACTGATCAGCTCTGGCGTGCTGCCAAACTGCTCTGTGAAGCAAATATAGCCAGTTGCGGGGTTCAATGAATGTACGTCACTGAATATACTCACCCCCTGTGTGCTGGCAAATTGCACTGAGACACGACTACAGCCGGTTGCAGCATTCAATGAATATACATCGCCGAATATACTCTGCTCCGGTGTGCTGCCAAATTGCACTGAGAAACAACTCTAGCCGGTTGCAGAGTTCAATGAATGTACGTTGCCGCATATACTCGACTTCGCCGTGCTTCCAAATTGCACTGGAAACAGACTCTAGCCAGTTGCGGCGGTTTAAGGGTTAAGTGAATAACACTTCAGTTATGTTTGCTAACGTGTTTGGAGCTATAGTAAATGAGTGAACAGGAGTTTCTGAGCCATCCTAGTGTTTTTTTTCTTTTTTCGTATAATATTTGAGTTCATATGAATAGTAAACCATCTCTAACTAACGTTAAGTAACTTGTGTTTAGAAGTATATCAGTAATTAGCTTGTTAGATATTTTAGTCCATTATTTCTTATTTTGGCATAATATAGTATATAATGTGATAAACTACATCACTTTTCCTTCAGAGTGTGATGATTAAAACATCTTTGTCTACATCATTCTTGTGTATTCTTGCTACCTGTACTTCCTCCGAGCGTCTCTTCTCAGCAGCTGGGAACATTGTCTCAAAGAAGAGAGCCAGCCTCACACCTGAGCATGTCGAAATGCTTACGTTCCTGCACTGCAATCAGGAATATATGAACTGGATCTTTTACAAACTGTACATTATCGTTTTATTTTATTTGTATTGAAGCTTTATTTAAATTTTTGGACTTTACGACACACCAGTGCCCAAGTTAAATGCACTTTTTTTGTTTAAAGATTGTGTGCACTTTAGTTTGTATTGTTTAATGTATTTCTTTTTTATTGTGATGGTCACACGAATATAAAATATCTGATTATTTTCAAATTCATATATTTCACTGGTTATTTTAATTTGATTATTATTAATTTTAATCGTGTTCAGGTGGACAGACGTGAGCAAATGAGGTAAGACATGCACTGGAGCCCAGAACAGGATGTGCAACCACAGGTCGCAGGCATCAAAATAGTTAGGCATTAAATAATAGTGACTAATCGGAAAAAAAATTGAACGATTAGTCAACTACCAAAATAATCATCAGTTGCAGCCCTACTTTTAACTATGTTTTATTATACATTGGTATTTAAATTAGACCGCTGTAGTGAAATACTCAAGTAACTGATGTTCTATATATAATAACTAAGGACCAAAGCATCTCACTCCCACGCCCCGCATACTCTATGTACCATCTCTTTAAATACAATCGCTTTCTCTAATGGAGGAGTGCCCCGATACCCTTTGAGCAGCTCAGCTGTAAGATGGTGGGTGCTCAGCACCTGCCCCTGGTAGTTGGCGAGTGAAGCGAGATTTAATGCTTGGTCTTTGCTCAGATACACATTGTCAATTGAGGGATCTCATTTAGATAGATGTGTGCCTTTCCTTCTGTTCAACAGACAGAATATGATACACCTGAGCCAAATTTCTAGTGTCATTGCCAAAGGTCTAAATATTTGTACCTGTGTAATATTTCATTTTTTTTTTTATTCTCAATACACTTTCAAAAATTAATACATTCCTGATTTTGCTTTGTCCTTCTGAGGTATTGATTGTTTGCTGAGGAAAATTAAATAATTTTAGCATAAGGCTTAAAAATGAAAAAATAAGTCTAAAAACTTCCTGAAGACACTGGATAAATGTACATTTTCAAAACAGATACTACACTACTGTTATGACTGATTTCACCTTTTCCACTAAGTTTCGGTCTGTCTCTTGCACACTTGCATCAGGAATGGGCTTGTCAGAGTAGCCAACAGGATACAACGAATCCCCCTGGTTTCCTTGTCTATCTGAGCGTCCCCTGAAATAAAATAATGAAAAAGTTTAGACTGAACACATCTCAGTGCGGAGTCCCTTACTTTGTGGATAAGCATTCTTTCAAATTTCTGGATTTCCTAATCATTCTTAATAAATTCTGAGGTTTCTGATACTTTTCTTTTTTTAAATCTCCATCCAAAGTGAGAAACCTAAACACTCCTCTTACCGAGACATGCCAACACACAACTCCAGGCTCCATTTCAATCTCCTGGCAGCTGCTGCTCCTCGTACTGCTATGGTACTTCCGCTGGAGCCCCCAAAGCCTGAACCCCCAGGACTGGACATTACCAATGACTAAAGATGTAGACCAAGCAATGTGCTGGCGATTCTCCCAATCACTACGAAAAAGAAACAGATACATTATAGTAGTACACACACTCAATTAAAATAGCAAGAAAAGAAATAGTAGTATGATAGAAAAACAGCATTAGAACATCTGAACACTGAAACAAAAAAGGCACCCATCTGTTAAGGGGTGAAGTAAAAACCTTAGATATGCCCCACACTTTAATATGCATTGCTGGAACACAGAGCCAACTGCCTCTTTGATGTGGAAAAACAGGAATTATTATGGCTTCTGGGGATATCCTAGAATACCATCCCGATATGTGAGAGGATATTATTAGCCTGCCAGCAAACTAATAACACAGCTGAAGAGAAATGCAGTAACAGTGTACAAAACAGGTTAAAGAAAATACCAAAACTAAAACCTGATAAATGGAAGCAAATCCCATAGAAATGTCCCCATTACCATCCTTTCAATGCTGCCATGTCCCTCATTTTTTACCTGGATTTAAGTGCTTTTAAAAACTGCCTTCTATATTCTGCCTACTATAGTTGAAGATAGTGGCTCTTAAACCTTTTTTTTTTCTCTTTCTCACAACCCAATTTTGAATATTTTAACTTTTCACAACCTGTAATCACCATGAAACTGCAGTTGATCGGTGTCTGGTTGGAGGACAGGGGTCCCACCTTTTGAATCGCTGCCGATCTTCGTCTAGGGGGTTTGATTTCCGCTTGCAAGTGGTGACCCATCACATGGCTTTCTGCAAACTGTTTGCAACCAATTCTCATTCAGTACAATTGTAATTCACAAGTTGGTATGACCCAAGATCAGACATCATGGGACCCATAGTTTAAGAAACACTGGTTTATGTATAATGTTCCTTTTTTTTGTGTGTATTTTTTTTTAACTAAAAATCTGTAGTGCCTTGCGAAGGAACATGCTGTTAATGCCACTATATAAAATCAGGCTGATTAACCTAGTCTGCATACTCAGTACAGTTTACCCATCATTCATGCATTTTCTAACCCACTTATCCAGTTGAACATCAGATAGAGCTGGTGCTTATTCATGCAGGAAAAGTTGCAAGGCAGAAACCAACCCCTAGGCAGGGCACCAGTCCATGCAAGTTCATGCACACACCTTTGACTCTAGACTGAATAAATAGGAGAGAAATTGGATGGCTGTATGAAACAAGAGTACTTAACTTCAACATAATGGCTCTGTGGTGCAGCAGGTAGTGTTGCTACTGTTCTGTGCGGTAAACCTGCCGAGATGCCTTTTATATGGAATTTGGGTTATTTTCTGTGCCAAACTTGAAATCAAGAACAAGCTTTTAAGTTGACAGATAATCAAAATCAACTCAACATGAGCCACTTTGGATTTGCATGCCCTACAATGGAATGTCCATTGCTATTTCTGTCCCAGTCTACATTCAAGCTCACCATGACATATAACTCATGCAGCTAAGTAACATTAATAATGTTATTAAAACTTGACACTTAAATTGCATATAATTGATGTGTCAAAAGATACAGTTCACATTCAAACATTTCATTTCTATATGCCGACTTCTTGTACTTTAGAAAATGATACAACTGCTTAAACATTACAAAATCTTGGTGTAGCTTTCTACACTTGTGGAATTAGCCGATAAAGTGCCATGTCAGTTTGGAGTTTATTTAATGGATCAGTAAAAAAGGAAATACTGTACCTACAATTTGGGTTTCTAGCCACTTAATATTTCAAGTTATGAGAACACTTTACCTATTACATTTATAGTAGTAATTTTAGCACATACTTTAAATATATTAAATTTATATATATATTATATACATTTGGTTTACACTAATATATTCCACTGGAACATTTAAAAATATATTGATAATGCAGCATACAAATTCTGTAGACTAAAAGAAGTCATGTGCAGTGGCCTATAGCTGTGTCTAGGACTGCACATTAAAGGCACACTCTCAACCCTGTGATGGTAGGAAGAGACTGTAGGCAGCAGTGAAGATAAATGATCAGTGTGTCGCTGACATCTGTGTATTTACAGCCTTCTTAGGAAATATTCTTTCTAATGCATTTCATTTCTACTGATTACTGTCATCATGTTACACTGCTGGGTTTTCATTTTTAGCTTGCTTTTATTATTGTGCTATGCAAATATGCATTCCTTGGGTTCTGCCAGGACAATGTCAAGAAGGTTCTTTATGTCCAGGCATTTTTACAAAAGGCACAGTAAAACTTCTAATTACAAAATGGCCTGCTTTACTGTACCAAAACCCAACTACCTAAAACTTATGAAAAGTGTTACCATGTCCTGGCATTTATGACACACTGCTGCCGCTACTACTTAACACTGCATTTTTTCAAATGGTGCCTTCTGAAACCTTCCACACTTCTGACAACTGAACACTTGAACAAAAATCCGAAGACCACCAGTGAAGGAGCTACGACAGCATCTCAACTGTTGTCTTCATATATGTCAACCTTTATTATTGGCCTCTCAGCAGGGTCCGACTTATACTTTGGAATATATATATATATATATCTTTAAAAAAAAAACAAAAAAAACAAAAAATAAAAAGTCGAATACGGGTAAGCATAATATTTATGAAAAAAAAAAAAAAACAATCTGAATGTCCGGCTTCCTTTGTAATGTTATGAATGTTCTACATTCTGAGCATGCAAAAATGCTGCCTGCATTTCTTAGTAAAATGGCGTGCGATATTACAGAAAGACAAATTAACAAATGTGTTACTTTGGTAACACTTCGTACCTTGGAACAGAATGACTTATTTAAAGGTAAGCTATCCTTTCATTAATTTTCTGAGGGATAATCAAAATTGTGCAAGGCACGAGCAGTTTAATAGAAACAGCAGCAAGAATGAGACGTCGTTGTCCGTTACTTTAATTATTCCTTTAATTGCACCGACTTGCTATGTAGTTCTAAATTACTGGCAGTACAAGCAGCAGACGTGGCTATTGTGTCCTCATATATAAAGTTAGCTATTTTGTGACATTATTTCCAAACGGGTTTTACAATATGGGTCAGAGTACCACATAGCCAATGAAATACACAAACCTTGAAACTGAATTTATTTTAAACACGCCCTCACAACTCCAGGTGATTATAACCAGAACGCACACTTACCAGTCAAACATGACAGGAAAGAGTCCTAACATATTTTATAAATTCAGTCACTCGCTTACCTTGGTCAAGGCACTAAACTGAAATCTTTCAGCGTCGTCAGCGAAACACACTTCCGTCACCTTCCTTTAGTCAGTTCGCTTTAAGGCAGTCACTGCATGATACAGTATTTTATTCCACCGATACAAAGAATCCCGATCTATTGTTCCATAGAAATAAATACAATACAAATAACAGTAATAAAAATGAAGCCTAACTGTGCGGCATCGACCAGCCGTTCCAAAGCATGACAACTACTAACACGTTCACTACCGAGGTCACCAGGAGGTCGCGCATGCGCGCTTCTAACTATACCGCCATTTCGGTAAGGGCAACTCGACTACACTTTTAAAGTGGCTTTGGAGCGAGAGGACTCTCTATTGAGTTATCTAACCTCCATAAACAAGCCCCGATTTCCTGGTTGATTACATACAGACATAGTTTCTCCCCTCACAGATGTTTAACTTATAATAATAAAGATACTAGATATAAAAATTATACTTTTGGTAATATAATCTATAATAATGGGCATTTTTTTTTACCCATTCAGAGTTTTTCAGAGAAATCAAGACTTCCAATATCAATGAATGAATATGTAATTGTTTTGGATGCGATACCTTCTGGGCTTATTAAATTATAGTAAAATGTAATCATGGTGGATTCATTGGTAATTGCTGAGTTAAATCAAATTTTTTGAAGATATAAGCATAAAAACATAAACATTGCAACAATAAGTATCTTATAAAATATGTGAGAAATATACAACCCACTCAGTTTGAAGATTTTAATTGCAAGGATGCAAAGATGCTCAGTACCTCAAGGAAGTGCTGCATTACCAGTAAGATTCAAGAGGTTTCTTTTAAAACTATTTATTGCATTTATCCTGTTAACCATGTGCTAGTAAAATTTAAAACAGATGTTGATTTAACCCATGTATTTTATAACTCTGAGGAAAGTATTGTTCATTTATTTTTTAATGTACAGTATTTACACAAAATTCTTTTGGTGTGATCTTGAATCTTTCTTCAAGTTGACTACTGGTGTTAGAATTTATCCTTTAATGACATATTATTTCATTAAAGGATAATTTTGTTTTGCTTTTTTACAACAGGAATATAAGAGTTGGTATATTCTAAACGTATTTATCAGCTATGGTACCTGTCGAAGACTGGTACTAGAATAATTAAAAAATATTTGCTGTCTCTTGCCCTATGTCAGGGGTGGTGAACTCCAGGCCTCGAGTGCCGCAGTGGCTACAGGTTTTCATTCTTATCATCTTCTTAATTAGTGACCAGATTTTGCTGCTTTAACTTGACTCAGGCCCCATAGTTGTTTCTTTTTCTTTAATTAGCAGCAAAACAATAATGAGAACAAAAAACAAGCCACCACATGACCAGCTCCCCTGTGCCCATTACACAATATCTGAAATTAAAGAGAGGTGATGGTCTTGGTAAGGTTGATCTCTCTCAGGTCATCAAAACATTTTGACGGTGCTCAGAAAAACAATAGTTTTTGAAATGTGTGCTGTGGCAGAATGAGAGCAGCAACAAGCCATGGAATTAAATAACGGGTTTAATTAACAGCAAGAATTGGCTTCTCATTAAGAAAGTGATTGGAGTGAAATTGGTTGGAGTTTGAAGCCCCAGTTTAGCTGGTCATCTGTTGCCTTGTTTCACATCTCATTTCTGCTTGGCTGTCATTTAATGAAGAATGAAATCAATTCAGAGGGCTGAACTCTTCTAACAGGGCTATTAAAGTGAAAACTGGTCACTGATTAGGAAAAGGGTTAGAATGAAAACCTGCAGCCACTGCAGCACTCCAGGCCTGAAGTTCGCCACCCCTGCCCTATGTGTACCTTTATTGTGTTCCCTCTGTATTTATGTTTGTGAACATCTCTTCACTGACGCTCCCTCTCTCAAGCACATTCCCATAAAGTCTACTTCTCAGTTATTTCAAGGTGGCCTTCTTACCTCCTGTCCAGTTTTATACTTGCCATCTTTGAAGGTGATGCTCTCAAAGTGACTCGTACACCTTTACTCCTCCTCCTGCGTCTCACACTTGCACTTCCTCTTATGACTGTCTCCAAACTGGCCAATCAGATTGCTCAGAGGGACTGCACACACTGACCATAGTATTTTATTATTTACTAGATGGTAAATTCCGCATTTGTAAATGTAAGTAGTCACAGAAGATGCCTAAAACTGAATTTGCTTATTATATTAATACACTGAAAGAATAGAAAGATGCAAAAAAAAAAAAAAACCTATTGCAAAGCACGGAATCTCAATTTTCCTTAATTTTTTGTAAACCTTTAACATAATTTGTGTATAACATTTATAAAATGTATATGTTTATATTCACTTGCATGTTCTCCCCGTGTCTGCGTGGGTTTCCTCCCACAGTCCAAAGACATGCAGGTTAGGTGCATTGGTGATCTGAAATTGTCCCTAGTGTGTGCTTGGTCTGTGGGTGGGTGTGGGTGGGTGTGTGCCCACCGGTGGGCTGGCGTCCTGCCCAGGGTTTTTTTCCTGCCTTGCGCCCTGTGTTGGCTGGGATTGGCTCCAGCAGACTCCTGTGACCCTGTAGTTAGAATATAGTGGGTTGGATAATGGATGGATGTATGTATATATGTACAAAGTTTATATGCTTTATATTTATTTATTAATTGGAATTTTTTGAGACAAATTATGTTCAATATTATCTCTATAAAGATTAACTATAAGAAAAAAAGAAAAAGTACAAAAAAGAAGAGCCTGTGGGTCTGGAGTGGGCAGTGTCAGAGAATGGGCAGAGTCAGATGTTGGGGTCAGTGATGTGCTTTTTTTAAAGTAATCTTTATTGACATATTTACCAGATATAAAGTTTTCAATGAGCAGCATACAAAGAACTATAAACAAATTAAAAAAACACTTAAAATATTGCACTGGTGCTGCATCTAAAACTAGACTTTTAGGATGTGAAGTGTGGTCCATGGTACTGTGCTGATTCTAAATAAATAATAAATAATTGTGCCCTGTGTAGGTGCAGGCTGTTAGCAGGTGTGATGGTGCGTAAGTGCGTTTTGCTCCATGGTATGCGGAGGCACTGGCTGGCCGTGCTGCATTCATGTGCAGAGGCGGGTGGGTCGATCAGGAGCCTCCATGCTGCTGTGGTGGGAGCAGCTCCTTGCACCTGCACTAAGTTAGGTAGCAGATTTATAAAGAGCCCACACGGGTAAGAATGGGAGAAGAAAGGAAGTAACATGTCAGGAGAAAAACGTCATTGTAGGTTAAAGGGAGGATCGGGAACAAGAAAAAGTGAAGACCTGTGAGAGCAGTCTCGTGCAGACTGTGCAAGTCACGGTTGAGCTGGGGAGATGAAAAAGAAGAAGGAGGTGGTTGGCTGGGATCATTCTACAGTAAAACGAACATTAAGGATCCAATTTATTGCAACCTTTCAATCTGCCCTGGCGCATTCATTTTATTGGATTATTTACTGTGGATTATGCACTGCACTATTGGCACTGTTTGTTTTGGACTCGGTTTATAATAAAAGCACTTTTACACTCTTTCACCATCTCCTTGCTTTGTGTGAGTGTCCTCATCTGCTGGCACATCAGGTCATGACTATCAACTGTGTCAGGTTCAAGAGGCTCCCAGAACAGAAGTGGGAGCTGGAGCCGACTCGCACCGTCACACAGTTCAGTTCAGTTTTACAAAACAAAAACTGCTCCTAATTTCTGTTTAATGATTTCTGTTAATGAAGGGGGTTTGCTTTGCCCACCATTACCAGATGCTGCTGCTTGGTCTTTGTGCCCTTGTGACTGGAACTAAACAGCAGGCATTAATGTTGCCATATGTAGTTGTTGTTATTGTGCTTACTGTGAAATCAACTTTGCCAAGTGAAAGTAATGATTATGAGTGCCTTTTTTGTGGGTACGTCTGTTTCCTACAACATATGTATAGAGCTTTGTTGTGAATGCTGCAAATATAAAACAAAGGACTACAAAATTAATCCATCCATCCATCCATTATCCAACCCACTATATCCCAATTACAGGGTCACAGGGGTCTGCTGGAGCCAATCCCAGCCAACACAGGGCGCAAGGCAGGAAACAAACCCTGGGCAGGGCGCTACAAAATTAATATATTGAGCAATTTCTATTCTTAACTATGTAAAACTGGGTGCCTCTCTGGAACATTTACATTAAGGATATACTTACTTTTATATTCCAAATTCCCATTACAAAAGAACAAAAATCTTTATCCTTTCAGCAAACTTCAATATCAGTAGTTCCCTTAAAGAAAAACTGAAGAATGCACCAAAATAATTTTATATGCAATACAACTTATTTTTTGTACTGCACTGAGTGCAGTTGCAGAGGGCTGTGAACAGTTCTCGGTTAAAACACAAGTATAGATTTTACTAATTACTAAATACAGAACTGGTAGATACACAAAAACAGATTTGTTAAAACACACAGAGAACAAGTTACAAACTGATTGAACATAAATGGAAATCAACAATATATGTCCATCAATTAATTGATGAACTATGGCCAGATGACAACAGTGGAGAATAAAATAGTACTAGAGAAAGTTAGAAACAAAGTTATAGTCCTGGAGACATCAGCAAACTAGCCACCTATCGCCTCCTGTGTTTCCTATGTTGAAGTCAGTGCTGGCTGGCCAATATGATGAGAGGACCTTTCCATCTGATGATTCCAGCACTCCTTAATCTGAGGTGACTTTTCTATATGCAGGAGTGCTGCCAGGCAGTAGAGCAGTGGCACCAAGTGCCACATCACAGAATTGAGGAGGGTTAGTAATGGTTTAAAAATACTGTATTGCTCATAGTTTTGTACAAATGGCTAAAAGGAGAGATGCAATATGCACAGTTAATCAGCAGCTCTAGTCAGGGTATGCTAAACTGAGGTTCAGAGACTTTAGCCAGACTTAAAAGCTGAGACTGAAGGAACATCTCTTAAATTAGCAGACAGGCCATTCCATAGCTTTAGTGCTCTGTAACTAAAAGCTCAACCTCCCATCTGTTATTTTATCAATCCTTGGAATCTTTGTAGGCCGGCGTCTTGAGATCTCAGTGTACGCTCTGGTTTGTAAGTAACGATAAGCTCAGATAAGTAGGCAGGTTTCTGACTATTTAAGGCTTTATAAGTCAAAAGGAGGATTTTGAAATCTGCCATAAACATATGTAAAAGGCAGCCAGTATGAGGACGTGAGAACTGTAATGTATGTATGTTTTGGTTCTTGTAAAGATTCTTACAGCAGCATTATGAATGAACTGAAAGCTGTTGATTGCAGCAGTCAATCCTACTAGAAATAAATGCAAAAATTAATTTCTCCATATCCTGCATATTTAGAAAATGCCTCCATCTTCCAAAATCTCTCTATTATAATAAAAAAATCTTGAGACAAGACTAATCTTGCAACGAGACGTGACTTTTTGAAGAGACTTTTTGAAAGGAAGTCCCGAGAGATGGAGACTTTTGCCATGAGATTCTTTCAAGTCACGCCCTACTTACAACTATTTTCAAAGAAGACCACGGTTATCAGGTACATTCCAGCACTTAACCTGGACAGACACCAATCCATTAAAGGACTTACTTATGAACACATACACACACTTACGAAGATCCAGTTTAGAATTACCCATTCATCTAAATATGGCAGCGAAGATGAAGATCAAGATGAAGTCAAATGAAGTAACATGAAAATTGTCAATCGGTTACACAGCAAATTGATTAAATGCGTATCAATAGACTATGCTGAAGTAGTTGGTGGTGATGGTGTGGAAGATGAAAACATCAATTTACAATATCCCATAGAATATCTACAAGCATTAACACCGTCCGGTCTTCCATCGGCCGAATTACTGTTGAAAGAAGGATGTATCGTAATGTTATTGCGTAATTTATGTTTGAGTGATGGATTATACAATGGAACAAGATTAGTTGTATTAAAAATCGGTCAAACAATTCTAACATGTAAAATTTTAACAGGCGACAAGAAAAGTAATGTAGTACATATTCCATGAATAACATTAGACACAAAAGGAGATCTTGATATGCCATTCATATTAAAACATTTACAGTTTCTCGTGAGAATAGCTTTTGCTATGAAAATTAACAAATCACAGGGACAAACATTTGAAAAACTCGGTTTATTTATTAGAGAGAAAGAAACAATATTCACTAACGGCAGTTATATGTTGTGTTGTCACGATGTAAATTCAAACACGGAATCAAAATTCAATGAGATCTTGAAGAAAAGTTAATTCCAAATATTGTTTTAACTGAAGTTTGAAAGTAAAAGTGAATATAATGTATATGTAACAATTCCCATGAAAATAAATTATATATCCAGTTAACCAAACCCGGGATTTGGCAAGCGAAGCGAGCAGGAGGCAGAACCCCCTAGTTTTTGAGATGGAAAAAACATATTTTGGATAATTTTGTAATGTGTGATTTAAATGATGTGCTAGTGTCAAAAATAACACCTAAATTGTGTGCTGATTCAGTAAAGTTAATGGTGATTCCAACGGAGTTAAAGAGTGACAGAATATTATTGTGGTTAGCATCATTCCCTTCATTACTTAACATTTCTCTTTTTCTGTATTCAGAGGCAAGTAATTCTCATCCATCCACTAACTTAACTCATTGACACAATTCATTAAGTACAACATTGAAGAAACATCATTTGGTTTAAAAGAAAGGTATAATTGGGTGTCACCTGCATATGAGTGAAAATTAATGTTATGTTTTCTAATGATAGATCCCAGTGGAAGCATGTAAATTGAAAACAGTAAAGGTCCCACTACTGAGGCCTGCGGGACACCATACTTACCAACTGAGGATAATGATAGAGTACTGTCATTTCTGTATATACTAATAATAATTTGATAAATAAGAACTAAACCAGGCAAGCACTATGTCTGTGAGCCCAATGTTATTCTCCAGCCTGTATAGTAAAATAGAATTGTCAGTGGTGTCAAACACTATGTTTAAATATAACAACGTAATTACTGTGGAAATTCCTTCATTTGAGGATACAGTAATCCCTCCTCGATCGCGGGGGTTGCGTCCAGAACCCCCCGCGATAGGTGAAAATCCGCGAAGTAGAAACCATATGTTTGTATGATTATTTTTATATATTTTAAGCCCTTACAAACTCTCCCACACTGTTTATAAATATTCTCCGCACAGTTATTCAGTAAACTCTCGTTTATCGCTGTTAATCCATTCCAAACTCTACCGCGATAAATGAATTTCCACGAAGTAGGATTCTTTATTTATAAATCTAATATTTTTGCAGTTAGAGCATAGAAAACCTGCTTACCTTCTAAATATGTTTTTTAACATTATTAGAGCCCTCTAGACATGAAATAACACCCTTTAGTCAAAAGTTTAAACTGTGCTCCATGACAAGACAGAGATGACAGTTCTTTCTCACAATTAAAAGAATGCAAACATATCTTCCTCTTCAAAGGAGTGCGCGTCAGGAGCAGAGAATGTCAGAGAGAGAGAGAGAGAGACAGAGAGAGAAAAGCAAACAATCAAAAATCAATACGAGCTGTTGAGCTTTTAAGTATGCGAAGCACCACGATAAAGCAGCTGCAAGAAAAAGGGAGCAATGTGAAGGTAGTCTTTCAGCATTTTTTAGAGAAGCGTCCGTATCCTCTAGGCAAACAGCCTCTGTGCAAACAGCCCCTCTGCTCACACCCCCTCCATCAGGAGCAGAGAATGTCAGAGAGAGTGAGAGAGACAGAGAAAAGCAAACAATCAAAAATCAATACGTGCTGCTAGAGCTTTTAAATGTGCGAAGCACCGCGCGGGAAGCATATCGTATATCATTGAGGAGTTTTATTTAATACGTAATACGTGCTCTGATTGGGTAGCTTCTCAGCCATCCGCCAATAGCGTCCCTTGTATGAAATTAACTGGGTAAACAAACTGAGGAAGCATATACCATAAATTAAAAGACCCATTGTCCGCTGAAATCTGCGAACCAACGAAAAATCCGTGATATATATTTAGATATGCTTACATTTAAAATCCGCGATGGAGTGAAGCCGCGAAAGTCGAAGTGCGATATAGCGAGGGATCACTGTATTGGAATTCCATTTACAATGCTGGTCAGTGTTGTTTCTATACTATGACCAGTGCAGAAGACTGGAATTTCCTAAATAAATTGTGATGCATGTGGTGAGGCTAAAACTGCGTGGCAACTACTTTTTCAAGTGTTTTAGAAAGAAAGGGAACATTTGAAATGAGTCTATAATTATTAAGCACATGTGTAAAAACATCCAAAATAAAATAACATTATACAAAGTTGTATAATATGCTAAATATGTTGATTGTTAAATCATCATCTGTTTTAAACTTTACTAACACTTTGTTTATGGCAGATACCGTCATCTGAGGTGACTTACACTATTTAAGATACAATCAATTACATTTCTTTTGTTTTTCAAATGGGAGCACAGAGAGGTAAAGTGGCTTGCTCATGGTCAGGCAGTGACAGTAGCAGGATTTGAACCTACCACCTAAAGATTTAAGGCCCAAGCCTTAACCATATGCCACTATGTTTTAACTGGGTAAATACGGCCCATAGCAATGATAAATCAAACAAGCATTAACATCTTTTTGTCCTAGACAACAATGAGAACAGAAAGAAATAAAATGGAGACACATTCTTTTGTCTCATGCTTCTCAAATTTTTCTCCTGTGACAAAACAGCCCAGTATTCTCACAAGTGTCTCTTGAGTTTGAGTAGAGATCTTAGAAAAGTCACACAATGTGCTCAGATCTTCCAAGTAGTGTCTTTACCATTTTTTTATTTATTTATTTTTTTTTGCAATTTGAAAGTATCTGCATTGTGTGCTCAGTTATATACTGTATGGTGAAATGTATGGACAGTTTGTGGTAATGAAACACTTTACTATGAATATAAAACTGCATGCAGTCCATACTTCTAATAATACTATTAGTTGCAATCTATACTAATAAAAGGCAAAGCCCTCACTGACTGACTCACTGACTGACTGACTGACTGACTCACTCATCACTAATTCTCCAACTTCCCGTGTAGGTAGAAGGCTGAAATTTGGCAGGCTCATTCCTTACAGCTCACTTACAAAAGTTAAGCAGGTTTCATTTCGAAATTCTACGCGTAATGGTCATAACTGGAAGCTGTTTTTCTCCATTTACTGTAAAGGAGATGAGCGCGAAAGCCGTGGGGGCGGAGTTTCGTGTGACGTAATCACGCAGTATGTAGAAAACCAGGAAGACCTCCAAAAAGCACTGAAGAAAACATGCATTATATAATTGAGAAGGCAGCGAAACAATAAGAAGAGAGCGAGTGACATACAACCATATTCATGAGTGATGCTACTACGGAAACAAAGCACGGTGTAAACCTAAACTTTAAATTAAGTTCATAGACTGGCTGCCACTGGCGTTTGTAATTTAGTGCCTGCCCATATAAGGCCGTCCGTCAGCGGCAATCCAATAGAAACACTGCCGCTAAATATTCACGGGTGAAGGACTGTGCTTATGCAGAGGAAGATGAGATGGTCAGGGTGGTGTTTGGCACAAACTCAGCGAAACTGCGAGAGAAAGTTTTAAGTGCCGAGACTTCGGTAACATTAAATACAGCCATGGACATAGCACGACATGGCACCAGCACAGCTGGGAAACTTCGATGTATGTACACCAAGCGGCTCACGTGAACTGACGCAGTGCACAGACAAAAAGCAACTGTTCCAAAGAGCGCTGAACAAAAATGGAATTACACAATTGAAAAGGCAGCAAAAAAATATGAAGCGTCTGATACATACAAGCATATTCATAAGTGCAGCTACTGCGGAAACAAAGCACACGGTGGAAAAAGTCAATGTCCCGCTAAAGGAAGTGAAAAAAAAAAAACCCGTGCATGCAGTGTGTCAGGTCTCAGATAAAGAAGAAGACAAGCTGTTTATTGATGCAGTAAGAAACGAATCGATGAATGAAACCTGTTATCTTTACAACGATTGACAAACACGGAATGTAACTTGAACACAACACATCCTACAAATACGAACCTGATTGAAAGAAATAATGATAATCAAGTCCTTGATGACAGCAACACTCAATAACACTCACAAAACAATTACTGTATATTGACAGTCATGTTACGTTATTTTTAAAATGTTTCCTTTTCTTTTTCATAGCTTCTTTAACACACTACTTCTCCGCTGCGTTACGCGGGTATATATATATGTATATATATACCCCGATCTACATACTCGAATAATGGATACTTTATTCGCCATCAAAGATTGTTTTGGTAAAGCCATACTCAATGTATTCATCAGATGAAAGGTAAAAAAGTAAGAGCGAGGGGAGGGTGACTTATTGAGGCATGCAGGCAAAACCACAATAGCACGCGGGCTCGATGTACGAAAAAATATATCTTTTCAAGTTCTATTTAGTCCATATGTGTCAAACTCAAGGGCCGCGGGCCACATCCGGCCCGGCGTGTAATTATATCCGGCCCGCGAGATCATTTTATATACTGTATTATTGTTATTAATGGCCCGGGTATATGAAGCGCTGGTAACACAATAAACTACAGATCCCATAATGCAGCGCTTCTGCTGCCTTGCCGAACACTTACCGCGTTAATCAAGTCTAGCTTATGATGCTGCAAGTTATTGCGAAGCTAGCCCACACGATGCTGAAGAGAAAAGTTGATTCTGAAAATAGAGCCTTTAAAAACCGATGGGAGGCTTTGTATATGTTTACTGACATTGCCGGTAAACCCGTGTCTCTCATTTGTGGAGCTAATGTGGCTGTAATTACAGAATTTAATCTAAGATGGCACTATGAGACAAAACATCAGGATAACCTGAAAGACCTGAATGCAATGCAGCAGATACAGAAAGCAGAAGAGTTAAAGAAGAATCTGACACTTCAGCAGACGTTTTTACCCGTGCACAATCACAAAGTGATTTCAAGTGAAGCTGCTTTTGTGGGAGACACAAATGCACCAGTGCAACTTGCCCCACTTTCCCTGTTGCCAAGTAATGTTGAACCAATTCGGCACAACGGTGTTCCCAAATACGCACTTTGCTGATAAACTGAGCGCACTGCGCACTGTGTTCGCACGGCGCTTTGGTGACTTTGAAGAACAAAAAAAGAATTTTGACTTGTTTCGCAACCCATTTGCCGTCGATGTGGAAACGGCACTTGTGCAGATTCAGATGGAGGTGATTGAGCTGCAGTGTAATGGCACACTGAAGGCAAAGTACGATACTGCAGGGCCTGCACAGTTTATTCACTCCATTACCACAGAAATGCTCCAGCTCCATCTACATGCGGCTCGAACCTTGTGCATGTTTGGTAGCACATATCTGTGTGAGAAGCTCTTCTCAGTGATGAAGACTAACAAAACAGCACACAGGAGTCGCCTCACTCATGAGCACCTGAAGTCCATCTTGAGAATCTCCACAACACAGAACCTCACACCAAACATAAACGAACTTGTTGCCAAAAAAAGATACCAGGCGTCCAGCTCTGATAAAATGACATAAGAGCAAAGACAACTGAATGATTTGATTTGTTATTGCTGAAAAGAACACATTTTATTTATATTTCCAGGTTTTGTTATGCAGCATGTTTATATTTGAATTTGTATAATTTTGACAGGATATATTTTTATGGAGAGCAAAATCTTTTGGGATATTTTAAATCTAAGTTTATTTTTTATATAAAATTACATAAGAGTAAAGAAATTTGAATGTTTGTTCTTTTAATGTTTACTTTATTTCTAACTTGTATAATTTAGACAGGATATATTTTTATGGAGAGCAAAATATTATAAGTTATTTAAGGTCTGAGTTGATTTATTCAGGAATAATATTCCTGTCTGTTTTTACCATTCCTACCAAAGATATTTCTGTCGACTAAATAAAAATTCCTTCTATTTAAAATTTAAATAGAACTTGAACAGATACGATAGTTCATAATATCCACGCAGACTTGCATGTAAGAGCGGGAGTTATCCGTTTTAACAAGCAGCGTATTGCACTGATACGAAATAGCCTGCCCATTTAATTATTTAGGAATGGATAAATAAATTAAGATTTTGTACAAATAATGTTTTTCATTTTTCTTCCTTGATGGATTCTGCCACCCCCAGCAACAGTTGCTTGCACCCCAAAGAGTGTATGTATGTATATATATATATATATATATATATATATGTGTGTGTGTGTGTGTGTATATATGTAGATATGTATGTATACGTTTATATATGTGTGTGTGTATGTATATATATATGTATTTGTGTGTGTATGTATATGTATGTGTATATATGTAGATATATATGTATGTATATATGTGTGTGTATATATATATATGTGTATATGTATAGATATGTATATATATATGTTTATATGTGTGTGTATATATATATATATATATATATTTATATATATATATATATATGTGACAGCAACACTCATCACTCACAACAGTGACAAAACAATTACATTGACAATCATGTTACGTTATTTTCAAAATGTTTCATTTTCTTTTTCATTACTTCTTTAACACACTACTTCTCCGCTGCGAAGCGCGGGTATTTTGCTAGTAATTTATATTGCTGTGCTCCAAATATGTCATACTCATTCTGTAAGAAAAGGCAGGCATAGTGTTAAGACTTTGGGCTTCAAACTCTGAAGATGTTCGTTCAAATCCCACTGCTGACACCATCTGGTCAGCCATTAAGTCACTGGAGCTGCCTGCGCTCCAATTAGAAAAACAAAAGAAATGGAATCAATCGCATCTCAACTGTCAGCTTGGATAAAGTAAAGTAAATGATATGAAGTCTTGAAAGAAATTGGAAAGAGATCTCACAAGATACAACATGATTCTCAGATCAAATTCTCAGTTTTGACTCCTTTTACCTCAGTTGTATTTCAGACCTTTTTTCTGTCTAAAGCTATTTCTCCAGAGGTATTTTAGGAAATACATCAAAGTTTTATTGGTAATACTGGACCTTCTAGTAATATTTCCAGCTTTCTATCATTTAATATCTTGAAACTGCAAAATCTAGAATCATTTAGCTGAAGGGGTTGTACATTTCTGGCCTCTTTTCAATGGCAGTAATTATTACAATGTTTGCCTTTCATGCTCAGGCTATCCAAATTTTGATTTAAATCAATATTTACCTTCAAATTCACAATGGCTACATTTTGGTACAATCAACACCTTCATTAGGTATACAGTCAAATACAACTGCATATTCTTTGATTGAAACTGGAAGTCTGTATTTGTATAGAAATTCTAAATAGTAAGGCAGGGCTCATCATTAACAGTTGCCAGGTTATCATTGGATACTCTTTTTAGGCAAATGGCAACCACATTTTGGCCCTTGGTAACCAAGAATGTCAATCACATTATTGATGCACTGGCTGTGGATCAGAAATTGTCAGTTTTTGCACATCATGCATAATCGGCAGATTGGCGTATAACTTGACAATCGCTCGTCAGTTTTATGATTAAAATAAAATGTAAGCTGCACTCCTGCAAAGTGCTTTTCCTGGCTTTCTGCTATGCAGGTAAAGGAAGTAAATAAAACCAAGTAAAGACCAGCCACTGTGCCAGCACGTGTGCACATAACAGGAATGTTAAAAGTCTCCTTTACCTTACAGCAGGGGTCCTCAATCACTGTCCTGGAGGGCTGCAGTGGCTGCAGGTTTTTGTTCCAACCCGGTGGCCTAATTAGAAAGCAATTCTTGCCCATAATTTAATTTCATGGCTTGTTAGTGATTTAACTCTGCTATGTCAGGTAATTCTCGTGTCCTAGATTTTCTTCCCCTTTCTAAGGATATCATCCTAATGATTTGAAGGCTAAAATGGATGAGTAATTCTCAGTCCTTCACTTTTTTCCCAATAATGCATGATAAATACACACGGGTGTAAATGGTAACAAGCTAAATGGAGAAATGCTGGACTCTTTTGTTGTTTGCATGTTATAGCTAATTAGGAGCAATTAAAAACCAAGACTGTTTAAGACTAAAATAAGCAATAAGGGCTCAAAATCTTAACGAGTGAGACAACTAAAGTGAAGTAGAAGTGTTACTTGAGCAATAAGTGCTTCTTATTAAGCAACTGGGTTGGAGCAAAAACCTGCAGCCACTCCGGCCCTCCAGGACCGTGATTGAGGACCCCTGCCTTAGAGAGATGAATGTGGAAAGTGGAAAAGTCCCACAGAACCCATTATTGCTGCTATATGTCTGCTGTATCGATGTCCGTTCAAGTGTGTGAAGATGAAAGATATACTGTACTAGCTGGAACATATGCCGTCTGGTCAACAGAGAATACCAGTAATAATAATTTCTTTTCATTTGAATACAAGACACAAGCAATGATATTTTAAAACCCTTAAAGGAATAAGTAAGAGGAATGCTGGTGAACATTTCTGAAAAAACGAACTTAAAACAGAAAGTAAGCAAGCACAACCATCTTACGTTTAACTGTGCAAAGGATTATTACATATTTATTTGACATTTGCTGTACAGAACTTGTCTATCTATCTGTATGAATAGTGAATCTACAAAAATGTATAACATTGTACTTCCAACCATCCGTCCACTTATACTGTAAACCCACTTATCCCAAGCAGAGCTGCAGTGAAGCTGGAGTCTGATCAAGCAAGCACTGGGCACAAAACAGGAACAATCCCTGGGCAGGGTACCTGTGCATTGCAGGGTGAAGACACAGAAACATACAAGGGTTAATTTCAGCAACGCCAATTCTATTAACCTGAACGTCTATGGACTGTGGGCGGAAACCCATGAGGGCATGGGGAGAACATGCAAACTCCACCCAGGGAGCACCCAGGAGACAAAGTCCCATCTCCTTATTGCAAGGCAAGAGTGCTTCCATTGCACCACCTTGCTGCCCATATATTGTCATATAATTTTCCATCCCACTTAATTCAGACCAGGGTCATGGGGGGCGCTGGAGTCTATCCCAGCTAGCATAGGGTGCAAGGCAGGAACAAACCCTGGGCAGGGTGCCAGTACATACACCAAACACACACTATGGCCAATTTAGCGTTGCTAATTGACCTGACCTGCATGTCTTTGGCCATTCAGAGGAAAGCCACGCAGACATGGGGACAGGGACGTGGTCCCTGGTCTCCTTACTGCGAGGCAGCAGCACTATCACTCCCATGTATTGTGCTTTGTTAAAAATATTACAATTACTGATAATTTATTGCACCCTGCAAGGAATCCCCATGCAGTTGTTTATACTTTTGTTATCTGGGGATAAAGTTTTAACCAGTTGCATCCCTAAGACAATGGCACTTAGTTTTCTAATAGAACACACTATCCTTGGCTTGTAATCACCTCATGCCACTGTCCAAGCACTGTCCAAGCAGGCAGCCAGACAGGCAGACAGAGACCACACTGCTAGAAGTAAAAGCAACTGGCCTTGAGCTGATAAGCACAGGCAGTTTTCTAGCTATTTGGAAGAAATACAAATACAGGCACAAACTTTTCATATTTAACTCTAACATGACCTAAAGCTAGCTAATATGACACATTTTGCTTTAACTTGATTAAGAATGCATTGATCCATAAATTTAAATTTTCTACACAAGCAGCTTACCCAATACTAATATATTCTAATCAATTAGGCTAATTCCACAATGACTAGTCTTGATATTTGCAAATACTTTGAAGAATGGTTTAGATCAGATTATTCATGACACACAATCTGGCTTTATGAAGATTATGTCTCTATGGTTATCTATCACACCTCTATGATCTACCCTGTCCTTTGCATGTGTAGTTTAACCACTAGCCCTCCTTCACCTGTGGTCAGTGACACCTCGATCGGCCACACTTTTTCCTAGCCCCATGAGCCAGAAGTTCCCCTGGCATCTGCACACTCAGGCCAATGGACCTTAGCAAATAAATAAATAGAGCTGCAGGGGTAACAGTCTCTCAGTACTGATGGTGCAAACAGGACTCCGGATCCCAGATTTCAGCCTCAAGACTCTCCTGCAACTCCTCAGAAGAGATAAGCAGGTCCGTTGTGGTCTACACAGCACACAGCACTTGGTAAAATTGGATGGTAGGTTTTCTTTTTTGTAATGCTTCTGACATCAATGTAGTGCCACAGCCAAGTGTGGGAATGGATAATTTGCTCTTTACATAGCTAGTTTAGGTGGCTTACTATCCTTATAGGTACTTCTCACCTTTGCCACACTAGAAGGAATTGTGCTTACACCTTTGTAGGCTTGCCATCTTCAAGGCTCCCCTGCAGTTGGCTGTGAAGGTGCTCATTTGTATGATAAAACTGCAGCTCACAATGGTGGTGACTCGTCTCTGGCTCATGCAACTTGTCAGCACCGTCACAACACTTCTGTTAACTTACAAAGCCTTAGATAACCAAGCTCCATGCTATCTCTCTGATTTTCTACAAATCACCAAATCTGACTATCTGAAGTTGGTCCTCTACTTACCACTCCTAGGACTAGGAAGAGTACAATTGGTGACAGGGCCTTCTGCGTCTCAGCTCCAACCTTGTGGAATGCTCTTCCTCAGAAGTTCTGAGAAGTTACTATCAGTTTCTTAAAACAGACTTAAAACGTGTCTGCTTGATAAATATTTTCTCTGATTTGCTTTGTTATCCTATTCCGGCATCTTTTTATGTATTTTAAACTGTTTTATTAGGCTTTGTACTGTGTCATTGGACTGTGAAAGGCATGTTTTTTTAAAAAAAAAAATTATTGTATCATTTTGTATCCAGTTCTGTTAGTACTTTCAAAGTGCAAATATAAGCACAACAATTGTTCCCAGCTGAAAGGAAATCTGTACTGCAGCTGGCAGTTTGTGAAAATTCTTAACAGATTTTCAGTTTTTTATGTTTTTGCATGTACAGGTGTTAAAAGATTACAAATTTTGACGTGGAACATGGCCAAAATATTTATAATAAATGTACTCATTATTTAGGGTAAACTGATATTTAAGGCTCCAAACGTTTAAAGGCTGTCCCCACTTTCAGTACCTTTAAAGTGAAAGCCTATAAAAAGTCAACTAAAGCAAGAAAAAAACTGTGCATTACGTAAAAAAGTATATTTTGATTACATAAATTACCACTTCATTACCTCAGATGTTATTAATTTCTGGTAACTTTTTTGTTTACATTCATATCCGTATTAGTTATCTTGCTTTTATGTGCATCCATGTACGTTGCGTACCAGTCGTTGTAATTCATAAACCGGAAAGCACCTCGCGCGTCTGACTTGCTACACACATGCGCACAATTATCCGCCGGCATACAGCACACTGCACTTTACGACACTGTCGCGTACCGTATTGTGTATATTGTACGGACACGCTTACCGTATTACATCTAGCCTACACAGCTATGCAGTCACAAGGATGTCACGGCGAAGCTGGATGTTCACTTGCTACCTTATATCGAATCTACGTACAGTTCTGTCGCTTGTGTACCGTAATACATTTAATCTGCTAAACTAACACACTACTGGCTGGCCAAATGGAAAACTACGGCTAATGAGCTGGCCGAATAGCTGCGGCATCGTGAAAGAGAATCATGGCGTTATCAGGGAATCCCCACGCTGTTTCTGTAAGTATGTCGTGTTCAAAAGCTCTTCTAATTTCGCAGTAAAAGAGTTGGACCCCTGCTGTGCCTTGTGCCGTCTGTTGACATAACGTGTGTTTCCTTGGCAGGAGCACGTAACCGTGTTAAAGTCTGGAAGGCAGTCCCAGATCACCAAGTGCACGACATGCTGTAGTTTATACCACTGTCCATTCTGCAAGCCGACAGTGTATAAACCTAACCAACTGTATGCTGTTCAAATCCATTTACAGAACCACTTGAACCTGGCAGTTCGGCACGAAGGTAAGCCCGAGCAGCACGTACGCGTCACCTGGGATTGTTTGCCGGAGTATGTTAGCTTTGATCATCGAAAACTGGGCTGATATTGCAGTGTGCTGTTTAAGTTGCAGTGCAGTTGCAGACTTGTTAAGTGTCAGATGTATAGCAAGTTGTCGTGACCATTTCACCGAATTTTTTATTTTGTCAATGTAGTTGTGTCCAGCATTTTTTTTTATTTTGTGCACCTTTTCCAAACAATAGGTGTTTAGTGTTTGCTGAGTAAGTTATGTCCACGTAAACTCGTGTATACTGAAACACGTTAAGCATTCTTGACCGTACGTACACTGAGCGGTCCTTACTGTGTCCTGTTTTACAAGGCCAACTCAAATGCTGCCGAAACAAACTCCAAGCCTTCTCACTGTGTTTATGGGTGCTGTTGGTGTGAGGACACTTGAATGCCGTTCTCTTTATGAAATGCTCAGTCCTGGGTACACTGCGACTGCGGGTTTTTTTCTAAGCAATTTCGCATTGTCAGTGACCCATTTTACCTCTAGGTGACCTCAACATTTAAGTTGTTGGTCTTTTTTTTCTTCTTTTATTTTGCAATTAGAAAGAGTGGGAGATTTATTAGTAGCAGCAGAGTACAGTGAAATCCTTACCTGCACGTGCAAGGAACATGCAGCAAGCACTTCAGCACACCACCAGAATACGCAATACACTACCTTTCAAAAGTCTGGACATGCCCAGTAATTTTCATGCTTTTGGTAGAAATTGATATTTGTTTTTTTCAGGATATCATTTAATTGATTTAAAAATACAACCGAGACATTATTGGTGTGGCTAATGCCTACTATTGCTTGAAATTAGTCAAGTCAGTTACAGGGAGAACATGCAAACGCCACGCAGGGAGGACCCTGGAAGCAAACTCGGGTCTTCTAACTGCGAGACAGCAGTACTACCACTGCCGCCCCTGCTTGAAATTACTTATTTTTAATTTTTTATTCACATATATCCTAAAAGACCCATTTTCATCAGCCATTCCGTCAGTGCCCCAATGGCCAACTCCCTTACTTATACATACTTAAGTCATTTTAAATGCTAATTTGTAACCCTAACTTGGAATATAGAGCCCAGATTCGCTACGATTTGTTTTGTGTGATTTGTGTTCGGCAAGCCGATGTTAAACCTTCCAAATTCCCTTCACCCATAAAAAAAAACATTCTTAGTCATGTTAGATAATTCATACATCCATAAAGGTATACTGAAGAAAAAGAAGAAAAAAAAATTCAGACATACACCCTCCCCCATATTCCAATACTCAAAATGCAGTTGCTTCCCCTTCTACACCCTTGGAACACATGACATGTATGTGTGTATACATAGATAGATATTACATGCCTAGTTCTGAATCACAGTCTGATTATTAAGGTGGGGTCACCTGCCAGGTAACACTTGTGGCTGGTTGTCTAGTTGGCAAACATCCACAACGTCCTCTCAGTTGCAAGAAGCAGCTCATAGATGTGTGATACAGTTTGGCAGGTACTGTATCATATATATGTACAAAGTTCACTGACTCTCTCAATCATCAACAAAAACACTATTCCTGTTCCCTAAAAAGCAGAAATTTGGCAGGATTGTACATCTAAGGCAGTAGGCATCCTCCAAGAAAGGACATTTCAATATATATCTGTATTTAGAAGTAAAGTGCCCCCCACAATAGAATCACCAGCTACCCCAAAAATTTAAGAAATGGCTTGACTGGTTTGATTGAAATTTGGTGACATTATAGAAAGAAGAAAATTAGACAACACATTTGTTTATTTATTTATTTTTGTTCATTGATATTTAATAATAAATAGTATGCTATAGTAGTGCTGGGCGGTATACCGGTTCATACCGAAAAACGTGTTTATTTTTGTTATGATATGGATTTTTCTTATACCGCAACACCAGTTTAAATAGCCTAAACAACGTTCGGAACGTGGCGCAGCGGGAAACTGTTTAAGTGTGACCTTTTTTACTGCTACGCTGCCAAACACATGCCACAGAGGTGTTGCGCGGGGGCTCTTTTTCACTGCTACACTGCTAAACAAGCATACAATGGAGTACAGTACATGTGTTAGTAGAGGTATTGCGCGGTGAAAATGGATAGAGAACATTCCAAAACTGAAGCTGTAGCAGACGATAAAGTTGAACATGATGACAAAGAAGAACTTTTGATGGAAAAAGTAGTCACGTCTGTTGTCTGGAGATACTTTGGATTTAAAAGGTCGGATGTGGACCATTATGTTCAAATGTGTGAATACTGTTTCTATACTACTGGATAATACTGCAAGCCAAGTTGTATTTTTTTCAATACTGTGTAATAGTGTGACGACATGTTGACTTTATTCTCGTAATTTGTCATTAAAGTAGAACATTGTAAAGTAAACTTAATCTTAAAATGAATATTTAATTTGCTAGATTTTCTCAAACCCCGTAATAAGTTATATAGCACATTAAATGCTTTGTGTTGTGTTCCCGGAGCCGTGTTAATCGCTACTGCTTCTTAAATTGACTTCCTCTTGCACTGAGAGGAGGTACAGGCAGCACACAGAATACATTAATTTCATGATATTCCTGCTCCCTGAACATTTAGAATGCTAAGATAAATACTAGATATAATTTTCATGATGAAATGCATTAAAGCATGTACTTTATTAATCATGTGGGGGGCACGGTGGCATGGAGGTTGCACTGCTGCCTCGCAGCAATGGGGTCCTGGGTGTACCCTGCCTTGAATATGCATGTTTTTCTGGTGGATTTACTTGCGTGCTTCAGTTTCCTTCCAAAGTCATGTAGGATGGTGGGTTTTGTTATGCTATATTAACCCTACTAGTGTATGTTTTGCTCGTATTCACCCTGCGATGTGCTGGCGCCACGTTCAAGATTTCCTCCTGCCTTGCACACAATGCTTGCTGGGATGGGCGCAACCCTGAATGGACGGCATAATTAAACATGTATAATAAAGTTTTTTTTTTTTTTTTTAAAGTTCTGAACACTCCGTGGTCTAAGTTCATAACTAGTTTTAATTTCACAAAGACGTTTATCGTGTGGTGATTGGTTATGTGCAGAAAGAAAAAGGAAGGATAGAAACTGGGGTTTTGGTACGTGATAGAGACAGCACGCATGCAATAAAGAAAGCCCGCTCAGAAGAACATCAATTGAATTCTGCGTTCCTGTCTCCGACCACCAGATCACGAACCCAATATTTACACAATATTTAAGTTAAACCAGTGTGATACCCATTCATACATCCAGTTTTCTGGAGCCTCGTCACACCTGCCATAAAGTTCTCAACACTGAACGTACACCTGGGGACCCCTTACTGTTGGGGAGTAGCACTACCGCCTCACTCCCGTGCATGTTTAATACCTGCTTTAATGCATTTCATCATGAAAATGATATCAAGTATTTATCTTAGCATTCAAAATTTTCAGAGAGCAGGAATATCATGAAGTGAATGGATTCTGCGTGGTGATCACTGCCGGTGCCTCCTCTTAGTGCGGAGGAAGTCAGTTTAATAAGTGTAGTGCTTAACAACTGGGTCAGGGAATACAACATAAAGCATTTAATGTGCTACATTAACTTATGAAGGGGTTTGAGAAAATCTAGTAAATTAAACATTGATTTTAGGATGAAGTTTAGTTTACGACATTCTACTTTAATTATAAAATAAACTATGAGAGTAAAGTGGAAATGTCGACTTTAATCTCGACATAAGCGTCAAAATTAAAGTGGAAATGTTGAGAATAAAGTCAACATGTCGACTTCATTCTCAACATATAGTTTGTTTTTTTCTTCCTTGTGTCCGTATTTTTTTTTTCTTCACCGTGACCCTAATACGATTCCGCAGGGCTATACCACAAACAGCTTTATAAATGCAAGTTGCAGTTTTATTATTTATGTACTAGACATTAAGCCCGTTACAGTAACGGGCGCTAGAGCAGTAGTGCATAAACATTAGTAGGAACAGTCTATATTAAATGGCAAGGGACCTTGTATGTGGCTGTAATATGCATCCCTGTATTGTGTGCCTTTAATTTTCTCTCTCAGTAATACTGGTTTATATTTCCGTAAAATGCCTGTAATTTTGTCTGACAGTAATACATTGGAACCTCGGTTCATGACCATAATTAGTTCCAGAACTCTGGTCGTAACCCGATTTGGTTGTGAACCGAAGTAATTTCCCCCATAGGATTGTATGTAAATACAATTAATCCGTTCCAGACCGTATGAACTGTATGTATTTTTTAAATTTTTTAAGCACAAATATAGTTAATTATACCACTGAATGTACAGCGTAATAGTGAACTAAATGTAAAAGCACGCCTATGTGTGTCTCTCTCGCGGGCCTGCGTGTGTGTGTCTCTGTTAAGCATGTGCCTTTGTGTCTGTGTGTCTCTCTCGCCTGTGTGTGTGTGTCTGTCTGTCTCTCTCTTGCACGCGCCTGTGTGTGTGTCTGTCTCGCGTGTGTGTGTGCGTGTGTGTGTCTGTCTCGCGCGTGCCTGCGTGTGTGTGTCTGTCTCGCGCGCGCCTGTGTGTGTGTGTCTGTCTGTCTGTCTGGCGCGTGTCTGTGTGTGTGTGTCTGTCTCTCTGTCTGTCTCTCTCTCTCTCTCTCTCTCTCTCTCTCTCTCTCTCTCTCTCTCTGCACAGGGAATGCACAGGAAGAGACTGAACACGTGCCGTGTGGCCCCATGCATGCGCACTTCACCAGAAGACACACACACGGACACCTGGACGCACACAGGGGTTTTATTAAAGAGGATCTAGCTTAGCTTGAAGCAAGGTCCATATTAATGCAGTTTGCCTAAATGGTGGTTCAGTTGGTAAAGATATCATCACCAAGTTGCACGTGTTTTATTTTATTTTAATTTCGTGAATACTGTGTAATGCACCTGGGCTTGACGTCTTGAAGTAATAGTGCAACTATCAGTAATAATACTATTATTTATTTTATTGTTATTATTTATTAGTTTAAATATTATGCAGTCTAATGATGGTAAAGTTGTTTAAAAAGTCACTTTAACGTGTCAGTGGACAGAGATTGTTAACATTAACAGAAAGTGTAGTTGGTTTACAAAAAATATTTACTATTTATTCCTTTTCTAAGGCATGTTCAGTGCAATACAACTTTTGACAAGCACCTCTGGATATTTTACTAAGTCTTAATGCCTCTTTGGATGGTTGAAAATATGTTGTCAAAATTATAGTTTAAGTTGTTTGCAAAATTTATTCAATAAAAAGGTTCTATATTTTGACTGCATCTGTCATGCAGTGTGAGTCCTTCTCTTCATTAGTGCCACCCCCTTGAACACTATCACTTTATGGGGCCATGCAAACTTGCATTAATACTTTTGTGCACATTAAAATTTTTTTTGTACAATGCTCATGACAGTGGAATAGGTTATTCTTAGCCAGTCTACTGCAGTGGAAAATGTGGTTAAGATCCACTCATGCATGGGGAAAAAAATACCGTCAAATACCGTGTAACCAGTATAATTTTGAAAAATACTGTGATATAGAATTTTGGTCATACCGTCCAGCACTACTCAGAGCCATCACTCCGCCGTAGTAGTTATAACATAGTTAACAATGTTTTTTTTATGATCAATCTCACTAATGTTCTTTTTTCATTTTCAGATTATGTTATTGTAAAATGTAACTTGGACTGCCGGAAAACAGCACATTTTCATTGCTGCTACTGTTCAGCCACTGTGATCAGGAGGGTACAACTTATAAGTCACATTTCGAAATGCAAACCTTTTCAGTCCTCAGCCAGTCAAGCAGTACACCGCCCGCCAATATGCATAATCCAGCGGTTATCAACAGACCCTGCACAAACCTTGTTGCCAGCATTAACACCTTCCACTCCATCATCAGCTGGACCTGCTTTACCTTCCTCTCAGGTACACGCGTCTCCACCTCCATCTCCGGCCAGCCCTTTATTACCTCCTTTACAGTCATCCACACCTCGACCTCCATCGCCATCTGGACCTGCATTGCCTCTTTCATTGAAAATGTCTCCTCGATCTCCATCACCATCCGGACCTGCATTACTTTCTTCATTGAAAACGTCTCCTCGATCTCCATCGCCAGTCGGACCTGCATTGCTTCCTTCTTTGAAATCCTCGCCTCGATCTCCATCGCCAGTTGGACTTGCATTTCTTCCTTCATTGAAATCCTCACCTCGCTCCCCATCTCCAGTCGGACCTGCATTGCCCCTTTTATTGAAATCCTCGCCTTCACCTCCGCTGCCATGTGCTTCTTCATTACCTCCGTCTCCTTCACCCTCAAGTGATCCATCACCAGCAGTCTTAATCCCACCTAGAGTGAAAGTGCAAGTTCAGAAGCAGATAAGAGTAAAGTGCATACATTGTGGGATGGTAATTAATAAAAAGAATTTGAGAACCCACCTTGGACGAAAGCACATGGACATTAGAGAGAACATAACCGCACGAAAACACCTGAAAAGCCAGTGCATTGACCGTCTAAATGGAATCTATGCTGTGGAAAAATCATTTTTCAGTCCGGCTACGCCTATTCATGTACAGAAAAAAACATGGGGGACAAACCATTCAGTTATCTGTGAAATGAATCAGTGCAATACGCATGAAGAGCTTTCTATGAGAGATGGCTTCCTGCCTTTTGAGTGCAACCACATTAAATCTTTAACTTTTTGCACCTTCAATGTTGAGGACCAAATTTTCCTGAAAGAAGAGGTTCTGAACCAAATGGTACAGTTGAAATGGTTTGGAGATGAAAAAAAAACCATTTGTTTAAGAAGGAAAGAGATGGCTACTGCCCGTGCTGCGCCACTTTCTGTGGAGTTGACCATTGGAGCACCTTTATCTAAAAAATACATATCAGTGTTTGAGCCAAAGGTCTCCTCCTACAGCAGGTTGGGAAGGGTCATTGTATCATATGACACCAAGACAAACACTTGGTCCTGCCCATGTAACAAGTCACAGAGGTCATGCATTCATAAAACAATCTCTAAGTGGCACCTCTTTCAAACTAACAAACAACTTTTTGAGAATGTGATGGGCACTATGATGGACACTTTCCCACAGCTCTCAACCGATTCCTTAGATGAAGAGGACCATGAAGAGTTAGAGAGGACCATCTATCCACCAGATTATGCTGGAGTAGAAAGAATGATCCAGTATCTTTTAAAAGAGAAGTCTCTCCCTGCATCTCTCCCACAAAGCGTTGTTAACGCTAGCAGTCGTTACAGCGGCATTCCAAAGGTTTTGATTCCAGAGGAGACTATTTGCACAGAGTGTCCTGATTTTCAAATTCTGAGTGATCCTATGCTGATTACCTCAAAAGCGAGAGTATTAGCATATACAGGTGTCACAGAAGGTATGCAAACCTGCACTCTTTATTCTGCGTACTTTGAAACTTAGTTTGTAAATTCAGATACTTAACCTTTTTATACATTTGCTCTGCTTTCAGGTGTTTCCACATATTTTAGGACGTGCTACAAATGTGGGATGACGTACCGTTACCAGGAGTGGAAGAGTGGCCTCCATAATTTTAATGATCGTCTCATCATTACTTTGCATTTGTGCCTTGTTCTTCGGAATTCTCTCCAGGTATGAACCTTCAAAGGTTCAAATAGTTTGCAGTTTAGAAGTGTTTTGAGCAGTGTTTGACCTATAACTTTATTTGTTTTCTGTAGACGTACACGGCTGTTTCTCATGTGATTGAAGCACTAGAGGCAACAGCAAATGCTTGTTTCCCAAGTAAAGAAGAGGTGCTTCAGGCTTATCTTCACTTTGAAGCCTTAACCAGTTTGGACTACCTGTACTTTTGTGTCACCTGTGGCTATTACCCTGCAGTTGCCATCATGGACTTTCATAAAAAAGGGGTCTTTAACATGCCTGGTAAGTCTTTATGACATTGGCTGCATAATCTGTTTCTTGTAAAGTGGACTAAATACAATATGGTCTAATAAATGATCTTTGTGGAATGCCAATAAATTGCATGTGCATGTCATAGGTAGATGAATCGCATAGATGAATACACAGTCTGTGAACATAAGCCAACTTGTACTTCTGATCAGTATAATGCAGAACAGCCGCTTTTTGCATACAGTATACACTTAGGCTATTGTGTTCTGAAAAAGCTGGTTAAAAAAGGACCAGGAGATGACCACCCTTTGGCCTCTAACCCAGAACTTTGTTCAAAATGTAGTTTTTTTTTTTTTTTAAACCAGAAAAAAAGTTGTTGCCAAACCAATCAAAATAAACTTGAGCAGAGATTTGTTTAGAATATCTTAAAACTAGGATGCTCACAGTAATGTACTGACTTGACATCTTTAATGGCTAGGAGGTGCTAATGCAGTATGTGTTTCCTAATCGGGCCGAGCCCATGGCAACAGCAGAACAGTACGACCACACCCATGTAAAAAGCTGATGGGAATGGGAGAAACTGAAAATGGTGTAGAGAATAAACAAAGCAGAATCAAAAGTCCATGGGATGGAATAAGGTCCAACTTCACCTACTAGATTCATTACTGAACCATGTGATGTCAACAACAAACCCTTTACCTCAGTTAGGTGGTACATATGACAGTTTAGGTACGAGGTAGTATCTTGTCTGGGATGTATATTGTAACCACAAAAGGGTGTCCCTGAGCCCAAACCACTGACACAATATTGGCCAACACACTTCTGGGATAAAATAATAGATTTTTATTCATCTGTGACACTATCACAAAAGTCACCCTTCTTGAAGACCATGCAACATTAACAATAAACCAAACCAAATCTTCCTCCTTCCTTCCTCCAAATGAGTGTTGTCTGCTGACTCCCGACTCTGACTTGTTCAAGTGTGGCAGCAGGATTTCTTTAAAAGTCAACCTGGAAACTGTTTCTGGCTTCCTGTTCCAGTCTTCTGGAGCATTTCTGGGTTGTACACAAACCAGGCCAGTCCTCCCCCGGCAGTGTTCTCTGGCAGTTCCCAAAGATCCCGACAGGACTGCGTCTCAGGACTCCAATCCCCATGCTACCCTGTAGGTGTCTTAAAGTGATCCAGCCCTGAGGAACACTGCCACCTGTTATATAGGGGAATGAGCTGCTCCCTGTGGCCTTGTACACTTGCTCCTTCCATTATGGTCTCCTGGCTGGGTATGAATCCTTTGTTTATCCCGGCCAGTATGTTTAGGATTCCTGGAAGGCACCCCATTAATTTTTTTGGTTTGACTCCATGGGTGGGGACACAGGAGGGGGTTGGAAGAAGTGTCTGGCTGAGATATTGGGTCAGCTTAGCTTTTAGGTAAACAAACCGGCGTAATGGACTGAATGGTCTCCTTTTATTTGTCTTTTTTTCTTATGTACAACTTCGCCCCTTGCATTTTCAGTTCTGCAGTGAGGAGCACTTGATGCTTGCTCTGAAGAGTGGACTGATAAAATACCTTCTTGTAAACCCACTAGTATGCACTAAGTAATTGGAACGAACACCATTAATACATTTTTCAAAAATGTTTTCAGGGGTTGCACAATTTTGATTTTCAAGCTTTCAGGGAGCTCAAACCGTTAACTAGAGAGTTCCAGATGTCCAAGAGCACTTATATTACCTTGATTGTAAAATTTGTGAATTTTTTTTTCATTAATTTTTTCTTCTATT
Source organism: Polypterus bichir lapradei (assembly GCA_026402145.1). Taxonomy (NCBI): domain Eukaryota; kingdom Metazoa; phylum Chordata; class Cladistia; order Polypteriformes; family Polypteridae; genus Polypterus; species Polypterus bichir. The sequence goes on along the minus strand of JANRMT010062852.1, from coordinate 36,652,173 downwards.
CCATAGTGTGTGAAATAAAAGCCCCATCTTCAGATTTCAATGGCAAAGTTAATATTGAGCAATTCTGGGATGCAGTTACCAGGGAGATTGTAAGCCTTGGATTTTTAGAAGGTGAGTCTTGTATCCTGTTTAAAAGAAAGAGTACTGTGAATTTCCCCTTGGGATTAATAAAGTATCCATCTATCTATCTTTATTTAGCCCTGTTAAAGTATTCAAGAAAAAGTTAGATATTTTCATGTCATTTTTATTTTCAGAATCATGGTATATGTTAATTTTTCCATGGAAAATTATGTTCTTAATTTTATTATGATTTTAATAAACACCAAGCATGTTCTTGTGGTTTAGAAGTGGGCTTACGGGGCTACAGTACAAATATAAAAACAAAATCCTTAAAACTTACCAAATATATCCATTTTTAAGCACAAGGTTTTTGATTTCAGAAGTGTGCTTGAGAGGTAGTATGATCAGAGGTATGTTTATGACAACAAAAGGAAATTAGGAGTAATACATTTTATTACAGATCCTTACCTATATTTTTCATGAGGTATACGGATATTCTTGTTTATAGTCACCATGGTGGATGGAGCTTTCATGTAAATAACAAAGTAAAACTGTGGCACTGGAAAGTGGCAACATGTTGATTAGCGTATGGAATATGCAAGTACTTTGTACATATGACAATAATAATCCTAGAGATGTGTCTGATACCGTTTAACACCATATTACCATTCTACTAAAATTCTTTGAAAATGCTGTCCAAAAAACTCTTACACTTTTTGGCAAACACTAATTTTTATTTAGTTCATTTTGCTTCCACATAAACAGAAATTTGGTGATCGAGTCAAAAATTGGCTATCGAGTTAAGTTCAGATTCTAAATCTACTATTTTCAAAACATGAAGAAAACTTGATTTTAACATGGTGTGTGAGTGTGTTTGGAAAGTCAAAATTAATTTTAACGCCTTAAAATTACAATTTTCATCAGAATTTTTTTTTTTTTTTTTTTGGTGTTGTGTCGAGCTCCCGCCTCACAGGACCTGCTGGTTTGATCCATATTGCTTAGAACAATAAGGCATAATTAAAAATAATCAGGCCAGATTTATTATATTTTTACTGAATTTGCAAAAGAGGAAGAAGACCCCATTTTGCATGATCTTGACTTACATTCCTTGATGCAGCACTCAGCTGGTGCTCTATGCAACAAACTTCCCAAGACGTCGGCACAATTTGTCTACTTTGCACCAGCTGCGTTTTTTTACTGTATTTTGTTTTAGTTACTCCATCGTACAACTCTTCTGATTTACTTTGAAAGGTTTCTCTTTATCATTTAGCTTGGTAGTTTCCAGGTAAACATTCAAACTCATTTTACAGGATTTGAAAGTTGCTGTGAAAAATACTTCTGCTAAATAAATATCATAGGGAGGACTAAACCCGTAAAGATCATTATAATACAACATTTTGTACATTCAGTTACTTTACTTGCGAGACATAGAATAGACTCGCTGTGCCTCAATTTGTATAAAAAGAGAAATGGAGGGTGCTCAAGTACCAAAAAGCTGCCGATCTGAGGAAAAATTAAATTATGACAGTGTTTAGTGTGTTTAGGCAGTCATGGGATTTTTTTGTCTGGGCTTAATATGTGCATTGTAAGCAGTGTCATGTGAGTCCAGTTCTACTTTCTTTGCGATCACTTTGTACGCACAGAGAATCTCGTCTTTGTGAAGGGTCTTCGTTTGAAGGCAACAGTATTAATTCACCAGTGCACAAGTTAAAAGAGCTTTGTGCTTTGCAAACTCGCTGAAAGTAAACAAAGTTCAAATAATAATATAAGGAAGCATGGTGCCAGTGCACATGGCTTACAAGGTTTCTTTTTTTTATATGGCTTGCTATCCTAACAAGGCCTTCTTCACCCTGTTGGAACATTAGAACACTCTAGACGAGAACAGGCCATTCAGGTCAACAAAGCTCGCCAGTCCTATCCACTTATTTCTTCCAAAAAACATCAAGTCGAGTTTTGAAAGTCCCTAAAGTCTTTCTGTCTACCACACTACTTGGTCGCTTATTCCAAGTGTCTATCGTTCTTTGTGTAAAGTAAAACTTCCTAATGTTTGTGCGAAATTAACCCTTAACAAGTTTCCAACTGTGTCCCCGTGTTCTTGCTGAACTCATTTTAAAGTAACAGTCTCGATCCACTGTACTAATTCCCTTCATAATTTTAAACACTTAAATCATGTCTCCTCTTAATCTTCTGTTGCTAAAACTGTATAAGCTCAACTCTTTCAATCTTTCCTCATAACTCATCCCCTGTAGCCCTGGAATCAGCCTAGTCGCTCTTCTCTGGACCTTTTCTACCACTGCTATGTCCTTTTTGTAGCCTGGAGACCAAAACTGCACACAGTACTCGAGATGAGGCCACACCAGTGTGTTAAAAAGCTTTAGCAGAACCTCCTGTGACTTGTACTCCATGCATCCGGTCACTATATAACCTAACATTCTGTTTGCCTGTCGGGAAGTCGATTAGCTTAGAGTCCACTACGACTCCTAAATCCTTCTCATAAGGTGTACTCTCGATTTTCTGACCGCCCATTGTGTATTCAAAACTAACATTTTTACTTCCTATGTATAATACTTTACATTTACTGACATTAAATTTCATCTGCCACACATCTGCCCAAGCCTGTATGCTATGTGTTACTACTGGACTCATGACAAGACATCTGTGCAGTGTGTGTGTGTGTATCTGCATGGGATTTTAATGGCTCGTATATTTAATCAATTATTGCCTACATGCACTCTGATTTTTATGCTTTCATGGGCTGGCTTTTGTTTTAATGTTGCCACCGTTTCTGCTTTTACTATAATAATAAAGTATAAAAGTACAAATGTACATTAACACCCAAGATCATTACCCAAAGTTTAAATATATTCAAATATTTCTGTATTTCTGATTTGAATAATTGAACCTTATGTTTTGGCTAATTTGACACCCCTAATATAGATGCATGTAAAAATGTTTTTAAGAATTAATATTGACTTGTCTAGGTAGGGTGTCCCCCCCCCCCCCTTTTGCTGCTAACTGTGCTTGAAGTTATGGCTTGCACCTCCTTAGGTAAGATGTGAACACGGCAACTGAAGACCTAAAGAAAGCTGTTCTATTTGTTTGTGGGACTCGCTTTTCCAAGGATGACTCAGAGGAAAAAAGAAAGTGTCACTGATCGATTGCCCATTTCTGAAGCTTACTGCAGTTCCAAACTCATTTACTAGCCAACTGAATATTGTGTAGACGAGTAGCTGTTATGTAGGTAGGTACGGTAACGCTGCTGCTTCACAGATCTATCATCCTGGGTTTGAATCTCGTGTGTGACCAATGTTTCTGTTCTCATTGACCTAGCATGAGATTTCCTTTCATAGCCTTAAAGAAATACAGTAAGTGAATTGGTGATTCCAAGTTAGTGTCCAGCTTGTTCATCTGAATCCTACCATAGAGCAGTATTCCTTTAAGCCTTCCAATCACTTGAAAAGTGACAATGTCAACTGCAGCATTCAAGAAATGAGCTAAAGAAAAACACAACCCTGGGGGTGAAAGGTTGAATGGAAACCAGCCAAGAGGTGAACAGCATAGCTGGCATCCTTTAGATTTACATTTACTTGCTTAGCAGACACTTTTATCTAAAACACCTTACAAAAGAGGTCAATATAATGGGGTAAACATCAGTCTGGGGGACTGTTTGGGAACACATGTTACAGGCAGGGCTGTGGAGTCGGTACACAAACCCCTTCTACTCTGACGACTCAATTTATGGTACCACTGACTTACAGTAGACTGTGACTTGTTTATTTGTAATAAGACTTAATGTATTTACTATGTACGAGACACAAGACATTTCACCATTGCCAAGTACAGCTCCAAACACTTTTGGATGAAAATACTGCAAGTTTCTTTTTAGAACTAGGAAATCCACAGATTTTTGCATCACATAGTTTTTCACACCATCATTTTCTATAATGCGCTGATACAAATAATAATTCCCATCTGTTATGATTGTAAGGGCTCAAAAACTGCCAACTTAAAACTCTTTTTGCCATTGTGAATTTGTGCATGGGGATTAAACTACCGAAAATATGTCAGTCAGTCATCTTCCAACCCACTATATCCTAAAACAGAGTCATGTGGGGGGGGTTTGGGGGTCTGCTGGAGCCAATCCCAGCCAGCACAGGGCACAAGGCAGGAACAAATCCCTGGGCAGGGTGCCAGCCCACGGCAGGGCACACACACCCACACACCAAGGACACACTAGAGACGATTTAGGATCATCAATGCGCCTAACCTGCATGTCTTTGGACTGTGGGAGGAAACCCATGCAAACTCCACGCAAGGAGGACCCAGGAAGCGAACCCGGGTCTCCTAGCTGCGAGGCAGCAGCGCTACCACTGCTCCACCTTGCCGCCCGTACCAAAAATATGTAATATTTTGAAACTTGCAAAAATCAGTCTTCAAATGTAAAGTAAAATATACCCTGAAAAGAAAAAAAATAGTTTAATTGAAGCAGTATACAGTATGTGAAATGGAAAATATTAGCAGATTATATTACAATTTAGATTTAATCAGTCCGTACATTTTTACCAACTTGAACTTCAGTATTCCAATAATTACAAAATTGATCTCCACAAGTGAATCGCTCAGAATAAAATTCAAGTGATTTAACGGTTCCTAGGTTAAAAAGTCTAATAGCAGTTAGACAGAAATTCACCAAACTAAAGAGTCTTCAAATGCTTCTTAAACACATTGAAGGGCTACATACAGTGGGTACGGAAAGTATTCAGACCCCCTTCAATTTTTCACTCTTTGTTATGTTGCAGCCATTTGCTAAAATCATTTAAATTAATTTTTTCCCTCATTAATGTACACACAGCACCCCATATTGACAGACAAAAAAAAGAATTTTTGAAATTGTTGCAGATTTATTAAAAAAGAAAAACTGAAATATCACATGGTCCTAAGTATTCAGACCCTTTGCTCTGTATTTAGTAGAAGCACCTTTGAGCTAATACAGCCTTGAGTCTTCTTGGGAAAGATGCAACAAGTTTTTCACACCTGGATTTGGGGATCCTCTGCCATTCCTCCTTGCAGATCCTCTCCAGTTCTGTCAGGTTGGATGGTAAACGTTGATGGACAGCCATTTTTAGGTCTCTCCAGAGATGCTCAATTGGGTTTAAGTCAGGGCTCTGGCTGGGCCATTCAAGAACAGTCACAGAGTTGTTGTGAAGCCACTCCTTCGTTATTTTAGCTGTGTGCTTAGGGTCATTGTCTTGTTGGAAGGTAAACCTTCGGCCCAGTCTGAGGTCTTTAGCACTCTGGAGAAGGTTTTTGTCCAGGATATCCCTGTACTTGGCCGCATTCATCTTTCCCTCGATTGCAACCAGTCGTCCTGTCCCTGCAGCTGAAAAACACCCCCACAGCATGATGCTGCCACCGCCATGCTTCACTGTGGGGACTGTATTGGACAAGTGACGAGCAGTGCCTGGTTGTCTCTACACATACCGCTTAGAATTAAGGCCAAAAAGTTCTATCTTGGTCTCATCAGGTCTGAGCATCTCTGGAGAGACCTAAAAATGGCTGTCCACCAACATTTACCATCCAACCTGACAGAACTGGAGAGGATCTGCAAGGAGGAATGGCAGAGGATCCACAAATCCAGGTGTGAAAAACTTGTTGCATCTTTCCCAAGAAGACTAATGGCTGTATTAGCTCAAAAGGGTGCTTCTACTAAATACTGAGCAAAGGGTCTGAATACTTAGGACCATGTGATATTTCAGTTTTTCTTTTTTAATAAATCTGCAACAATTTCAAAAATTCTTTTTTTTGTCTGTCAATATGGGGTGCTGTGTGTACATTAATGAGGGAAAAAATTTATTCAAATGATTTTAGCAAATGGCTGCCATATAACAAAGAGTGAAAAATTGAAGGGGGTCTGAATACTTTCCGTACCCACTGTATTTAAATGGCAAAATGAAAAAAAAAAAGTTTTATAATATGTGTGCATCTCAGGATGTGGCGGGATATTTTAAATAAATGTTGAGTATGTTTTAAGGCTTTTATTTTCATGTTTGACCCCATTTTAAACTGCAAGAACAGACCCAGTATTTTATTTAATATGTAAAAAGAATTGCTTCTCTTAAAAGGAATGTGCCACCTAAAAATGTAATTTTTTTTGACTGTTGCTTATCCTGTGTCATAAATAGTGGCGACCAAGAAAAATAGTTAATTTCATATTTTAATGGAGTAAAGATATCATAAATTCCTGATACAATGGACTCAATGACGTCAGAGATCAATGCTAAACAATAGCAAACAAAAACGTTCATGAAAAAAATCTCAGATTGCTCTTGTCGCAAGTATCCAGATCATATGCTCACAGCATCCCAAACAGATGTATTTTGGTAAAACATTTCTGTAAATTAATTTTGTTAACCACATTTAATAACGAGTGCACTGAAACAAGAAGGCGCCTTTGTTAAACGTGTGTATTTTGGCTAAAATATTGTTAAATAAGCCACTTCTACAAAATGCACTTGTGTATGACAGGTGATGTGTTAAAATAGAAACAAGCTTTAGAACTGAAGGCCTACGTCTCCACTTATTCTTAGGTTGTTAAGCCACAAATCCTGGGCGTTCAGGTTTTCATGGGCTGTTTGTGAAACTGTAGTGGTGAATTGTTCTCCTTTTTTATATCTCAGATATACCCAAATACCAGGCCTATTTTCTACCTAATCATTTCTTCAATAACCTTTCTTAAACTTATAATCTCTAGTTGCACACATTTCTCAGACCATGGTCTGTCATGTTAATACCATGCCAATGAATGACATGGCAGGACTGGTGCCCAATCAATGGGGTGGGCAGAAAGGTCAGTCTTCAGTTCGAATGCTCATTCTCATTTCAATGCACTCCACCTGATGGGTGGATTATGTGACACGAATAAATTGATATTTTTCATGGACATTTCTTTTTTTTTTCCTGTGCAGTTCTTAGCATTAGTACCCTCTGACCTCCATTGTATTAGGAGTTTTATCATTTTTTCTCTGTATGGAAATATGAGAACCATTTTTTCTTGGCCATCACTCTGCGCAAAACTGGGTAAGTAAGGTTAAATAAAAAAGATAATTTCTGGGTCAAGTATTCCTTTAAAAACAAAATTTCCTGTTTTAAATTGAAGGAATACTCCAGCCAAAAATTATATTTTTATTATGTTACTTACACCCTGTTCAGTAGTTTGTAATTATGGCTGACAAAATTAATCTCATGTTTTCATGCAGAACAAGAGAAAAGAAACTTATGATATAGTAGAATCCAGTAGTGACCAGTGCTCTAAAATGGCAAATGATATGAAAAATGTACATGGAATAATACAGGTGCTGGTCATAAAATTAGAATATCCTGACAAAGTTGATTTATTTCAGTAATTCCATTCAAAAAGTGAAACTTGTATATTAGATTCATTCATTACACACAGACTGATGTATTTCAAATGTTTATTTCTTTTAATTTTGATGATAATAGCTGACAACTAATGAAAGTCCCAAATTCAGTATCTCGGAAAATTAGAATATCAATTAAGACCAATGCAAAAAAAGGATTTTTAGAAATGTTGGCCAACTGAAAGGTATGAACATGAAAAGTATGAGCATGTACAGCACTCAATATTTAGTTGGGGCTCCTTTGGCCTGGATTACTGCAGCAATGCGGCGTGGCATGGAGTCGATCAGTCTGTGGCACTGCTCAGGTGTTATGAGAGCCCATGTTGCTCTGATAGTGGCCTTCAGCTCTTCTGAATTGTTGGGTCTGGAGTATTGCATCTTCCTCTTCACAACACCCCATAGATTTTCTATGGGGTTAAGGTCAGGCGAGTTTGCTGGCCAATCAAGAACAGGGATACAATAGTCCTTAAACAAGGTACTGGTAGCTTTGGCACTGTGTGCAGGTGCCAGGTCCTGTTGGAAAATGAAATCTGCATCTCCATAAAGTTTGTCAGCAGCAGGAAGCATGAAGTGCTCTAAAACTTCTGGTAGATGGCTGTGTTGACCTTGGACCTCAGAAAACACAATGGAACAACGCCAGCAGATGACATGGCACCCCAAACCATCACTGGACCTCAAGCAACGTGGATTCTGTGCCTCTTCTCTCTTCCTCCAGACTCTGGGACCTTGATTTCCAAAGGAAATGCAAAATTTACTTTCATCAGAGAACATAACTTTGGACCACTCAGCAGCAGTCCAGTCGAGACGCTTCTGACGCTGTCTCTTGTTCAAGAGTGGCTTGACACAAGGAATGCGACAGCTGAAACCCATGTCTTGCATACGTCTGTGCGTGGTGGTTCTTGAAGGACTGACTGCAGCTGCAGTCCACTTTTTGTGAATCTCCCCTACAGTTTTGAATAGGTTTTGTTTCACAATCCTCTCCAGGGTGCGGTTATCCCTATTGCTTGTACGCTTTTTTCTACCACATCTTGTCCTTCCCTTCGCCTCTCTATTAATGTGCTTGGACACAGAGCTCTGTGAACAGCCAGCCTCTTTAGCAATGACCTTTTGTGTCTTGCCCTCCTTGTGCAAGGTGTCAATGGTCGTCTTTTGGACAACTGTCAAGTCAGCAGTCTTCCCCATGAATGTGTTGCCTACAGAACTAGACTGAGAGACCATTTAAAGTCTTTTGCAGGTGTTTTGAGCTGATTAGAGTGTGGCACCAGGTGTCTTCAATATTGAACCTTTTCACAATATTCTAATTTTCCGAGATACTGAATTTGGGACTTTCATTAGTTGTCAGTTATAATCATCAACATTAACAGAAATAAACATTTGAAATACATCAGTCTGTGTGTAATGAATTAATCTAATATACAAGTTTCACTTTTTGAATGTAATTACTGAAATAAATTAACTTTGTCATGATATTCTAATTTTATGACCAGCACCTGTATAATTGGGGGAAAAAAATCACACGTTATTTATGTCACAGTTCATATGTCCTTTATCCAGTCATATGCTCAAAATGTGCAATATTTTTTACTAAAATATTATTAATAGTTGATTCTGGAAAACTCGTCATCTTTCTTAAACCGGAAAGACATTACTCGTAATACTGTGCTTTTGAATTGAAGATCTGCCGTACCCTCTCATTCACTGGTCAAGAGTCCCATCTTCAATTCAAAAGCAAAATGGTAAATACAATAACATGTATCTATCTGAAAGAAAGGAGTGAAACTGTACAAAAGGCAAAATAAATTCAAACGTACTGCAAACTAATTGTTCTTCCATAAAGTGAAAACAATATTGTGTGTAGGTTTTTAATAATTTGCTAATAATCTAGTGTTTTGGTTTTTATGTATAGGTTTTCAAAAAAACCCTTTCATTGTCCCTCCAAGTTATGATTTTTGGGCCCCTTGGATTGGTTTCTACACTAGGAAAGAAGACCTTGTCCTAAATACGGAACATGCCAAGCTTACTACAAATACTCTGGCTTCGGAGGTAATAGGCCCTGAAATGACAGTCAACAGGCTTGCTGACGAACTTCTGAATCTGAAGGTAACTTTTATATTTTTAATATTTTATAAAGCAATGTGAACATACAAAAAAAAATGTATATATTTTATATATTATAAAATTCAGGTGGAAGAAGTGAGGCATCTATGCGAACAATGTGGTGTGGACCCCAACGGCTCTAGGATGGACCTTCTGCTGAGGCTCAGAGAGCAGATGATGAAGTCAAGATCCTCATTTGACAAGATATTCGAGAAAGTTTGGGGAGCCTCTGGTAATTTCCTGTCAGTTTACTACGTTGATAGGGGGATTGGGTTAGAAGAGCCTCCCTGGTTAAGTTAACATCTCCTTGCATATTCTCTTTGATTAGGTGGTTGGGCAGTAATCACGTGCCCCTGTGGAGTGGTGTACTCTATTAAACGTAACATCAGAGCAGAGTCTCCAAGAGATTTTGCAGATCTCTTGCTCTCATGGAAGCACATACCAAATGTGTCCATTTATGAATTTGCTGGAGGCCTAGCAACTCATACGAACCTAAGGGAATGTAATACTTTGCCATTTAGCCCTCATGTGGGACGACTGCTCAGCCCTCTACCAGAAAATGTTGAAAAGGCAGAGAAGGGTGAACTGACCGTAGACCTGCCCTGGCTTATGGGTAAGAAGGCAGAAGAAGATCCAGATTGCCATCCCCTAACTGGATCGTCGGAGCATTATGCACTCTATAACACCTTTCATGGAAGCAACACCAAAGATCCAAGAGATGTCCTTAGAAAGTCAGATTTGATTCCACAGCTAGCTGGTTGGATAAGAAGTGACACAGTGGAGCAGTTGTTTGCAAGTATGAGGAAGAACAACTACTTTATGAACAGTATGACTCCATCCATGCAAGTATTTCTTACACGAAACATCATTCACCACTACAACAGTTCAAAGAATGAGAAGACCAGCTGCTCAGTGAACCAGGAGAACGAGACAACAGAGCAATAAAAGCAGGTATTATTCTTGTGCAGTTTTGTATAGTTTACGGTTACCAGCGTATTGTCAAAGATCACATATTCTGGCCAAAGTTTTATATCTTTATTGTGATTGGTGCTCTTGAGAAGACCGCAAACCCAGAATAACACTCAGACACCAGAAAATGAAGCTAGGTGGGGTTTATTGCAGGGTAAAGGGTTTTAAGAGAAGAACAAGAGTGCAGGAATACACACAAGAGTTTGAAATAACAAATAATAAGCTATAGTAACTACCTTTCTCCTCCTGTTCAAATCCCACTACCCACACGGTGTGACCCTAAGCAAGTCAGTTGATCTGCCTGTGCTCCAATTGGAAAACCAAAAGAAATGTAACCAGTAAGTCGCCTTGGATAAAGGGGTCAGCCAAATAAGTAAATGTGAATGTATTCAGACCCCTTCTTTTTTAACACATTTTGTTGTGTTGCATCTATGTATTAAAATGATTTGTTCATTTTTCCCCACGTATCAAGGAACTCTCAATACCCCAGAATGACAAAGCAGGATTTTAGAAGTTTTTGCAGATTTATTAAAAATAAAAAACTGAACTATCACAATGACACGTTCAGACTGTTTACTGAGTACTTCATTGAAGTCCCTTTGGTAGTATTTCCAGACTGAAGTCTTCTGGGGTTTGACACGACAAGCTTTGCACACCTGGATTTGGAGATTTTTCTGTCATTCTTTTCTTCAGATGCTCTCGGGCTCTGTCAGGTTGGATGGAGAAAAATAAATTGGATGGGGTCCTGAATACTTTCTAAGTTCACTGTATGCCACTGGTGCTTCCTCTTCTACCTCACTGCCAGGCGAGTACTTGCCTCTTCTCCATACCTGACTTCAGGTCCCCCGAGGAACACTTCTAGGTCATCTAAGCCCACCTCAGAGGAGTATGGCTCAACACTAGGAGCTCCCTCAGGTGCCTTTGCAAAGTAGAAACATTTTGACTTTCATTTTTGAAAGACCTGCTGAGCCATCTTTGTGCCATGTTGATAACATGTTGGCACCTTGTTATATTCCTATTGCACTCAACCAAAAAATGCATATTAATTATGACATCATCACAAGATGTCCGAAACTGCCTGAGGTGAATAATTTTCAAATGTCTTGGATCCTAACTAATTATCTGAGGAGGGGGGTGGGAGAGATGCACAACTTGGGCCAAAAGATTAGGACCATACTTTAGAAGAGGGGCCAATGCACGAGTCGTGATGTCAACTACACAACTACAGTACATATCACCCAGTTGTTGTCCCCTTTATAATGCCATCCAGCTCATGCTGCAAGTCATAGTGAAACAGTCTGTGAATTTTCTTTTCGTGATGGAAACAAAAATGAGTTTGAGTTAAGTGCCTTGTTTGTGAAAGGTGTCACGGTCAATCTTGAATAGATGTTATTTATTGTGACTGTCTGGACACACATTTTCATGTGACCGTCTTTTCAAATGTGTTGTTTTTCAGTTCCGAATTCATTATGTTAACCATGGGATGTTTAGAGTGTGGAAAGTCGTCCACTGGGATACAACAAACATGGCCAAAATGGAGTTTAGAGGGGTTTCTGCTCCGCCATAGATTTTCCAGGATTCTGTTCAGCAGACTGACTCTACCGGGCTGGATGAACGCGTAATGTACATACAGTAGTTCCATATAGGAAATGGCAGGATGGCCGAGTGTGGCTAAATGCTATTTTATTATACTTATTAATGCTGTTTGCTGTATAAATAAACATTCATTTTTATGCACACCCACTACTCTGGCAGTTTTTAACAGACTAATGAATGGATGGTTTTATTTTGTTTTTTTTTGGCTAGCACATGACAGTCACCCACTCTGTGATGGGCTTGTGCGCAATGCTTGTTGGGATAGGCTACTGCTTTCTCACAGCCCTGCTCTGGATAAATGGGTCTAGAGAATGGCAGGCCTATGATCACCAAAAATGCAGACTTTTTCATATTGCTATGATAAATGCACAGCAGAAAAGACGTTAACAAATATCAGGTGGCAGATCAACTCATTACTGAAACTTTGGAAAGCGGTGGGAAGACGACAGAAGGTAAATCACACAAGGCTGACAGAGGCAGAGGGCATTTTATATTTGACCTCTTGGAACCATTGCAACTGTTACTTTGAAAGTGCAGAGCAGAAACGCAGTTGGACACCCTTTTAAATGTTCAAGGACCAATATGTGAAAACTGGAACAATTTATTTTGCATTTTTTTGTGGCAAGTTTTATCTCAAGCAGAGACAGACTGACCAAGGCATACATGTATTTACTTACTAGCTGATGTTACCTGGGTAAGAAAGTGGAGAGGTACAAGGTAACTGTACGTGATAAATGACACGCTTTATTCCTTACAAATTTGTTTTTTTTTTTTCATACAGTATTCTAGATTTTCTTTCCGGTGCAAAGAACTTCAAATTGTAATTAATGACTCTACTGAGAATAAGAGAGGACGTTGGGAGCACGTGACTGATTACAGCATGTTGCTGCATCCACCACACAGATTGCACCATACTGATCACATGGTCGCATTTCTTGCAACTTGCTGTGACACAGCTGTCACAAACCTGACTTATGCTGCAGTGGCACCTGTGTTCCAAATTTCAGTTCTGTGTTTTCAAAAACAAAGTTGTGCCTAAAGAACAAACAGAGACGTTGCTTTACATATGTACAGGTGCAACTCAATAAATTAGAATATCATCAAAGTTAATTTATTTCAGTAATTCAATTCAAAAAGTGAAACTCCTAGATTCATTACACACAGAGTGATATATTTCAAGCATTTATTTCTTTTCATTTTGTTGATTATGGCTTATAGCTAATGAAAACCCAAAATTCAGTAGTTCAGAAAATGAGAATATTGTGAAAAGTTCAATACAGTATGGTAGACTCCTGGTGTGACACTCCACTCGGCTAATTAATCCAAAACACCTGCAAAGGTGTCCTGAGCCTTTAAATGGTCTCTCAGTCTGGTTCAGTAGGCCACACAAACATGGGGAAGACTGCTGACTCATTGCTAAAGAAGCCAGCCGTTCACAGAGTGTTGTGTTGTATTCAAGCATATTAATGGAAAGTTGAGTGGAAGGAAAAAATGTGGCATAAAAAGGTGCACAAGCAACAGGGATAACCGCAGCCTTGAGAGGATTGTGAAGCACAGTCCATTCAAGAATTTGGGGGATATTTACATGGAGTAAACTGCGGCTGGGGTCGGCGCTTCAAGAGCCACCACACACAGACGTATCCAGGACGTGGGCTACAACTGTCACGTTCCTTGTGTCAAGCCAGTCCTGAACTAGAGACGTCAGAAGCATCTTACCTGGGCTAAGGAGACAACGGACTGGCCAGTTAACAGCTCAGTGGTCCAAACTCCTCTTTTCAGATGAAAGTAAATTTTGCACTTCATTTGGAAATCAAGGAGTCTGGAGGAAGAGTGGAGCGGCATAGAATCTAAGTTGCTTGAGGTCCAGTGTGAAGTTTCCATAGTCAGTGATGATTTGTGGAGCCATGTCATCTGCTGGTGTTGGTCCACTGTGTTTTATCAAGTCCAAAGTCTACCAAGAAATTTTAGAGCACTTCATATTTCCCTCTGCTGACAAGCTTTATGGAGATTTCATTTTCCAGCAGGACTTGGCACATGCCTACACTGCCAAAAGTACCAATACCTGGTTTAATGACCATGGTATCACAGGGCTTGATTGGCTAGCAAACTCACCTGACCTAAACCCCATAGAGAATCTATGAGGTATTGTCAAGGAAGATGAGGGACTCCAGCCTGAACAATGCAGATGAGCTGAAGGCTGCTATCAAAGCATCCTGGGCTTCCATAACACCTTAGCAGTGCCACAGGCTGATCGCCTCCATGCCACGCCGCATTGATGCAGTAATTCATGCCAAAGGAGCCCCGACCAAGTATTGAGTGCGTACATGGACATACTTTTCAGTAGGCCAGCATTTCTGTATTAAATATAATTTTTTTTTATTGGTCTTATGTAATATTCTAATTTTCTTAGATACTGAATTGAGTTTTCATTACATGTAGGCCATAATCGGCAAAATGAAAAGAAATAAAAGTTTGAAATATATTACTCTGTGTGTTTCACTTTTTGAATCGAATTACTGAAATAAATTAATTTTTCGCTGATATTGTAATTTATTGAGCTGCACCTGTACAGATCTGTAAGGCCATGGTTTACTGTTTGGGTCAGTTTTCTAGAATGCTCACTTTAAGGAAAATGTAAAACCGATGTCACATTATGAAGATGTTTAGTTGCCGAGTTATGCCACACTTTGTGATCTTGTCACTGGACCTTGTCAGTTTACATAACTGAAGACCACTGGACATGTCTCATTTAGTGACTGTGTGACGACCTTCCGGCTTAGCCTCACTTGGCCCTTTCTGTGACGGCCTGTATGAAGGATTAGCAGATACAATAAGTTCAGCCGCAGTCTCTGCACTTTTTCTTTTTTCCTTTCTGCTATGGTACATAAAACAAACGGTCTGTTCTTATGTCTGTGAGCTCCACAGCACTTATGTTCCTACTCCTCGTCGCTGCCTTCTATGCTTTGTACTTGTGTATGAACATTCATTGGTTGTCCGCTCTCATCCACACCGAGCGCAGTCCTACAACTATAAAGACAAAATTAAACTTGCTTGAGTCCATCAGAGAGAGTTGGACTAGTTGGACTGAGTCACTTCATGGGAGTGCAACGCCGCCTGCCTCTGACTTGCTAAGACAATAAATGAAGGTTATGACTAAAAATCGCTGGAACGGTCGTCTGATGTGACACAAGCATAAGGGAAATTGGACACTCGTCATGCATCATGAAATGTTATAATAAGCCCTTACATTTAATCTGCCACACGTGAACATGCCAAGGAGTCACCAATGAAAATGATTTGTGAATGTGTACCACCACTGTCCAGTCCTATCCTGGTCAGCAAGGCCCCCTGGTAAACTGATTTCTTAGAAAATGTCGTACCGCTTTTTTTTTAATAGCTATTTTTATGGGTTCACGCAGGTTGGCTTGTTACCCCCTCAAAACCAGTAGGTGTCCTTCTTGACGCCAATCTTCTTTAGTCGTCCTTTGCGATATGCGCTGTTTGTACATTGCAACCTGTAGAAAGTGCATCACTTGACACCGTAAGAGAAATAAGTCACTTGGGTATTAGTAAAGCAAACATTTTAATAAGAAAATATAAAAAGCAGCTGGCCAGCAGCATTTACGAATGAATAGTATATAATAAGCATCGTTATATACAAGAGGCATGAAATAATGATAACCACCCCTGACTGACATGTAGAACAAATACACATAAATAATTAAATAAGTCAAATCCAGACGGCAATACGAATGAGTAACAATATTCACACACTGACTTGGCTTTGTGTTTCCTTGCGCCCGGCGCTGTCCCTGGCTCATTTATACAGGCTTAAACTTGGACTCTGGTAGAAGCACATGTAGGCATCGCACAGCAGGCGCCTGGCACTCCCCTGGATGCTCTTATGGTCGAGTTCTTGAAGTTCTGCTGCAGACATCTGCAAGTAGGGTGCCACCTCCGGACAGGGAGACACACATGGGATATTGAAGCCATTCTGGCCACCTGAAGAGAGGAAAACATAAAGAATATCCAAAAAATTATTTATACATCAAGGGAAAATAAAAAATGCTTTCTACTAGATGATGATTTCTACTGTCGATGGATTACATATCAATATTCTGTGACAGCTGACAGTGCATTTCCAATGTTTGTTTAGTGTGTTCAGAATTAGGATAAACACTCGCCGAGGGGCCTCCTTTTGTTCTCAAAACAGCATGGTCCTCATGCAAAATCCTCCTCAAAGACGTGCTATTAATGCCGAAGGCAGAACGCACTGAACGTCCAGGAGACTGCAAAATTGATGCCCTTACAGGTTGGATGTTTTCAGGTGTTCGTACAGTCCGAGGAGATTTTCTGCTCAATTTTGTAACCATCTGTCTAAATTTAGCCACCCACTGAAGAATTGTTTTCCGATTTGGGATGTCACTGTTGGGAGGAATACTGATGATGGTCGAATGAAAACTACAAGGGATTGCCTATCAAAGGAGCCCCCCTCCCAACTTGGCTGCCTCTACCTCGCGCAATGACCTTGAGAAATGTGGTGCTTCATTTTGGCTCACCCTGTATATCCGCAGGGGTATGCAAAAAACTACATTTAATGGTGAATTTCACAGAATGGTATCCGTTCTCTCTGTTCAGTCACAATCTGTCATGTGTCGACTCCCCCTTTAGTGTGTGTAACTTGTAAACACTTATGTCACATGTTCTGATGAGGAAACATAGCGTGACTGCTTATTATCTGCAGGCGTAAGAAACATTTGGTAAACTAGTATTGTTAAATGTTAAATGTTCGAAGCATCATACACTGTTAATTATTGAGGGCCTAATGCAGGCTAGGCTCGCAACATACCTGAGCAGTTAATAGTTTTAATTAATGGATGATGTACCGTATGTACTCGCATATAAGTCGGGTCTTGAAACCCGACAAATCAATCAGAAAATCAGAACTCGACTTACGAGATGCCGTTCAAAAATGCGACACTTAATTTTTTTTTTTTGTTACGTCTTCTTGCCTCCTCCAATCTCGCACCAGTTCTCAGATACATCGAATTTTGTTGCAGCAGCGCAGATTCCAATTTCTTTCACTACTTTAATGACTTTTAATTTAAAACAAGCTTAGTATTTTTTTCGAACACTCCATCGTAGATAAGGGATGTTAAGATAATATTGTGCACCCTTAGTGTAAGCTGCATGTCCCAGAAGCGTAATAGGCCAGGGTACCTGCACAAGTAAAGAGAGAGTTGCAGTCTGGGAAAAAGCATGCAATGTTATCCTAATATACACAAGGGCGGGTGCCCGTAAAGATGGCAGGGCTGCTTGACCCTCTCCTTACACAGCCAGATCCAACTCTCACTCTTTTGACCGAGCTGACAGCTTGGGTACAACCTGAGATGCTTTAAGAGTAACGGAGGGCACAAGATGCAAAGACAGCACGTGCTATTAGTTGGAGGTCTACTGTGGTGTATCTGGGGAAGAAGTGGGGCCACCCTGACCATGGAAGTACAAAATATCTATTTAATATGCTAAAGTAGGCTTGTTCAATACTTCATTTACAGTCAGGTCCATAAGTGTTTGGGCAGTGATACAATTTTCAGAATTTTTTTCTCTGTACACCACCACAATCGATTTGAAATGAAATAATGAAGGGTTTAACAAAAACGTTGAGTCATTTAGAAAAGACAGCCATTTTTATATATGGTCTGCCAGTCTGCCATTTTATATATGGTCAGGGGCTCAAAAGCATTTGGACAAACTAACATAATCATAAATATAATGATCATTTTTAATGCTTGGTTGAAAATCCTTTACAGCTCATGACTGCCTGAAGTCAGTAGCCCAAGTGTGGGGTTTTCACTGCAGTTTTGCTTTGCTAGGCCTTTACGGCAGCTGTCGTCAGTTGTTGCTTGTTTATTGGGTTGAGGTCAGTTGACTGACTTGGGCATTGAAGAATATTCCACTTTTTTGCATTGAAAAGCTCTTGGTTTGACTTCACAGTATGTTTTGCCTCGTTGTCCATCTGTACTGTGAAGCGTCGTCCTATCAGTTTTGCAGCATTTGGCTGAATTTGAGTAGACATTACAGTCCTGTACACTTCAGAATTCATCCTGTTACTTTTTCAGCAGTCACTTCATCAATAAACACCAGTGACCCATTTCCATTGGCAGTCAGTCATGCATGCCCATGCCACAGCACTGCCTCCACCATGTTTCACAGATGGTGTGGTATGTTGCAGATCATGAGCTGTTCCTTCTCTTCTCTATATTCTTTTCTATCCATCATTCTGGTATATATTTATCTAAATTTCATTTTTGGTAAAGTCTAATCGGTCCTTCCCGTGCTTGAGGTTTACCAGTGGCTTTCACTTTGTGGTAAACCCTCTGTCTTTTCTTCCATGAAGTCTTGTCTTGATTTGGCAATAATAGGTCTACATTTGTAGAGTGTTCTTGGTTTGGTTTCTTCACCAAGGAAAGAATTCTGCGATCATTCAGCACACTTGTCTTCCATGGTTGTCCAGGCCTTCTGGTGTTGCTGAGCTCACCAGTGTGTTCCTTCTCTTTAAGGATTCACCAGATGGTTGATTTGACCACTCCGGGTGTTTCTGTGAGCTCTCTGATGGGTCTGTTTTGTTTTTTCTGCCTTATGGTGGCCTATTTTTACTTGCATAGACAGCTCTTTGGACCTCATATTGAGAGTTCACAACGTCACCTTCAAAATGCAAATTCCACACTTGAAATCAACTGCAGATTTCTACCTGCTAACAGTTAATGAAATAATGAGGGACCTGCTCACACCTGGCTATCGAACAGCTTGTCAGTCAATTGTCTGAATGAAAATGGGAGCACCATGTATAAAACGTGGCTCGTGATATTTCTGTTAAACCTTTTGAATTAATTCTGAAAAGTGAACAGATCAATCATGTAATTATTTCTTCATTTCAAATCCATTGTGGTGGCATATAGAGCCAAAATGTATAAAAAATTGTGTCAATGTCCAAATACCTATGGACCTAACTGCATCTTAGAAACATTGTGCAGAAATTGATTTATTTTTACTTTGGCTACTTTTTACTTTCTGTCCTTCAGTGCTGTTTGAATAGCAGTGATGCTGCAGCAGAGCAGTCTAACAGTAATAAAGAGGGGGTCTTACCTTCACGATCTGCCATACTGTCAAAGAACAGCCAATCCGTGTCCTCAGATCCGTGCTTGACAAAACTGACATAGTGACTGGTCTCAATGCACAGCACAGCATAAAGGTCTAAGGTCTGCCGTGGAAAGAGCCGCAGCTCCATCTCTTCTTCAGGCAGCAGTCTCTCTGGAATCTGTAGAGGCTCCGGCCTGTGAGAATGCCGCTGTCTATGCCTGTGAACCTGCAGGGAGATATGAAACTTTCAAGACCAGAGAAGAAGAAAAGGAGAAAAAGTGAATTCTCATAGGAAAACAATTCATGCCAAACTGAGTGGCTGGGCTGAGAATTCTTCAGTTCATTTATACAATAATGGATAACAGTTACTGAGTGAGTGGATGTGGGTGGGTGGGAATTAATGCCCTACATAGGAGTGACACTGCATCCTGATGATGATGATGATGAACTAGGTAAGTGGACACTTTAAATAAATGGCAGAGAGCATGTTCTTAGTTTTCATCCTTCATATGAAATATGTGTGTGATAAGTTATATGGAGGCTAGTGAGGGTTCATGCATGAATGTGCCAAGTGACTCTCTAGTACTTCTTCCAAGGTTAGTTCCTGTTTTGGGCCAGGTGCTGCTGGGAATGTCTCAGGCTCCATGTATGTCTTTTACTGAAAAAAGCAGGTTTCCTTTTGGTGTAGATTTTAAATCATTAAGAAAGTACAATAAATAAAATCTCAGCTTGTATATTTAGCCCAGAAGGGCAGAGGCACACACAATGGAGAGTCCCATCTTTCTAAATATTACATAAACACTTTTGTTCTTGTAAAGAGGAAGCGAGACATTTTGACCAAAACTGTCCCGTGCCTGGACAATGTCACTTGTTACTTCCACAGTGTCGTGTGTGCAGTAAAGTAACTGACACAGTGGACAGCTAATGTTCCACATCCTTGCTACCCTTAGTTATTTTTTAAATGCTAAGCTTGTAGACAGTGCCGGTGCTTGGTTATTTTGCACCCTAGGCCAAGCTTATTAGTGCGCCGAAGCCTGTGCAGCTGGGTTTGTAATGGGCTAGAATTCAGTATTTTAAAGAAAAGGCAAAATTTCCGGAAACTTCTGCTGCAGGTTATTGTTGATGGCTATCTACAGGACATAAATATTTACCTGTCTTGCAAAAGAGTTACCTGCTTTGAATAGTCAGACAGCTTTGATTTAGTATCTCATCCACACACAATGTGAAAGTAGGGTGAAATGACACCTTTTATTGGCTAACTAAATAGATTACAAATGCAAGCTTGCCTGATGAAGGGGCCTTAGCTGCCTCGAAAGCTTGCATTTGTAATCTATTTAGTTAGCCAATAAAAGGTGTCATTTCACCCTACTTTCTCCTGTATCAATCTATGGCTAACATGGTACAACACTCTACTGCTACACACAATGTGATGATACACAACTGCCTGCTTCCTTGGAAAATTAATGAGTTCTGAGGACATTGGTTTCTAATCAGGTACTTTTTGATGGCTGACAACAATACTATTGTTGAACCAAAGTAAATGTGTTTACACTATTTGTTCTGCTGAGGAAATTGGCATGCACCATTGTTTAACTGATCGTCATGTTGATCTATGTAGAGATTGAAGCATTTGTATATTTCTGGGTAAATGAGAATAAAGAAGAACAGAGAAGTATGGTCTGAGACTCATGACTGCTGCCTGCTTCTTTTACGCTTTTTCACCATATTGCTGTGGTTACACCCTGTAGCAACAGTGGCTTGCACCTGGCTCATGTTCCCCTGGGCCTGAGGCCGGTAACGGGTTTTTCCCTCTCTTATAATCTGCGCCTTAGCCGAATGCCTAATTTGTCTTAATGCTAGCGCTGGCTCTGCTTGTAGGTGCAACCCAAACATATGCATGATGTCCTAACTGGTGACTCTAAGTTGCCCCAGTGTGTTCGACTGCATTTTGCCCTGTACACACCAGCAACCCATCCAGGGTTGGTTCTTTCCTTCCTTGTTCCCAGGGTAGCTGGGATAGGCATTGGGATCACATGCCCTGAATTGAATAAGTAGGTTAGCTAATGGAAGGATGGAGATCAGGGAGATGTTGGATTGTTTGGCAGCCCACAATCAGCACAAACCTTAGATTTGTACCACTGGACGGTAAGCCGATGTTCTGCATTACTGCACATGATTCAAAGTGCCTTTGACATAAAAGTGCAGTATGACCATGTCTTTAGATTAATTCAACTCACAAGTGCATGAAAAATAATTCCAAACTCGAGGATTATCCAATCGAATTTTGACAAACATGATGCAAGCACACAGGAACTTACTATTGAAAAATGCTCTCCACCTTACTACTCTGTCATGGATCCCATTTGTCCTTTAGTTCTTTTGAATGGTGGTCCCATGGAATGGTGGCTGTTTAAGACATTTTGGCAGGGCAGACACAACTCGAAAATCTACCTACAGGCCCAAACTTTCTCCATGCGGGTAATTTGTCACTGATGGCAGTTCTGTGGCTTTGCAACCCCTTTCAGACGGTTAGTAATCAATAGCTTTTCAGGAAATGGCATTACCATGATGCACTGTTAGAGCCAGTGTTCTGATGGTAAAGGCCAAGTGTAGTCAGATTCATGCTGGGATGTGTTTGCCTAACTCAGGTGAGATGGTTAAACAAAGACTTCAAACACAAGATCAAAATGATCCTTTAAATTGGTAGTAGTACTAGTAGGAACTGCTATAACTTTTGAATATGCATCAAGGAGCGCTGTGCTCAAGACTGTATAACATTCTGGTGAGACCACAACTGGAGTATCGTGTGCACTTCTGGTCACCACACCATAAAAAAGACACAGCCACAGTAGAAGCTGCGCAGAGAAAGGCAACCAGTGCACCACTGGGGTAAAGAATATGTTTGAAACTGACAGGCTAAGAGAATTAAATGTCTTTAGTCTGGAGTAGCAGCAAAACTCCTTGTGTTAAAGCGTAACCACGTACTTGAGGACACTGGTAGAAGTTAAGAAGAAATGCACGCCAGAAAGCTCTTCTTCACAGAAATCTTCCTGGCAATCAGGAACATAGGGCAATGCCATATATCTGGAGCACAAACTCGTAACAACTTACAAAAAGTACCTGGATGAGTTATGGGGTCTCTTTTCATTATGTTCATATGTTGTGAGGTCCTCAAAACTGCACATCAGAAAGGTGTGTAAATTACGCTAATTGGTGACTGTATATTAGCTTGGATGTGAGCCTGAATGAGCCCTGGGTGAGCTTTTGCCCTGCTCAGGTGGGTCCCTGCCTTCTTCCCAAAACTGCAGATACAGGCTGTGCAACCTGACCTCTGAACTTGGAAAAAGCAGGTACACCAGATGGATGGACTGACTGACCCATGAAAAGAATGGACCCATTTCCCTGTACAGCACTGTACATGTGGAGACTTATTACCAACTATCTTATTTTTATGCATGATTCTTACAGAATCAGAATTTTCATGGCCTAAATCTGTTATCTTCAGTGTGAGTCTGAGGCTTAACTTCTGTCTTTGTTTCAGGGTCATACTCACCTGTTGGCTGCAGGTGGTGCAAAACTGCTTGATCTTTCCAGGGTTGATATCTTGCTCTTCATAGCATTTGCTGCACTCCACCACTGCCAGCCTCTGGCAAATACTACACTCTCGTGGTGCTGAAAGGGACAAAGCACAGTGCAAAGAGACATCAGGTAATGCGGTGGGCTTGGGACAGCAGGCTGCTTGCTGCTTGTGCTGATCGACACATTTACAACACAAAAGACGCTGATGGAGAGGTGTGAAGGAATTTAAGGTGGGCCGGGATTATGAGTTTTTTTGTAGCCGTCGGTAATTCTAGTGTTAAGTAGGCTGATGACAGCAACTTCCTGGACCTGAATAACAATAATGACATGGCTTACTGAGGAGAGTTTTGCTTTCAGACACAATGGTGCCAAAATGACATACTCTCCCTTTTAAGGTCAGATAAATCAAGAAGCTGGTCATACTCTGCAGGGAGCAGGAGGAGGCACACTATACTCCCATCTACAGAGGAGGGGATGCAGTGCAGAGGGTCTGCAGCTTTACATTTCTTCAAATCACAATCAATGAAACCCTTAAATGGGCACAATGCTTCTCAGCTATTGCTAAGAAGGTCTTTACCTAAGAAGATTTCTAAGGAAGGACTGGATGCCTCTATTTCAGGTCACCAACTTCAACGGGTGCACAGTGGAGTCCACTCTGATTGGCTGTACAACATTCTTAGAATATCCCTGGCATGCAGTTCAGGACATCCTGCACAGTGCTGTGCAAAAGCAAGTATACCCCATGTAATGTCTTTTTTCCTCTTTTTTAACATATCTGGATATAATAACATTTAATCTTCATTTAAACAGTACCTTTGGAGCAAGATTATGTAGTTGAAGAAAAAATGAAAATGTGACTTTGTAATAATTTATTCATTATACCATTTCTGTATGTGGAAAAAGTAAGTCCACTCTTGGCTCTAACAGCTGGTATTGCCCCTCAAGCTGACATTTCCTATAACTGTCTAGTAGTCTTGGACATCGACTGGGATAAAGTTTTTTTTTCCCCCAAACCTCCATATAGAATTCTTGCAGATGGAGATATTTGAGGGATATCTTACGTGCACTGCCCATTTCAGATCTCCCCAAGGCATCTATCTCACTGGGCATTCAGATCTGGGCTTTGACTTGACCATTCAAGAACTCTCTTTTTCTCAGTTTTCAGCCATTCATCAGTGAGGTTACTGGTATGTTTAGGGCGACTGTCATGTTGCAAGCTCCACTATCAGTTGAGCCTCAATCCTCAGGAACAATTAAAAAATTACACTGGATTTTATGATAGTGAGATGCCCAGGACCTGATGCAGCAAAGCAGCCCCAAACTATAAAATTTCAACCACCATGGTTTACAGTTAGTGTTAGGTTTTTCTGGTCACCATGATGCAATTCTGTTGTGTTGTTCTAGAGACTTCTTTCAGAATCTCGAATTTTAGTCTCAATCTGAACTTGCTGGGCGGCCAGGCCTGAATAGGTTAGCAGCTGTTTGATATCTTCTCTATTTGTAGATGATATTCCAGAAATTGTGAATAGTTGATTTCCAAGTGTTTGGATACCTTTTTAAATCCCTTCTAAGGGTCATAGACATCTATAACCTTTCTGAAGTCCTCAGAGAGCTCTTTCAATCTAGTCATGGTGATAACACACACTTCAACAACAAAGAGCCAACCAAAGTAAATACCTTGAGCTTTACATCTGACAGGTTCCTGGCGATATCCTCTATAAAGATGTTCTAATCCAGCATTTCCCAACCCAACTCCGGCTGAAACCCACAACGCTTTGACGGTTATACTCGATTTACAGCGGCAGCATCACAGGTGGACTGCAGCCAATCCTGGCTGACTTCCCCAACTTCCGCTCGATTCATCAAGAAGGAATAGCATTGACGATTGTGCTTGATTCTTCTAACGCTCCAGTGATTGCGTGGGAACCCTGTAAAGTTTTAAAATCCCCTTAGGGAAAAATAAAATATAGCTAATCTAATCATTTTGTTTATCTTCAACTACTTTTGTATTGTGTTCCTGAGGTGGCCGTCATCAATTGGCCATCTAGCTCTGTGAAGAGGATTACTGACTTTTCTGTTAATAATAATAATTCATTACATTTATATAGCGCTTTTCTCAATACTCAAAGCGCTGTCCACACAGGGAGGAACCGGGAAGCGAACCCACAATCTTCCACAGTCTCCTTACTGCAAAGCAGCAGCACTACCACTGCGCCGTTGTATTTATCCCATTTTTTGACAACCAACCTGGAAGGGGTTCTCTCTCTGAATTGCCTTTGTCAAGATTTCTTCCATTTTTTTCCCTATAAAGGTCTTTTTTGGGTGTTTCTCCTGGGAGGCTGTCAAAAAACGGCCATTTAAAGAAATTTAGATATTCCTTGTGTGATTTTGGACTATAAGTGAAATAAATTATTGTTGTTGTTTATCAGAGTGGTCAGTTCAGTTCTTTCCTATTTTTCATGTGCTATTGGCATGACTTTTCCAACAGGTGAGAGCACAGGTTGTCAAGACGTTCTGGATTTATTTTGTGATTGCATTGTTAACGTGACTGTTTGATGCCGTTTCAATGAACACAGTGGATCTGCCATACATATACTTGTGTTCCTTTGGCTTCTTTCCATATTAAATCACAAAAAGTAACATGCCTCAATATTTATCTAGCCAAACAATGCTAAAAGTGAAGTACTGGTATGATGTTACCTTCAGGATAAAAAGCACTGGGCCTGTAAGGCCACCCCGACAAGACTCTGGATGTATGCAGAGTGAGAGAAACAGAAGGGCCCACTCATAACTTACTGTCATCCAGCAGGTCAGTGATGTCCAGGTGACTGGAAGGCAGGATGGCATTGAACATTTTGAAATCCTTTCCAAACCGTGGCATCTGTATGATTAAACATGATGGGGCCTGCAAAACAGCACAAGAGATGTTTTCCACTAAAGGAAATAACAAAATCTAGAGCTCTTAAATTTGTAAGGGTCTGCTGCATTTTACTCAGAATATTGTCAAAAATATTTAATTCCTTTCAACTTATACAGAAGTGCCATTAACACATCAGAAACCACACACACACACACACACACACTTTACTGATGTGAAGAGAGGCCCCTTGCTTGTAGCACTAAAAAGTAGGTTGTGCTGCAGACTGCAAATGCAATATGTGATGTCATGACATGACGCTGACGTTGCAGCACATCGGAGCAAAAGTGAGGCAGGAGATGAGCCACAACACAGACAGCCTCCACAACTATTTGAAAGCTCTGCAATACCTCGCAGCAGCAGACAGCTAGACTCCCAGGCAAGGTGATTCTGGTCACAATAACCTTCTCACTGCCAGACGGATTAAGTATGAAACCTAGCACAAGTGCCAATTTACAGGAATACATAGAAGGCACAACAGGAGTTTGGTGCATTTACACTCCATAGCGTTTAAACATGGATTTTTTAATTCAGTGGTATACATAATGAAAGGCCAAGGTACAAAAACATGGCTGTCTAAAGTTAAGGCAGGTAAATTGGTTGTGGTACATAAGGTCACAATTTCTTCAAGAAACACCCAAGCAACCCATGCCATCTTCTGATTTCTGGAAGAACTAGTGAAGAAGCTTTACATGTAATATGGGAGACTCCGTTTTTGTTTAATGAACACACAGTTAGCTGTGTGACACACTTCACCAGGCCATCCACCCAGGTTCAGGTGCCTCTTCAAGACCCACTTCATCGCAAACCACCTTACGTTTCAACTCTCCAAGACTCTGCTCTCCTCCAGATATCTGCAGTTCGTTTTCATCTCATTGACCCTCGAATTATAGGGCCTTGATTTGTATTTAGCTTGTCATCTGCTCTCGGCACGGCTGTCCCAAACTTCTTGTATGATACCATTTTAGAGAAAGAGAGCAAGCTATCTCTAATCTATCCTTTTAATCCTTATAATTATAACTACCAACGTAACAATAAGCTGCATGGCAATAACTCGTGGGAAAATTGGAAATTAAGGTTAAAGCTGTCTCACTTCCAGTTAAGACTACAAAATGACGTCAACAATTCACAATCAAAGTCTCTAAGTTTGTGAGCTGGAATGTTAAAGGCCTGAATCACGACAAGAGAAAGAAAGTATTCTCTCACCGAACAGGTTTAAACGCTAAAATAGTATTTTTACAGGAGACCCACTTACTAAGCAAGGATCGGTTCTGGCTGCAAAAGGACTGGACTGGCCAAATGTTCCATTCCAGCTTTACAAAAAAAACTAGAGGTGTGGGAATTCTCATACATAGAACAGTCTCATTTGTAACATCAGATGTAGTATCGGATCCTGAAGTGAGATACGTGATGGTCATGGGCAACTTATTTAACAGTAAAATGATTTTGATAAATGTTTATGCACCCAATGTCTATGATAGGGAATTCATGCAAAATGTATTTGCATCCATTCCCAATATGAACACTCATAAAATTATAATGGCTGGGGACTTTAATTTTTTAAGTGCCTTGAGCATGGGAAAGGCGCTATATAAATAAAATGTATTATTATTATTATTATTTTAAATCCTCTCTACGATAGGTCTCCTGTCACAGGGGGGATGGCATCTAACACTGCAAAGACAATTACACAATTTGTAACTGACCACAAACTATCAGACCCCTGGAGGTTTCTAAACCCAACCTCAAGAACATATTCTTTCTACCCACCAGTGCATCATTGCTACTCAAGAATTGATTATTTCTTTATAGATAATAATTTCTTGCCTACAATTAAATCTTGCAAGTACGACGCTATTGTTATTTCTGACCATGCCCCTCTGATCTTGGAGCTAAAATCATTATGCCCCACACACTCATCTCGCACATGGCGTCTTAACCCACTTCTATTAGCAGACGAGAACTGTACAGAATGTATATCCAAACAAATCACTTTCTTCCTAGAGACAACTACATTCTCAGAGGTCTCTGCAGGATTACTCTGGGAAACTCTAAAGGCCTTTTTAAGAGGACAGATTATTTCATATCTTTCAACAGAAATAAATTAGAAACCAAGAAGGTATCAGAGCTAACCAGCAAAATTACTAGAATAGATAAAGAACATGCCAGGTGTCCAAGTGAGGCTCTTCATAGGAAAAGGCAGGTCTGCATTCAGAACTCAACCTCTTAACAACCAAAGAAACTGAACAACTCATTTTTAAATCAAGACATCACTACTATGAACATGGAGAGAAAGCTAATAAGCTCTTAGCTCAACAAATCCACAAGCAAGAAGTTCGCAATGCAATCCCAGCAATCACCAACACGAACGGAGATAAAATCATTGACCATAAAAATATAATGCACACATTTAGAGACTACTATAAATCCTTATATTCTACTGAGTTTAAAGAAGACAACACACAATCTAATGCATTTCTGGATATATTACAGATACCACAAATAAACACTTTTAGTGCGGATGAACTCGATAAATCTCTGCCGCTATCAGAATTACTAGATGCTATAAAGTCACTTTAAAGCGGGAAAGCAGCAGGCCCTGATGGCTACTCTGTAGAATTTTATAAGAAATTCTCCATTCAGCTAGCTCCCCTCTTATTAGCAACATTTACAGAAGCTAGAGACAATCAAATTCTACCTCAAACTTTTCACCAAGCATTAATCACCGTCTTTCCTAAACAAAATAAGGACTTATTACAATGTGTATCATACAGACCAATTTAATTTCCGAGTAATGATGTAAAGATACTCTCAAAAAGAATGGCTAGAAGGATGGAGAAAGTGCTGCCTTCAGTAATATCACAAGATTAAACTGGATTTATTAAAGGGTGACACTTAGCTTCCAATCGCCTGTTTAATGTAATATATTCACCAGCAAAGTCAAACACCCCAGAGATATTATTATCGTTGGATGCAAAAAAAGCATTTGACATGATTAAATGGAACTACCTTTTCACTACAATAGAGAAATTTGGGTTTAGCCCAAACATTTGTGCATGGATCAGATTACTGTATACCAATCCAGAAGCTTCAACAACATTTGTTCAGACTACTTTAAACTAGAACGTGGTACCAGACAAGGATGCCCCTTGTCACCACTGCTATTTGCAATCACCATTGAACCACTGGCAGTTCACTGTTGAAATGCTTATGAGATTAAGGGGATTATTAGAGAAGGACTTGAACAGAAAATATCTCTATATGCAGATGAAATGGTACTGTATATATCAGACCCACAAAATACTGTGCCTGCAGTCTTAACAGCACTTACAGAATTTCAAAAGATCTCTGGTCTCAGAATTAATTTGAATAAAAGTGTACTCTTTCCAGTGAATTCTCATGCATACAATATTAGATTGGACACCTTCCTTTTTATCATTGCAGATCAGTTTAAATACCTAGGGGTAAATATCACAAATAAACATAAAGCTTTTTATCAACAAAATTTTGCCATCTGTATGGAAAAAATTACGCATGCCTTGCATAGATGGTCAACTCTTCATCTCACTCTAGCTGGAAGAATTAACGTTGTTAAGATGAATATCCTTCCTAAGCTTCTCTTTTTATTTCAAAACATTCCAATACACATCAATAAATAATTTTTAAGCAATTAGATTCAACCATAACCTCATTTATTTGGAATTCAAAACATCCACGTATCCAAAGAGCGACCCTACAAAGACCAAAGGCAGAAGGTGGTATGGCTCTACCTAACTTTCAGTTTTATTACTGGGCAGCAAACATACAAGCTAAAAAAACCTGGACACAAATAGATGAACATACACAGGCCTGGTCTGCAATAGAAATAAAATCCTGCAGTACTTCTTTATATTCCCTGCTTTGTGCCCCAATAAATGCAAGTTATCGGCAATATACTAATAACCCAATTGTGCTTCACTCACTCAGAATATGGAACCAATGTAGAAAGCATTTTAAGATGGAGAATCTTTTATCTGTGGCACCTCTGCATGAGAACCACCTTTTTCAACCCTCACAAACATATACAGTTTTTAATATCTAGAAAACATTTGGGATTAAATTGCTTAGAGATCTTTATATAGACAACATCTTGCATCCTATGAACAATTACATTCAAAATGTAACTTTCCAGCAACACATTTGTTTCACTATCTTCAAATTAGGAACTTTGTTAAACAGAACCTGCGCGATTTTCCTCATCTCGCACCCTCCTCTATGCTGGAAAAAATATTGCTCAGTTTCGAGGACTCAAACAGCATTTCTGCAATATATAAAACCATTTTACAGTCCCTCCCTTTCAAAGATCCAAGAGGACAATGGGAAAAGGATCTCTCTCTCAACATCTCAGAAAAGGAGTGGAAGGTAGCAATGCAGAGAATTCACTTGAGCTCCATACGCGCAAAACATACAATTATTCAACTCAAAATTATACATCGAGCACACCTGTCTTGCTTAAAACTGTCTAAAATGTTTCCAGGGCAGGATCCAACCTGTGAACGCTGCAATCAAGTCCCAGCCTCACTGGGTCACATGTTTTGTACCTGCACCAAATTAACATCATTCTGGACCAAAATCTTTAAATGCCTTTCAGACAGCCTTGGTGTCACAATCCCTCCTAACACATTAACAGCTGTGTTTGGGGTTCTTCCAGATGGGCTTAAAGTGGAGAAGGACAAACCAACTGTGACTGCCTTTACTACACTGTTGGCACGTAGACTTATTTTGCTAAAGTGGAAGAATCCTAACTCTTCTCTTTTAAGTAAGTGGGTGACTGATGTTTTATATTATTTGAAATTGGAAAAAATCTAATCCTCAGTTAGAGGATCTGTGCAGAACTTTTTCAAAACCTGGCAGGATCTAATCAATAATATTTTAGTATAGTAATATAGTATAGTAATATAGTAATATTTTTATTTAATTCAAATTTCAGACAGGGGGCCATTCACCTACCCATACTCTTCAATAAGCTTGCAACCACCATGTCACTACGCAGTACATGCAGTATGTCTTAAATGCCGACGATGTTATCAGAGATGCAACAAAAACTAATGTAAGACATCAGCAAAAATAACTTACGAGGAATGCAAACACCTGAGAAGTGCTAAGATGACATTAAAAATATGCCGTCCCTGACACATACCACTTCTTTAACTCCTGGTTTTTGCTTTTCACTTCTTCATCTACATTTACAAATCGCACCTATGAATCAGTTTTCACTAAGGTGGTCTTGTGAGCTGCACAAACTTTATAGACCAAATTTTGAGAGGACCCAAGATAATGTACATAGAAAAAAAAAGCATAGCTCACAGGAAAAACAACTGATGATAAAGCACCCACCTCGCTGAACTTCAGTCTGGAATGGACAAAGGACCACTCCAGGAGCTGCTGGACGCTGGGGATTTGAACTCCAGTCTGTCTTTCAGGAAAAAGTTGGTAAAAATAGCAGTCCTGGGGTTTCTGATTCCCCGACCTGTTGGGTAAAACATCAAAAATCAGACACGTTCTAGCTGTTGCTTGTCAATGGTGTGACACTGATATTTAAAAAAAAAAAAAGCAATGAGAAGCCCATAAGCTCAGGCCTTTAAGGCATTAATGAGCACTTGCTGTCAAAGTCTTTTTGCAGAAGTCAATGACATAATGGCCTGCCTACAGACAACAGTCAGCATTTAGTGTAAATTCTGCCCTACACTTTGTACATTTTTCTTACTATGGTTATTCATGTTAAATATACTAAGGTTCATATCCCACATTACTGGCTTTGAGCTTCAAAGTTGGGGACTTCAGCTGGAGATGTACAATAAACTGGTTAGGTGTGTTCCCTACTTTATGTTTATGTTCCTTCTTTGTTTATTTTAAACTCTTATTTCCATATGCTTATTGTACTTTGTTATTTTTATTAAAATTGTTCTGTTTATTTATTATTTATTAACTGTGTACTGTGCTTCAATGTTCTTTTACGTTTCTTGTGGGTTAAACTGCAGATCCTTCAGTGGCTTCTCTGATGTTCAAAGGTTTCTGATTTATTGCTTTGTCATTCGGCTTTTCATCCCTGAATTATGGATTTGGACCATATGAGGTGGCGTTCCATTTTATGCATACCTTTTTTGCCATGTTTGTTCTTTTTTTTGTTGAATATAAAATAAATCCTTCATTTATAAAGACTCCTTGCTGGACCAGTCTCTCTAGGCCGAGGTTTACAAAAAGGCACTTTAGGGATGTTTCTCCAAAAGACTGGAATATACAGTACATAACCAATACATTTTATGGTACACAGCTTTGGAATCAAGTTTCTTTTGTGCCCTGTCATTGTCCCAAGTGGCTGTCGTGTCCTATAGCATTACAAAGTTAGATTGTTTGGCATAAGGTGTCCCCCTTTTTGGAAACATTTTGTACCTGTTTTGGAACATTTACTCTCTTGCATCCAAACAATCTCTTAAAACAAGTATTGCAGCCAGTTGCAGTTTTATTTTTTTTATTTTACTGCATGTATATCTATACACACACACACACACATATACACACATACATACATATATATATATAGAGAGAGAGAGATATAGATATAGACTGGAACTGGATGGTAGTTTAAGACAGCCTCAGACAGCTTCAGGCTGGGGAGTAAACGACCATCACTTTATGGTGTGCAGTGCATGTTCTATGATGTCATACCTGCAGTTCCAGCTACTCTGAACAGACAAAAATGTAAAAAGAGATGGGATCAGATTTACTACAAACATGAATCAAAAGCTCACCTAATTCTTAGCAACGGCTCAACTTTGAGAACCTGAAATAGCTTATTTAGGAACTCTTCAGGGTCTGTGGAAGGGAAATGAAACAAATATGTTGATTAATACATTCTTCCATTTCTCAGACCCACTTAAGCTTATCATAGCAGCTTCTCGAGACACCAGCATTAAATGGGGCACACAATCTCCATTCTGTCAGTGATACATTTGCACATTTTGACTTCAGTGTAGGCAAATTCAATTGATTAACAGACTTAAGAGTACTGCAGATGAACACAAGAGGGGCACAAGCAGACACCTTAAGGATGGGGTCCACCTGGTGTGATAATAACAACATTCTCAAATGGACTGAATTCAATTTAGAGTCATGGGAAGACAAAGTCTATCCAGCACCACTGGGTGTAAAGCAGGAAACAAACCATCGTTGTGCCCACTCACATACTCAGGGTCAATTCAGAATTTTCAATCAACCTGTGAAGGACGTCTTTGCAAATAAGGTTGGAGAATATGAAAACTCCACACAGACAATGACCAAGTGAAGGATTCAAGCCCAGGATGGTGGATATGTAAGGCTGCAGTACTAACTGCTGTGTCACAGTGTTGTCTGGTATAAATAGATTATTTACAAATAAAATTTACAAGTAAATCTAATATATACTATCTGTATATGAAACAACATTCTTAAAACTACTTAAAGCAATCAGGGTCTCAGGCTGCCAGACACATGAACCAGCCCTGGAAGGAGCACCAGTCCATTACTAGGCTGACTCACAGACACAGGACCAGTTTGGAGGCTTCAGAATGTTACACTATCAATACATGCAGCTGGTCATTTGCAAACCTTTTTCTTCACTTGTGAATCCAGAGCTCTTTCCGGCAGCCTCCAGGATCTTCCGCAAGGTCATGATTTTTGTAGCACAGACATACCCATGTCTATAAAGGAAAGACAATCTTCGTCACAATCTTTGAAATTACTTAAAGGATAGGTTCATCAGGAAAACGTGTTTCTTAGGACAAGGAGCCAGGGATTCTTTAGAGACTTAGTAAGAAGATACACCAAAGTAAAAATGTCAAGATGTTCAGCCAACACCATCAGATGAGAAGATAATGACTAAATCACAGTCAAAAAAGGCACTGATCATAAACGCATAAGTCACCTTACTTTTTGGATACACACACATCAAAAATAAACCACTTGCATGAGGTTGAAAATCAGACTTAACAGCATCTGCTACAGTTCTGTACAGACTCACCTTAGTAGTTTGTACCCAAACTCACCTGTTCCTGCAGCAGTTTGCACATTAATCCACCCTACAGATTTCCATTACATAATGTTCGACGTCTGGTTCTTGAACTATAACTGGCACATAACTCACTGTACAGTTGCAAACCCACATGGTGTAATGGTCATCTGACAACAAACACATGGCCTAATGATCATCTGACAATGGCAAGACCTTATCACAGTCATGTGACAGTCTGCATGTAAAGTAATCCCACTATTATTGTATTAAACAATGGCAAAGTAAATTTAGAAAACTATTATATTGTAGTACAATATTTCAGAGTCACCTGAAATTGACAAAGTGCCTTTGAAATTTAGGAAACTGAATGAGTTTTCTGCATTCAAAGCTCCAGAAATACTATACAGAAATACAAAAAACACGACTCACTTCAAAAGTGCAACAATGCAGGTTCAAATCCCACATACGGAGGTTATATGCGTTGGTTTTCTTCTTCAGGACACGCAGGGTAGTTTGATTGGCATTTGTAAAATGGCCTTATACTCTACAAGTTTGAGAGTGGGTAGGCCATGAACTGGCACCCTGACCAAGGCAGCTTCCTCACTTGTGCCCAACACTGCAGGGGTAGCCTTGGGCCATAATCCCCCAGCTGTGACACTGATTATTATTATTATTATTATTATGCAGAGTAGGGAATTTTATGTAATTAAATTTGCCCATACAGTTTTCACAAAGCATGAAAGAGCACGAGCAGCGTCTACCATCGAAATCAAAAAGCACTCATTTTAGCTCAAATGATCTTAATAAGCTGTGAGTGCTTGATGTTTGGAGACCCATGTGGAATGTGTAGCAATTATTAGGATTCAGAAAGCATCCTGGAAGGAGAACATGCTTACTCTCAGGCGCCATGAGCTGGATTCACCATATCGAGTGAGGTGTAACAGGCCAGGACTTAAGTAAGCACATTTGCTGAAAAATATATAAGAATAAGCGCAATTTCATTGGGATATGGGGGCTTGATTTTCACATTTGTGAGGACGTAACATTAAACTAAAAATTTCTAATAAATGTTTGTCTGGTATGCAAATCCACACCGCTACACCAATCCCCACCAACATTTGCTCAAATTCTCTATTTGTATAGGGGGACACCGTAGGCTGTTTTGTTCTGAAAATCTTCCCCTTGAGGAACTTAAAAGCACAGGTGAGGACACTAAATTATTAGTGGATGACATCTGCAAAGGAATACAAAGTTGCTACCCATGGTTCATTTAGTCAAAGTCTGGTTTGAGGCCAACACTTTTCAACCAGGAATTTATTTAATGAGCGCAAACAGTACCGGATACCCAGACTAATAAATAATAAAAACTGACTTATAATCAACACTTCTAGAAGGTAAGTGTAGCACAACATCTTGAATTACATTTGGAGCACTTCACTGCGTGTTCATATTTGCTGGTTTCCAGCATCTGTTAAAGAGCTCCATGGTGGCTGGTGGTTTTGCAGATGCTGCCTCAGGATTGTCATGATGCGTCCATAGGCCATGCATTCAATCTATGACTTCCGCTTTAAAAATGTTACTTTATGAGCGATTAACAATGTCAAATAAAGCTTTATACAAACACAAGAACTGCATACTTGACTATGTGGTATGCCCTGGTTTCTTTCAAATGATAGTTGGATACTGTACCATCTTTTCATGTAAGTAGCAGTAAGCCACAGTCACCGTGATGTGAAAAGCTCAACCATTACAGTTTTGCAAGAATCTGACTGCATAAATTTAAAGCTGGCAAAGTTGAGACAAATAGCAGTGTGGCACATTTTTATACAAAAAAACTGCATACAATGTTCAACTGTTTCTTCCCTTAATCGTTATACAGTATATTTCAAAACAATAAATAAAAGACAGCTTAGTCAGATATACAGTTTACACTACAATCCAAATATTTATGACATATATGAAATTAAATTCAACTAAAGCCCTCACCCTCAACTTCATAGAGCCATGTGAACAGAAACCCCAGCAAAATGTCAGCCCTCCTGTATACAGTGGGGGAAATAAGTAGTTGATTCCCTGCTGAATTTGTAAGCCTGCTCACTTACAAAGAAATGAACAATCTCTAATTTTTATGGTAGTTTCATTTTAATGGAGAGAGACAGAATATCAACCAAAAATCCAGAAAAAACACAATACATAAAAGTTATAAATTGATTTGCAAGTCATTGAGAGAAATAAGGATTTGATACCCTACAAACCAGCCAGAGGGGTAAACCTGGGAGGAAAAAGACACAGACATGCAGGCCCACATAGGAGCATATTGCACAAATAAGGAATCAGCCTGGGACAGGGTTACAGACCATCATAGGGCCAGACAACCTGTCTACAGAAATGTGATTTCCAGAAATCCCGTTGAGGAATTCAGAACTTAGAATGAAAGCTGGACATTAGTTAAGCAGACCAAAATGACCCCTCAAGTCAGTGTTCTCTTTCTTACATTTACCTTTGTGGTAGCTGATCTGAAACATTAAAAATGATGCATCCTAAATCTTATACTTATAGGTTGGACAACCTATTTTTTAATTAAGTGAGCTAGTAAAGCTCATGCAAGGATATGTCCTTACCTATAATATGTTTTAATTCTACAGTAGCTATGATTTCTTTAATAAAATCCTACACTTACAGCCTGGAAGTACCTGTAAAGTGTGTATAAAAGCACAACACACTAGTTCACGTATTTCAAAATGAGTAAATTCCTTTTGAACACTTCTGCTTTTACCTAATATTAACTCTGAGGCTTTGCATGCTGGTAATTGTGACACACATATCAGGTGCCTCTTTGCTCCGCTTGGTGAGTTTTCAACTTCCCTTTGCAATGGTCCATCAATTCTAACAGCCTAAAATTACCGCTAACTCGATATCAGCAGATGAAGAAGCACTGAAGCACTGAAGCCCCATGACATTACAGATTGCCAGTCATCATCTCAAGTTTTGTATTATCGGACTTCTTTTGATTTCAGCATTTTCATCATGTTAAATACTTGATAAATTACTCTAAGTGACTCTTTTCTCTCTCTGGCCTCTACAATTTGGAATGCATCCCAGGGAGTGATCATCAGGTTTGATGACTGCTCCTGTTCAACTCACACTTGAAAACACCTTCATGCAGTGGCCACTGATTGTGTGGCGTTTCCACATGCTTCCTGTGCCTCAGTTGGCTTTTCTTTCAGGTACGATGGACTGACTGACATCTCAAAGCCTAAGTTGTTAGGTTAACTGACAATTCTGCATTAGCTCCACATGGGTAAGTGCATTAGTGTGCCCTGCAATGAACTGGCACCTTAACCAGGGTTACTTCCTCTCTTGAAGCCAGTGCTGAAGGAATCAGCTCCAGCTCCCCTGAACAATGAATTGGCTTTTGTGGGTTTGACCATGCTGCTATTTTAGACAACAAGAAATCCACAACATATCTCTCTATTTTAAAAAAAATCTTGGGGAGGCAGACTAGGGAGACGAGACGTGATCTTCTCAGAAGACAATTTGATGTCCCGCGAGAGACACTTTAATTTGCTCCCAGCTCTTAAAACAATGACAAGCAAAACACGCAGCTCCCCAGCAGTAGAAAGACAGCAAATGATCCGACGGCATCTCCTTAGCGTGCGTTCAGCTGCCCCCCTTCACATTGCAAGCAGTGTTATATGTCATGCGAGAAAGAGATGTAACCACACACAGGGCCGGAAATAAAGGAAAAGTATTGATTTACAAAAGTTTTTTAAAGTAAAAGTGAAAATATTGCATATGTAACAATTCCCATGAAATTAACAATCTCTTTAAATTGTATATCCGGTAAACTAAACACTGGGGTGGGCGAGCGAAGCGAGCAGGGGGCGGAGCCCCCTAGTTTAAAAAAAGAGCAAAAAATTCAGGCAACAAGCATGTTTCCTTAGCTAACTGCTAAGTTGTTTCAATATCTCATCTTGGCCTTTTTTACTGGCCATCAAGGTGTCCATGTCATCTACATGACTTGGTAATATGTTCCAGATTTCCACGCCTGCTTGTAAAGGGGATGTTGTCTGGCATCTGTCCAATTTTTCTGAACCCATTATGCCCCAAATGGCGAATGACGGCCTAGCCTGGCAACGTGAAAGGGCAATAAAAATTGAACAAAAGCAGTGCTAAATATAACACAAGAACTAAACAGGAAAAACAAGGTGACTTTAATTAAACAGCTATATTAACAAAATATCTGTTGAAACTGTAAAGATAATACGAATAATGCATGACAAAAACTTTATATTATGTATATATAAAGAGGAATCTAAATTGCCGAAGGGTGTGGATGCCACTGCTCAGGTATAATGCTTTTAAAAAAATTGTGCTTTTGCATTATGCCAAATAGGATTTGTAATATTTAATTTGTGTGTGTTATTGCAGTATGTTTTTATTTTATAATTATTTAGATAATGACTCTTAACTTGTGGGCTCAGATCATAATTACACAGATCAGATCTTCAAAATTACACATAATTTGATAAAAAAAGGTTTCAAGAAAAGGACCATTGGGTGAAGCACAGTGGTAGCACTATTGATTCACACTGGGGTTCACATCCCAGTTCCTCCCAGCGTGGAGCGTGTATGTTCTCCCCATGTCCGTGTGGGTTTCCACACACAGTCCGAAGACATGAAATGATGCTACATTGTCCCTTGAGTTTGTATGTGTGGAGGTGCGTTCACTCTGTGATAGGCTGTGTCCTGTCCAGGAATTGTTCCTGCCTGTGCCTTTTGCTGCCCTGCACTCCCACCCTGGATAAGCAGGTATAGGAAATGGATGGATGGGCCAGTTATGTTCTGTATATTGGTATACGTTATGAGCTCCCTGTCTGTTTACCTACAGTGGACAAATAGTGCTCCAGTGTGGACTTCAAAACCCAGAAGTGGTGGGTTCAAATCCTACTACTGGCACAGTGTGAACACGTGCAAGTTGCTTTACCTTTCTGTACTCCAATTGGGAAAACAAAGGGAATGAACCCAATTGTATCTGAAATGTTGCAGGTTGCCTTGGATAAAGGCCTCAGCCAAATAAGTACATAATAAATCCCAATTGAGCCATTGTTGGCTGCCCAAATTGGGCTGAAATGTTTGCCCACACTTTACTTCCACTGGCCTAATGTCATTATTTGCTGGGGTTGTTACAATATATGTATACCACATTAACAGAAAAGAATTCCAGTGGAGGATTCCTATCTGAGGTCACTGGACTTGGAGTGTCTATTTTACTGAAGCTGGATTTGAAGATTTTTGTCTTGCTATGTTTGATTTTCATAACGTGGACATTTCTAAACATTTGAGTTTTGGATACTTACTTTCGCAGTGGGTTAACAATTTCACTCCTCAGCAGTTCTTGGGTCTCCCCATACATATTACTGTCATTCTTTCCTTTGGGACGCAAGAGAACAGTGTCCAGGACTGAACTAAATGAGAAGAGACTGTAGAAATGCAAGGAAGACAAATGGTAATGAGAACCATTATTAGAGTGAAATTCATTAATCAAAACAAGCTTTACTTTATTTAAGGATATCATACAGTTCAGGGTCAGTCCATGTGAAATCAACAGGGGCCTCCCAACTAAACATCTCCAATTTGCTTCATACTTGCTGTAAATAATCTCATTGTACCCAATAACTAACATGGATATTTTAGTCTTCTAAATGTATTAGTTTCTGAGATATGTAGCCTTTAAAAAGAAGGCCCTAACTTTAATAAAAAAGAATGCTACTAAACAAATGGCAACATTCCATAAGTCATAACGTTTACAGTATTAATACCAGATACATGACAATTTCATTGTCATTTAGTATTAGATGTCTTTAACATCTAAAATAGTTGGTCCGCAGTTGCATATTTGCCAGTTTATGGTTTGCTGAAAATTGAATAAAAAAATCTTTCATGCTTTTAAGTGTTGCAACCCACTTTCTCCCATGAATATGTGTTTGTGACCCACCAATTTTCTTCGTAGTGAATCAAGCATGATCTTCACAGTGGGCTGGAATTTAGTGTGATTGTCAACCAAGTAGTTCAGAAACATCACTTTGGAGCAACTTCAGCCCTCCACATCTCTACAATAAACCACAGCATGAAAAAATACCATTGGAAGGCGTGTGTTGGTACCTTGAACCAAACTATATTTACTAAGGCGTCAAATGTGCCATCTTTTACTACAAAGAGACATGCAAAGTACAGAGGTGTAATACTTGTGCACCCTCTAGTCAATGCAGAGGGGCCCCTGTGGGAAGGGAGTGAGGATTAGTAGGCCAAGGGTGAGCCCAGCTAAAGAAGTGAGTTCAGAAGAAGCAGGACGAGGGGGTGCAGGACCGAGCTGTTTGGAGAGAGCTGATCAAGCACATCGACCCCACATAGAAGTGAGAAAAGATGAAGAGGAAGAAGAAGTGGTGTACTACTTAATAATATAATCAGTGAACTGTGTTATACAATTGTAAAAATGTATCAGTAAATTCATATATGTGTTTAATGTTGAAATACGCCCATGTTTCAATTTCTCCCATGGAGCAGGGTGCTAAAGATGAAGTGCTGTTACATGTATACCAGGTATATATTCAACCGCGACAAAGACAAAGGAAATTCGAATCCATTATCATCTAGTTCTCCATATAAGGCAACAAGTATGAACACAGACAGCAGAGTAGCAGAGCTCTCCTGCCATCAGCAGTCATATTTGACTAACAAGTAGAAGCACATGGCTATATTCTGTGGTGTAGTGGGTCCACAGCTTATGTACAAAGAGCTGCTTTTAAATAAATAAGCACCGCGCTCGCAGCTTGGTGAGGGGGTGTGGTGGTTGTGTGGCTGAAGCGGTTCCCGGGGTGATTCGCAATTTGTGGGCATTTCTCACTTAAGTGCACAGGTGGGAAATTGTCCGCATCCGTGATTGTTCCTGGGGCCGCTGATTTGCCACAGCTGCCATGCCCTCTTGATAAACAGAAGCGCGAGTCGGATAGGGAGAAAAAAGAAAGAAAAGAGAAAGAAAGAAGAGAACAGAGGTTGTAGGAGAACGCAGGAAGCAGGTGGAGAGAGCTGGCGTGAGGGAGAAGGAGAGCGAGAGAGTGAGCGAGAGCAGGCTCGAATGAGAGAAAGCAGGCAGTTGGGAGGTGAGCCCATGAGGGGAGTGTTTGGCTGACATTTGGTGGGGCAGAAGGAAGTGGTCGCTCCAGCTGAGTGATTATGGAGCTGGAGCGACCTGTAGAGGAGATGACTGACCGCTGAAAGGAGCAGGAGTCGAGGAGGCTTTGGGTGTTGAGTCTCAGTGTGTGCGCCCTGGCTGCTGAAGAAGAAACCCAAGTCTCGGTCCGGTTTGGAGCCCGACGTAGCCAGGGATCGGAGGGCTACCGGACCCGTGTGAAAGGCAGCTGTTCCTGCAGGTAGGCGACTCTCCTGTTGTGAAGCCCAGATGGGTGAAGCAGGGGAGCCGCCAGGTAAAAGAAGACGCCAGGCTTTGTTGTTTTAAAGGATTGCTTCCTGTGCTATTTTAACCTCATTATTTTTAGGAGATTTTTCTAATGGTTTTTAACCTCCACATTTCACAGCTGTTTTTATGGATTATTTATTTGAAGATGTTTTTGAATGCACTGCACTTTATTTTGAACATCTTGTTTTTGTTGATTGTTTTAATAAAAGCACTTTACACTTTTGCACCATCCCCTTGCTTTGTTGTGCCTCACAGCTAAGCTCATCGATAACATTACTGATGGTGCAGGGTTCAAGGGCTCCCGGACAGACGATGGGAGCATGTATCGAACCTGCATCGTCACATATATTCCTAAAAGATAGTTATTAAAACATGACACATTTCAAGGATTCACAGGTTTTAAGGATCACCTGTAGAATCTGCAGAAATACTACTACTTCTACTACTATTTACTGAATATACCTTAAAAGAACATTTCTGTTTACAAGCTTAACTTTGATCTTAACACAGCACAAATCTATAAAAAACGGCTGTCACAACTTTTCTTTCTCAGGAAACTCAGGTTTTTTAAAGTGGACAAAACCATAATGACACTTTTTTAATAAGTGTTTAATTGAATCCATTGTTACATTTCCTTTTATTTGTTGGTTTGGCAATCTTAGCAATAACAATATAAATCATCTTAACAATATTTTAAAAATCTGCAGTAAAATTCTTGGTTCACAGCAGATGTCTATCACTGAAATGTACTGCACACAGATTAGAAAGAGAAGCAAGTTCATTTTGTGAAACAGTGGCCCTCCTCTTTGTTCTAAATTCCAGCTGTTGCCATCAGGCTGCAGATTTAGGTTTCCAAAGGTAAAGAGAAATAGGTTTAAGAATTCTTTTATTCCAAAAGCTTTAAGCATTTTAAATTCGGTTACTTGTAGGGATGCTGCTAAATGTTAAATTCTTCATTATTATTTTGTGTACTGTTGAAAATAATTATACTTTTTTGTATTGATCCTGAGTGTGTGTTTATGCAATAACATTGGTTGTCAAATGTTGTGTTTTCATTTATCTGTTGGAGTTCTGTAACAATGTCTTCTATTTTTGTACTTTCCTGCTGCAAACAAATTTCCTACCGGGATTATACAGTCTACCTAGAATTTGGCAACTTTCATACCTTAGTAAATACAGTACAGTTTGGTTCAACGTACCAACTTCATATTTTGTGCATTTACTCACTGACACATGATCTTTCCGGTGCTATTTTTTCATGGTGGTCAAAGTCATACATGGGCAATATGCATTTGAAATTATATGTGTGAAATGATTTTTTTCCATTTTTAATGCCTCATAGATCA
The DNA here is from genome assembly GCA_026402145.1 of Polypterus bichir lapradei. Taxonomy (NCBI): domain Eukaryota; kingdom Metazoa; phylum Chordata; class Cladistia; order Polypteriformes; family Polypteridae; genus Polypterus; species Polypterus bichir. The sequence continues at coordinate 36,609,542 of JANRMT010062852.1, read as the reverse complement.
GAAAGTTCGATTTCTTTCAGACAGGCACCTAGTTACTAAAGAAATACACGAGTAATAGCTATCCAAATTTGAAAGATCTGATGTGGCTTAATGTGGACATTTAGAGGGCCAAATTTGCTCTAAAGAATTAAGGCAATTTTTTATACAATTTTCAGCAAGCCATAAATTGGCAAATATGCAACTATTATTGAGGTTGAAAGCATCTAATTACTAAGTATCAATTTCTGAAACTTTTATGCATCTAGCACTAACAGTTCAAAAGTTATTACTCATGGAGCATTGACATTTTTCAATAGAACTTGTTTTTTTAGTAAAATTAAGAACCTTATGAACATAAAAGCCAAAAATTTGTCACACTAGTTACTGGGTACCATGACATCATTTTCAGCAAGTATGAATCAAATTGGAGTTGGTGAGTCAAGACCATTTTCAAAAATCTGTTGCTTTGACACAGATTGACAGTTTACAGTTGTTTGCATATTTCTACTCACTTGCATAGGGCACAAACCCCAAACCGGTGGTGTGGACTGAATCAGCAAACCTGCTCTTTTTGGTTCAACACCATAAATGCTGGAAGCCACATCACCTATTAACGTTATACACTAAAGTGAACATTAGACCTACTCTTCCAGATTAAATGAGACAGAAACGGCAGTTCACACTATAGACTAAAATAAAACTTAGTCTACAGACTAAATATATAAGTATATAAATAACTAAAATAATAAATACATAACTAAAATATTAGCTGTAAAATACATCACAGAATGTCTGTTTGAAACTGACCATGGAGTCTTTAGAGCTTTACTTTCTCTATGAAAGCCGAAGACTTTGATCTTTGTTTCTATTTCCTTCCAGACCAAAGTAGCTTGTAGGGAGACGGTGCTGAGCTGGAGCCTATCTCAGCTAGCACAGGCAGCAAGGCAGGAAAAAACCTTGGACAGGGTGCCAGTCCATTACAGGGCAAACACACACACAAGCCAATTTACCTAACCTGCATGTCTGGAGGGTGGGAGGAAACACACACAGACACTGGATGAACATGCAAACTGCACACAAGGTGGACCTGAGACTTGAACCCTGATCTTCCTACTGTGAGGCAGCGGCACTGCCACTGCATCACCATGCTGACTGTCACGTTTCCATATTACTTACCAAAACAATGTGGCATCGAGGTAGCATGAATTAAAGTTGCCCTGAATGCCTTTCTTCCAGCCAGTGAACCTTTCTTTTGCTTGCTCGCCCAGCTCAGGAGGGGTGTCCTCTTCTACTTTTTCACTGGCCCACTCAGCAAAAGCTGGGAGACAAAGAGCAACACAAGATTTAAACAAAAATGAAGACTCTGCTTGACCAAGCATTTCAACCTGTTGTTGAATGTTAGAATGTTTTTCAAGTGTAAGTAACTAGAATTCATTCAGTTTATACACAATTACTGAAAAGCTGTTTGGAGAACTTTACTATTCAGGAGATGAATAGCTTATGAAGAAGAAAAAAAGAATAGAAACTGATACCTATGGAGTTGCAACGATCAACCTGATTTGCACGAACTTGGTGAGCAGGAAACCGAGGGTCTGGGCGGCAGTTTTTCAGCTTCACAAAAAGACCCTTATTGGGGGCGCATTTAAAGAATCGTTCTCCAAGATAAGTTCCGTCTGTGCCGGCTGCTATGACCTCTTCCTAATAGGGAAAAAAAAAAAAACACATACACAAAACTCAATGTGTCAAAAGTTGCTTTAATAAAAAAAGATGGCAAAATTCCTTGAAGAAAGTAATCAACCATATTTAACTGTACCTTAAATGTAACTTTTCACTAAAACATTTTTTTACTGCATGTACATGGGAGATTTTTCTAAAACAAACGTGACTAAAACTTGAAAATTATCATGATCAGGCTTTAGTTTTTGATTTTATTTTTAAAAATTCTTTGAGAGCATAGTTTCTTATGGGTCTCCATCCCAGTTTGGGTTGGAGTTGTTTGATTTTGTGTCATGCAGAGTTTTGATTCACAATTCTATTTAATTGGGAAGGGTTGTGAAGGGTTTGCGGAGTGTCTCACAATGGGTTGCCGTTTAAGCAATCGACATTGGTCTGCTCCACCCAGGATGACTGTTGGTACAAATCTGGGTCTAGAAGACACAAAGAAGGCAAAATTGGGTTGCAAGAAAAAAAGTTTAAGAAACACTGTCCTAGAGGTCTATTTCTATTTTCTATCTATTTTTGCACTTGGTACGTTTTTAATGATGTTGAAAATAAGTTACAATCTACTGTGATGCCATTTTGCTTTCTTTGAGTGTTTTTTTGTTGAAGGTTACTATGTCGTTGCTAGGCAAGGTCAACCAGAAGTGTGCAGCATGTAACACATCCAGGTCAAGAGTACAAAGGTCGTATCGTGCACTTCCCTAGAGGTTCTTGATTAAGATAGCTATTATTCCTTTGTTGTTTTGAAAAAGTTCTTGCATTTCGTTTATGACTTAATAATAACATCTGAGCTCTGATTACATGAGTGTTCATTGATTTTCAAGTTTTTGTCATACATATTGAGCCATGGTTACTTCTTTTTTGAATTTCCAGTTATGACTCTCTGCTTGTTACTTTGGTTATGATTTACCTCCTAATTCCATTTCTAACTAAATGCTGCTGCTGTCTTGTCTAGCCAGCACACTAATCCTCCCTCATTATCTACTATAGAACTTATACTTTCCAACTGGAATTAAAAGAGTCGACCTCCAGACAATCTGATAATGCATAGGGAACTGACTGCACATTTAGAATTTCTGAGAACGAATGAAAATTAGTCCCCAATAAAATACACCCTTCTTCAAGTGGCACAAAACAAGTTATAATTAAATTGTATGTCGTATACATAATTCACGCTCTACACAAGACATCCAAAATGTATCCTGGGCCAGACCCTACTTAAGAAAGATGTGGTGGGAGACCTCCTTCTGTAAATCACATGTTTTGGGAATGTTTCCAGCTTAAACCCTCTTGTAACAAAATCTTTTTCTTAGCCCACTTTGGAATCACAATAATACTTAATCTTCACAACACTGTCTAGGGTAGCACCCTATGGACATTACTGATAAGTGAACAATCTATTATGGTAAATTAATATTAATTCAGCTGCAGTAATACAATGGGAAAAGGATTTCATAGTTCAGTTACAACTGGAAATAAATTAAACTCACTTCACTTTTTAGAATCTGACAGGCATTTTTAACATTGTCATCAATTACAATTTTATTTTCTCTCATCTCTAGAGGGGTTTGGATTGGGGGTATGTAATCTGATTTCAATAAGATGTAGTATTGTGGGTCATAAGGATGGGTAATGTATGAAAAAAAACTTGAAGTTAACAATTTAATTCAAAAGTAGTCTTACAAGCTCCAGCCCAGCCACTGTGTCGGTCATGCCTTTGATTTCTCCTATCCAACGAATCACTCCATATATGGGTGGATCCTTCACTTCCACCATTGAGTTTACTTCAAGTTTTGCGTCTTCTTCTTCATTGTGGTTTTTCAGATGTTCTACACTGTGTTTTGCTTGTGGAGATGATGGACTTTCTTCCCCTCCAGGTGGCTTTGACTGGGTGCTCCAATAGGAGGACAAGCTCGGCATTTTTTCATCCACTGAAGAAGAAGAATCCGAGTGAGGGAGACGAGTTGACAAAGTTCGAGCCAGGCCAGCTTGCTCTTCCAAAGAGTTGAAATAACTTCTGCCTGGAACAAACACACAATCAAAAATAATTTTGAAAAGCAGAGGAAGAATACAGAAAATACATGCTCTTTTAAAATAATAAAAAAAAATAAATTTCCATATCAGTCAACAATATCTGTACTGACATCTTTACAATCAAATTCTATATTTTCATTTGTAGTGCAGTCAATATGAGAACGTATTTTATCCAAGAATAATCCGAACAAGAGAGATTTCAATTTATTGTAAGGAGACAATATCACCCGGGATTATTATGAGTAGTAAATAGACTGTAAGATAAAAACACAAAGCTGAATTTGAAACAAAGAACATAACTGAGCAAATGAAGTGCAGGGGCAAACCAAAAACCAAAGTCAAAAAGCAGTTCAATACTGAAATGAAACCTAGCCCTTGGGCTAATAGGCTAATAGGCTATATTCACATTACCATGCTTTGATTTAATAATTCAGAAATTAGCCATTTCTTCTTTTTGTTCACACTACCCCGGTGTTTTTAACCCTCAGAAATGCAGTCTTTTGAAAATGCTTTCCAAAGCCGTATACTGTATGTATTTCTGAAAACAACAGATGAGCACTACAGTGTGGAAGGGTGAAAACAACAAGTTTTGAAAACACACACTCTAATTATGCTCTGATTGGTTCATTCTTATTACATGACCTTTCCCTGATTGTAACCTGCTTGTTACGTTTTCTCAGTCACTTTGCTTGTATTATACTCGTGTGTTACTCTCAATAACAAATTCTACCTTATTGTCAGTCCAAACTTTTGTTTTTCATATTTGCAGATATCCATTTGTAAACACAAACTGCAAATAGATGTCACATCCTCTTCCAATGTACGCATGTCCAATATAGGCAAACAGCTATGTCATATGAATTTTTTAGTCAATTTAGAGTGGACAGACACATTTTATTAAACAATTTGAAAATGCTAATGTGGGCGAAGGTCATTTTCATTTAAAAACGCCATTTTTAAATGAAAAATTAGTAGTGTGGATGTAGCCATAGATCAAAGTTATCTCCTACTTGCCATTTATCCAACTGAGCATGTTTAAAGCAGTTTTCTGCTAACATCACTAAAGTGCTGATGACGGTCATGTGACACGTTTCCGTATGACACACACAAAAAAAATATGTACAAAACTAAATAAAAAATACATTTTGCCAAAATAAATAAAAATGATTCAAACCTTCTAAAACTTGTTGTTTAATTATAACAAATATATACACTGACATACAAAACAAAATAACAATTATTATGACACTTTAATATTAAAGTGATATGCCTCTACTCAGGAATTTTCTCGTGGTGTTGCCCCCTCTTAGTTACTCATCCACACTCATACAGTGGCAGTGATGGGGCTTAAACTGGAATACACGGAAGTCTTTTCAGCCAGCTGTACTAAAATAGACCTCCACCACCCCATGGTCATGGGGGACTCTCACATACTAGCAGGTTCTCTGTCTGATCGTCAGTGGCGCTCTCATCTCCTGTTTTACTGACCATGAGCAATGCACTTAACATACTAGTGTTCAAATACAAAAACATGAGTGCTAGATACTTAGAAAGAAAACATCTATAGCAATTAATTCAATTGAAATGAAAGTTCTGTAAAATATCCAAATGGCTGAACATTGAATGACAGTCCAAATAAGGTTCAATGACTTTCAGAAGCAGTTATGTCTTCGGTACGATAGGCTTCAATTGTTCGCAACCCTGTACTGAATAAAGTATGGCAACATTCTGTTACATCATTGTTTCTACGTTTTAGAGATTTTAGAGTGCAGCATGTTATTAACATCATTGTCTTTTTTTGTCAGTTACATGTGTCAATGCTACATGTGTGTGATTACAGTTATCTCATTTAAAGGCCATCTCTACTTGAGGAATTTTTTGAAACATTGTTTAAACGGCGGAAAAAAAACATGCAAAACAACTCATTCTTAAGCTTTAATGAATGAAGAGTGAATGAAGAGTGAAGAATGAATTAAGAGTCTTGGGAGTTCAACTTCCTATCACCATCTAATGACTTTTAAGTTATCATTTTGCCCCTTTGAACTTGATAAAGTAGTTGCTACTTTGGTTTCTGTCCTATACCTGAATTTTAAAAATTCTTTGGTGGAGCAAACAGACAGCTGACAAAAGTACTGCCCAACACGTCTACTTTTTGCAAGAAATGCAGACTCTCTGTCTCAATATCATGGAGAAGAGAAAAGATGCTTGGTGTACATGTTTTTTTTAACTGAGGCCAATTTGAAATTTTACCCAACAGAACTCCATCCATCCATCCATTATCCAAACCGCTATATCCCAACCACAGGGTCGTGGGAGTCTACTGGTGCCAATCCCAGCCAACACAGGGCACAGGGCAGGAAACAAACCCTGGGCAGGGCGCCAGCCCACCGCAGCCAACTCAAATTATAAAATACTACTATTGAAAGTAACATTTTAGTTGCAGACTAAATAGATAACATAATCAGTAGCACTGTTGCCTCACACCTGAAATCTAAACAGAAAATTGTGACATCTGTATTTTTTATTAGTTCAAAGAAATGTTGGATGGGTTGCTTTTGTTGCTCAGAGACCTCTTGTAATGGACTAAGTACAATTCCGACCTGTGAATGACATAAAATATGACAGTCTTCTTATATAATACGCTACCGTGGCTGTTCATTTGTCTTTCCAGGATTTTAAATCACCTGTAGCTCGCAAACCGTTTCACCTATTGACCTGAAATTTGGTATACACATACACTACGTGATGTCTACTATCCGCTTTCGGGGTGATGATTTGTATTACTCTTTTTATTTTTATTTTATTTTATTATAGAATCAACTCTCGGCAGCACGCAGCAGGGCGGCCATGCGGCGCATGCATATGGGCGCCATTCTCATTCCCTACCAGCTTCGGTAATCATTCTTGAGGCAGATTGAAGACTTAAGTGCCAGCTCAAGAAAACATATTAAGTAATTGCAACATAAAAACTAACTTAATCAGTTTTAACGCGAAAAGATGCCAACAACAGAAGAGAAGCAGTGGGCCGCTAGGGTGTAGAAAAGAAGAGCGGCACAGGAAGCAGCAAGCGCATCAACCTCTGAACAAACGAATGCTAAACGTACAGAGTATGAAAACTAGGAATGCTCAAGTCAAGTGTATTCACTGCACATTATCGTGCAGTACGCCGTTACTGGTCTGATAATAATATAATCAGAATGACATATAATGTGATAATGAGGAAGGGTTTGTAAAACAGTAAATATTACAGCTGCCAATTAATTGGCATTAATGTGTTTAAGTAATGCGTTAAAATGTGCTTAAGTAATGCATTAAAAATTTCGGTGATTGCATTTTTAATGCGACCCGGAAATAGCTTGGTCAATTCAACCGCACTTCACACTTAACGAAACAGTGGTAGATGACTCCAAAAAATGAATTCCTGTATTGTTTCTTGGTAATGGTTTTACTCCACATACACCAGTGGAGTCTCTGCTTGCCCCGGTGTAATGCAGCATTGGTCCCTATTGGAACACAAAATATACCTTACTTTATTGAATCAGTAAGGAACATGATTTGACCTGTATTTTTGTATACATTGTTTCATTTATACACTAGCTTTTCAAAGTGCAGAGAATGAAAAGAAAATGAATAAAATCAAACTAATTATATAAGTAGAGTGAAAGAGTTTAATTATTGTGTCACACTAATGGTGCAGACTGACAAGTGAGATTACACATCAGTGTCATCTTTGCCATTATGCTGTGTTCACATACTGACATTTATATATAAAAAATAAAAAAAAAAAAGTCACATCACACAGTATAGCAGAATGTCCAGAACAAGATGTCTGCTAATGAATGACTGCCCTTGAAATGAAAAGAGGCTGTCGAGGTACAGGTCTGAGTGGAAGGCAGAATGTGAGTGGGTGTGCCATGTTCCTGGCGACGAATATGTTTGCTGTGGAGCTTTTACAGTCACCGATGGAGGGATATCTGACGTGCTACACATGTCCAAGCAGCTAGAGAGCAGATTAGACAGAGTGGGATTGCTCGATTTCTTATACCTTACTCACACTTCCCACAACACAGACATGGTATGTTGTTGCTTTTTAATTAATTATATGTCATCTATGGGGCAGCACCGTGGCGCTGCTGCCTCACAGTTAGGAGACCCGGGTCCTCCCTGCGTGGAGTTTGCATGTTCTCCCTGTGTCTGCGTGGGTTTCCTCTGGGCGCTCCGGTTTTCTCCCACAGTCCAAAGACATGCAGGTTAGGTGGATTGGCGATTCTAAATTGGCCCTAGTGTGTGCTTGGTGTGTGGGTATATTTGTGTGTGTCCTGCGGTGTCCAGGATTGGTTCCTGCCTTGTGCCTTGTGTTGGCTGGGACTGACTCCAGCAGACCCCCGTGACCCTGTGTTCGGATTCAGCGGGTTGGAAAATGGATGGATGGATATGTTATCTACTGTAGCCTACATAAGCCTGTATTATACTGTAACCAATAACACTAGGCAGAAATCAGTGCAAATTGATCAGGCTAAAACTCCATTTGGACTGAAGGTCAAGGTAGTTAGACACATTTTATAATTCATAAATGGCACATTCTATGACAATGTGCCATTTAAAACTTCTAAAAAAATAATCCTATCAGATAAGTACTTAGAGGTTTTTCTGTCTATCCTTTGCTATTTAATAGCCTAATCTTTATACATTTTCAATCTAATTAACATCTTCTCCTCTCCAAGCAACAGCTGCAGAGTTGACTTGTGTGCATCATGCAGTTAAACGCAACCTGAACTCTAGTAGTGCTGATTATGCAAAAAAAGATGAACGGTTCAATGTTTCTTTTTTTCAATATTCAGTTCTTTGTATAATTATTGCTTTTTTTTTTATTCTATGTTAATTAATGTTGACTTATGTTTATTTTTTATTGTGTCTTTTATTTTTCTATTCATTTTGTAAAGCACTATGAGCTACATTTTTTTGTATGAAAATGTGCTATATAAATAAATGTTGATTGATTGATTGATTTTGGAATGTTGTCTTGCAACATACCAGTCCACAGAATGTGCATTAGTTTTCCAAAATATTAGAGCAACTCTGGGGTGTTTGGTGATTGTTGTTCCTGTTAAACAAAATTGTCCAATAACCTAACTGAAATAATTTAAAATGCATAGAAAAGCGATTATTAAAACTGTTCTTTTTTTAAATTAGAAATTAATCACTCAGTTACTTCTTCTTTTTAGAAAACTATTAATATGCTTCAAGGAAGTGTCATAAATTTTGATAAATATGCAGTTAATTTTAATTGAAGAATTAATCTTTTGATTATTCACAATTACATTTTTGAATTGAACAGCAGCCCTGGTAAATATTCATGGAGGGTGAGCCTCACAATTTGTGCTGTAGAAAGATATGAATAAAGCATTACATTGACTAGGAACATCTGGACTCAGCTCACACATTTTTGGATTCCTCATCTCAAATTTCTCCCTGGACTCACAGGCAACCACACTACCAACTTACCTGGCCGCTCCCCGGCATCACTGCAAGAGCGTTGCTCCTTTTTTGTAAGTTGTCTCCTGACGTTTGTAGGTTCTGGGTCCTGGCTAACATCTAACAGAAAGACAAGTGAATATAAATAGATAAGAAGAGGAATTGATTTATGACCTACAATGCAGACATGCCAACACTATCAGGCTCATCAGATTGCCTTCAAAAAGCCTTCATTCAAAGCCTGGTTAACCTATGAGAGAAAACCAGGAGAGGACTGGTTTAAATGGGAAAGAATAACACAGCTTTCTCTAACTGTTACCTGTCTGTCGGCTTTTCAGGGAGCGCGATTGCTGCTTCCGGTCACTGCCACCTCGAGACAAAAAGCTGGAGCCACTGCTAATCTGCACTGACACAACAGGGACTAGCAGGAGAGCACATAAAGACCAAGTTAATGAATGAACATTAAAAATTGAGGGGCAAATCAAACAGGAAAAGGGCCTCAAGAAGCTCAACTGTGAGAAAGTCAAATTGACAGTGGAGATGAAATAACTTAAGAGTCAAGTGAAAACAACATCTCGTTTGTTACCTGCTGGCCAGTCCTTAGAACTGACTTCAAAGGAGTAGCGCAGTGTAACCCTAATGTATGATGTTTGGGATCAATCATAATTAAGCTTGCCTTTTAGTGGCTACACTTTCATCATTTGCTAACTCCGTATAATTGCTTTACATACCACACCTGGCAACACACTTCTGGCAGCTTCAAAGCTTGTCATATGCTGCTCTGTTTTTGAGGATCTGGCCAGAAAGAATTCTAGTCCTAAAATATTTTAATATTCAAATTGTGCAACTGGTCTATTTTATAAAACACACTTCATTAACTGTTTCCACTTTACCTTTGTGCACCTTACTGATTGGCAGTAACATTCCATATTCTGGAGAGGGAAATTTACACAGCTGTAACCCTTTAAAGAAGCCGTCCCAGGACCCCACTCGGTTTTCCTAAAACAAAAAAACTTGATTTACGTCTTAATTAAGTCATTCATTCACTCACATATTCTAAAAAGTATCAGAGGTAGATACAGCCTATCTTGGTGGCATCAAGCACACAGCCTGAACCAAAACTGGACAAGGTGGCTGATCATCAAGGGGCCCACTTGTTCACACACCTTACACTTTATTGTAATATTTGAAGTAATCAACATTTTAAGTTTTCCTCTCAAAGGTGCCTCTACACACAAAATCAGTGAGCAGGAGAATGACCCCAAACCCTAGACACTGGATGCATGGGGCAATAGTGCTAATCACTGTGCTAGTCTGTCACCCCAACTTAACTGAAGAAACCTTACCAAATGAATCCCAACAAAGATTCCATGATCCTGCTTGTTTGGAAGTATGCTACAGAAGACCACCTCCCCATACTGTATAGAGTCTTCCATCTGAAAGCAAACCCGCTGGCCAATTTCAAACATGCTGTCGGCAGTACGGGACAGGATTTCAATACTTTGCCGGCTTTGATCTTCTGACATGGCCAGTTCAATGCGGTTCACAGCCACAAACACCCCACAGTTCTCGGGACACTGGAAAAACTGGTGACCTTTATATGTTCCATTTGTGAAGCCCTTGCCAGCTGCTGAACCCTGTGAAATACAAATACAATCAATTCTCAGTTCACAGGTTTCTAAGCACTTTTCAGAAGTCATAAATTATAAACCATACATCGCAGAGTAATATATAAAAAAAAAAATGGAGTAATATCATGTTGTCTAATATTAATTGTTAAACTGTACAAAAAAGCAGCCTTCCCAAGAATTAAATTAAATAACATTTTCTTTCCATGCAAACAATATTACAAAACTTTGTACCACCATTGTACCACCTGTTATATAGTTCTTTTAGTTTGTGACAGTGAGGGAATGGGCAAACTCTGTAGCAGCAGCATGTTCAGCCATTAAATTAGGGTCCCTGGACCTATGACAAGGCAAGGCAACCCACTGCACCACTCCGCCACCTTGAATAAGTTCAGTATAATTAAAATACAAGGAAAATATGAAAGCGGCATTCAGCAATAACTCCGAATCAGTTTAGGACAACTGACAGGCAGCAGTGCTGCCATCATGTATCCCTATAAATAATATTTCATATTATATTTGCTGTAAACTCTCTGCATATGCAATTAATTTTTTCCATCCTCCATAACCATTCAATATGAGTCATTAGCATGGTGATGAGTGGCATGGAGAATGTGCGGGGTGCAAAGTATTATAGTAAATATTGATGAAGTGGCCCTTTAAGGACCTGCACAGGGATACCAAGAAAGACAGTAGGCCTGGCTCTAGCCTGGTGTCCCTATTGCAAATACAGGACAGTCCTTGAAGTGACTCCAGGGAGGGGTATAAAGCCACCTCTTAGATTCACTGCATATAGATGTGGGAGGATTGAGGACAAGCACTTGAAGACGGGGGCCTTCATGAGCAGGTGGATCAGCCACCTGAGGGCCCCAAAACTGAAGGTTGGTAGGGCCAGAAAAACATTGTTTAACATTCCAATTTTTGTTGGGTAAATTCTCCCATTTGTTGATCCCTCCCTTCATGGGTGTTTTATTTTATAAAGACTAGTATGGCTTCCTTGGTGTTATTCCAAGTACAATAGTTACACCTGTTGTTTATGATATTAACAGTTAGACCAGTGAAATCAGAGGAATACTCTACCCAAAAATGATATTTTTTTATGTAATACTTACTTCATGTAGTTTGTAGTGGTGTCTGAAAAACTTTTTAAATCTGATGTATTCATGCAGAATGGAGAGAAAGAAGTTAATGCCATAAGAGAACTTAATAGTGACCAGCACCGCACAACAGCAAACAATGTGAAAACTGTCCATAGACAACAAAAAAAAAAAAAAAATCATGTTACTCGTGTTGCATCATCCACATGTCCATTATCCAGTCACTTGCTCAGAACATGCAAAATCAATGCTGTTTTTGCTGTTAAATAGTGACTTATAGAATTATTAATGCAAACATAAACACTAACCCTAAAGCCTCATGGGATTGACTTTTCAACTTGAAGACCCACCTCTTCCAGTCCTTTATTGGTCAAGAGCCCTGTCTTCAATTCAAACAGCATTTCCAGTGAATTTTTGGGGTTTCCTGTGTACTGTATGTATGCTCCGATAATTCATGAAGTATCTATGTAACAATATTTTTGTTTTGCACATTTTGAGCAAGTAGCTGGATAAATGACATGTGGATTACATGACACGAGTAATGTGGGAGTTTTTTTTTTCTTTTTTCCCCATGGACGTTTGTCACATCATTTATTGCTGTACAGTAGTACCCACCATTAACTTTTTTAATGGCTTAAACTGTTTTCTGTCATGCTACATGAAAGCATCATTCACTTTTTTCAGCCGCCATTACAAAGTACATGAGGTAAGTAACATAAAAATATCTATGTTGAATGTAGTATTCCTTTAAAGCATAGGTTCTTAAGCTATGTGTCGCAAAATGTTGTTCAGGTTGCAGAGATTCGTGATGCACAATAGCATATAATGGGAAAGGGTTGCGCTCGGATTGCGGAGTGTCTTACAATGTGTTGGAAAAGGCTCATCCCGACCGACACATCCAGAATGCTAGATGGCGTCTTCCCTGCACCATGGAGGTGTCCCGGATTCCCGCAGGGCACCATGGGAGATGGAGTTTGGCTTCACAGCCCTGCTGGGTGCCGTGGGTGCCATCGTGTGATGCTGCAGGGAGACGTGAGGATTTTTATTTTCCTTGTAGCCTGGAAGTACTCCCAAGTCACGGGGACGGAAGGACAGAAGTACTTCCAGACTGAAGAAAAATATAAGTCTTCATCTGACCCGGAAGTGCTATTGAATCACATGAACAGAAGGACAGGAGCACTTCTGGGTCAAGGACTATATAAAGGACTATGAGAGACCCAGCAAGCTGAACCGGAGCTGGGAGGTAGAGTGACTGAGCTGCTGGGAGAGGAGGACTGATTTATTGTATTGTATTATTGACGAGCAAAATACCCGCGCTTCGCAGCGGTGAAGTACTGCCTTAAAATTTTTATTAAGAAGAAAATTAAACCTTTTTAAACTGAGGGAAAATATACCAATAATTATTTGTTAAAGATCTCTTTGTATGCCACGTTGTCAGTTCGGCCCTCCAGTTGCAATATGACCAAGCTGTAGCTGTGCGCTGAGCTTACTCTTGAGCATGCAACGTACAGTTGGCCATGTGAACAGTAATCTTGTTTCAAATCTCACAGCTTGGATTGCTGCTGTCATAATCGGTTTGAGTTTCATGGTTTGTTTCAGTTACGACAGTATTTGTAGGACTTGTGTTGAAGAGACATTCGGCATCTGTCAAGCGTTGTAAGTATACAACCAGTTTCATTGATAACTTCACATCCAGCTTTTGAGAGTTTAAACATTTCTAAACATCAAAGTGTCCACTACTGAAATCGTCACCTGTGAAGCTAAGATGTTTAAGAGGCATTGGCGGTTGTCCAAAGGTGTAAAATATTTGGCCATTTCGGTACACTTAAGCATTTCACTCTTCTAGTGCTCCTGTGTAGTATAATTATCTCCTGTACCGTCATCAGTCCACACCTTGAACCTGTCCCAGTCATTCAATACATAAGACACAATGTTCCTCCGGATATCAATAGTGAGCCTGATATGGCTGTGCAATATGTAACAAAGAGAATGGAAAGGCAGGTGCCATCTCCGGGCATGGAAACCACTTGGTAAGTGACAGTTCTTTGATCGATGGTGATTACCTCGATAGACATGTTAATGGGGGTACGGTTGGAATGATAAAGGAAATGGGTACCTAAACAATGTAAAGTAAGTCTAAAATACCTATACAATAACTATAATCGTAATAAATGAACAATAAAACAGCGGAGAAGCCGTGGATTAAATAAAAAGGCTGTAGTTATCAGCAGGGAGACGTGAATACCGTGGCGAAGCAAGGAAGGGAATGTAGAGACTGGAGCGACAGACGGCCTTATATAGGCAGGCAGCCAACAACGTTGGTGACCGAGCTGCAGGCTATGGACGTATATATGTACGTAAATAGGATTTAGTTAGCGTTGGGAACCCGCGTACCAAATTTCTTGAAGATGGGCCCATAAGTAACAAAGACCGTTGAAAAGTTCAATATGGCAGCCAACAGTGGCATCATATCACTGAAATAAGTACCAAATTTCAGCCTTCTACCTATGAATAAGAAAGTTCAACATGGTGGACGTTGTTGACCGTTACGCGTAGAATTTTGAAATGAAACCTGCTTAACTTTTGTAAGTAAGCTGTAAAGAATGAGCCTGCCAAATTTCAGCCTTCTACCTACACGGGAAGTTGGAGAATTAGTGACGTTGGAAACTTCAATATGGCGGCCGACAGTGGTATCATACCACTGAAATAAGTACGTACATCGGTTTTGGTTAGCGCAGGTAAGCCACCTACCAAATTTCGTGAAGATGGGGCCATAAATAAGAAAGTTCAACATGGCGGACATTGTGAAAATTAGTGACATTGGAAAGTTCAATATGGCGGCCGACAGTGGCGTCATACCATCGAAATAAGTACATACATCGGTTTCGGTTAGCGCAGGGAATCCGCCTACCAAATTTCGTGAAGATGGGGCCATAAATAAGAAAATTCAACATGGCGGACGTTGTCGACCGTTATCGACCGTTATGACCGTTACGTGTAGAATTTCGAAATGAAACCTGTTTAACTTTTGTAAGTAAGCTGTAAGGAATGAGCCTGCCAAATTTCAGCCTTCTACCTACACGGGAAGTTGGAGTATAAGTGATGTTGGAAAGTTCAATATGGCGGCTGACAGTGGTGTCATACCACCGAAATAAGTATGTACATTGGTTTCGGTTAGCGCAGGGAAGCCGCCTACCAAATTTCGTGAAGTTGGGGCCATGAATAAGAAAGTTCAACATGGCGGACATTGTTGACCGTTATGACCGTTACGCGTAGAATTTCGAAATGAAACCTGCTTAACTTTTGTAAGTAAGGTGTAAGGAATGAGCCTGCCAAATTTCAGCCTTCTACCTACACGGGAAGTTGGAGAATTAGTGATGTTTGGAAAATTCAATATGGCGGCCGACAGTGGCGTCATACCACCGAAATAAGTACGTACATCGATTTTGGTTAGCGCAGGGAAGCCACCTACCAAATTTCGTGAAGATGGGGTCAGCCTTCTACCTACACAGGAAGTTGGAAAATTAGTGACATTGGAAAGTTCAAAATGGCGGCCGACAATGGCGTCATACCATCGAAATAAGTACATACATCGGTTTTGGTTAGCGCAGGGAAGCCGCCTACCAAATTTCGTGAAGATGGGGCCATAAATAAGAAAGTTCAACATGGCGGACGTTGTCGACCGTTATCGACCGTTATGACCGTTACGTGTAGAATTTCGAAATGAAACCTGCTTAACTTTTGTAAGTGAGCTGTAAGGAATAAGCCTGCCAAATTTCAGCCTTCTACCTACACGGGAAGTTGGAGAATTAGTGATGAGTCAGTCAGTCAGTGAGTGAGTGAGTGAGTGAGTGAGTGAGTGAGTGAGTGAGTGAGTGAGTGAGTGAGTGAGTGAGGGCTTTGCCTTTTATTAGTATAGATTTATTGTTTATTGGGGTGATTGTGGTGCACTGTGGCACAATATCAAAGAAAGAAGAAATTAAAAATATTTCTTGGTACTTTTACTTGGTGTCTTGGACATTTGTCTGTGGGGTTTGAGGAGCGACAGCGCCCTCTAGTGTCACAACCGCTATGATCTACGTCTGTGATGATGTGATCCCAACCCCGACCCCGGGATGACGATCGGTGGCGATTCTTCCATCGGTGATGTCCTCGCACTCCCTCCCAGGATGACAATCAAAAGTGAGTCTGGGTCTCAAAGACACAAAAACAGTAAAATTGGATCTTGAGGAAAAAAAGTGTAAAAGTTGTATTGAAAAAGGGTCTCTCTTTTAGCAGTGTACAGGCATATGCAATGCAGCACCAGACAAAACATGAAACAAAAGCTTAAAAACTTACCAAATCCATCTACTTCAAAATGAAAAATATTATGGTTTTAAAAACACTTCTTCCACATATCAGAGATATGTTCATCACAAAGTCATACCATACAATATCATTTTCTAAGCCCACTTAATCCTGCGGATGGCTGGAGCCTATCCTTGCAAGCATAGGGAACAAGGCAGGAACAATCCCTAAACAGTCCATTGCCAGGTGAACACAAACACACACACACGCACACACACTCACACACTAGAGCAAATTTAGCAATGCAAATTCATCTAGCCTGCATGTCTTTAGACTGTGGGAGGAAACATCCAAACTCCATGCAGGGAAGACACAGAAAGCAATCCCTGGTCTCCATAATGCCAGATGGCAGTGCCACCACTGCACCACTGTGCCGTCCACAACAAATCAATTGCAGAAATCATTTTTAACTACAGATTCTTGACCATGTCTCTCCTAAAGGGAGGATGTGTGGTCTCTTCTCTGTTTGAGAACATTTAACCCATACAACTCCAGGTACCTCACACTGAGATAAACATGACTTGAGCTGGGAGAACTTTTTGCCCAAGTTGACTGTGGCGGTTCAGATGGGACAGCAGGCTGGAGTTGTATGGGTTAAATAATACATCGTTATTTGAAACACATGCATTTCATGTGTGTTCCGTGTCTACAATGATCTATGTAAGTGTAGGATGACAGGAAATGTGAGAAATGCAAGAAATGTTGAACACATACCTAAAACAAACTTTTTTCATGTTTTAGTACTAACAACAACATTTTGACATGAAGTGTATAATGTGTGAAAACTGAAGTCCAAATATCAAATAAGCACATTCACAAAAGGTACACGTATAACAAAACAAGTGCACTTTTATTCAAAAACTAGCTGAAATTAACAAACAATAAAGACTCATTAATGTCCTCGTCTTGAGGTCTTGTATGTATATTATCATCCAGTTGATGCTCGGAACCGGCCAACTCTATTTAATTTGAAAAGCAACAGGGGTGCGGTGCTGCTTAAACATAAAGAATGCTGGCAGTTGCCTGCTATATACTAACTGTGTAAGCTAGCACGGGATTCTAGAAAGTACTGAAATCGTCAGAACTACTCTGGGCATCTCTCTGGTATGAGGATTCATGTTGCCGACGTGCTGGCATCGTTTGTGTATTAGCAGCTGAGCGACTGTCTTTCTTAGGAGGTTCGTATCTTTGGAGCTGGAGCCCTCCCTTACGTCCCACTTCCTTGCCTTGAGAGACACACAGACTTGCATGTGTAGAACTCTATTTAATTTCAAAAGCAACAGGGGCACGGTGCTGCTCAAACATAAAGAATGCTTGCAGTCACCACCACTTCGCTCTCTGGTGGTCGTTCTGAGTGTCAACTGAATGATAACATGCATACAAGGCCATAAGATCATACCCAGAAGAGGGTGAGTTAGGGCTGATTACACCCTACAGTATTTTTAGTCAACCACTGAGAAACATGTACCAAGTTTCATGAAAATTGCTCCAACCGTTCGGACATGATGCTGGAACATACATACATACATACACACATTGACTTATATATATATATAACCAAAGAAAAAGAAATCGACCAGACCGCTTGGGTGGTGCAGCGGTAAGAACTGCTGACTCATAATCAAGAGGTCACGGATTTGAAACCCAGGCGCTACCCACAATTACCTTTTTGAGTAGTGAGCTGCTCTTATTGTTACTATTATACAATAAAAACATACATTTGATTTGAGTTTGTAACAGTGTAAATTTAAGGTACCTGTAAAGGTTAGCGTTTTTTTTTTTTTTTTCAGTTTTATTCTCTGAGTCATGTTCAGGCTCCCCCGATCTGACACTGCTGTTTTCAAATAAAGACGTGCTATAACAGAGGTGAACTCAGATAAGGATGAGGGTTCTACATTGGCGAAAGAGAACAGAATCCCTCCCTGCCAAGAAACGTCCAATCACACATAAGAACAATACAGCTGCAACAGGTGTAAAGGCGAAATATGGCACCGTTTGGATGCAGCAAATGGTCGGATATCATCCTGCCACTGGATATTATTGGTCAATCTGCCACACTTGTCCTTCGAAATGAACCAGCAGAATATGCCGAGCTCGCCAAGGTATCGTGCAAAATTCTGTTTGTGATGATCTTTATATGAAAAACATGTATATGTTACTTATATAAAAGCCACATTGAATGTTATTTAACTATTTACCTTGATTTATTTACCTCTCTACAGCGTAAAGTCACAAGTAGACTGCAGAGCTTCCTGTGTTTGATCGACACGGGCATGCTGACACAGTACATGCGCACTGCTACTTCAGTATGTGAATGACTTTAGCTGCAGGTGGAAGCTCCTGTCGCACTTTATGCAACTGTTGTTACGGTTTCATAAGCTTTATGACCTTAGTCTCGGAAAGTTTTTCTCCAAGGGGACGGCTGGGATCATTTCCTGAATAAGAAGTGGCATTGCACATGTAGTTTGTCAGCATGTCCATGTTGATCAAACACAGGAAGCTCTGTAGTCTACTTGTGACTTTACGCTTCAAATATGAAGGAAAATTCTCAGCTCGAAAATGGACTTATTCAGTAAGTTTTAAAGTATTTGCCTCTTGTTTATTCAGATGCTCAATTGGTTATAATTGCAAGAGATTTTTTTTTTTAACAATTATAAATACAGCTTCATTTAACAATGCAATTACTCTAGGCAAAAAAGGTACAACAACTGAGAAAAACACCATGGGTGTTATACTTAACTTCAAAAGTTTAATAAATCAGAATTCTGGATCATTCTTTAGTGAGCTACTCATGGCATTTTTCCCATCTACTCACCCCATGTTCATCCTTTACTACTGTATATGTGTGGTACTCTGGATTTAAATAATTTGGGTTTGTGTTGTGAATTCTGTAACACACAATCCACATATTGTTTTTATCATACGCTAAAAGTTATATATATTATTTTACCTGGAACATATAACTTACAAGTGCACATCACAATTTCTTCCACACATAACATTAAAACATGAATTTAAAAACTAATCAAGTACAATGTTGAATGTTAACGCTTCTAAAAACAGACCTCACCTGCAATTGAACACCAAAATGTATTCCACTGCTTCCACTGCCCAACGGTCCTCGATATCGCAGAACACCAGGGGCTTTGCTGCCTGATGAGTGGATTTGGACTCGCAACTTAGCACCAGGCTCAAGCGAGCCCAGCAAAGCCAGCTTCTTGGGGCATTGAATCAACATAATCCTCTCATGCAGGTCCGAAACTGGTTCCAGCAGGTAAGCAAAATCTTCTCTAATCTCTGTCAGCACATCACGGTCCACTTTCAGCACATCACCAGAGTCCAGTACCTTGAAGGAGGAAAACAGAAAGTCCAGGGATAACCATACAAGGCATTTACTGAGTTTCATTCCCCTTTCTATACCAGGGTGACTTGGCAGTCACCTGGGTTAATAATGCTCACACATTAAATACTCCAGGAAAGGAGACAGGGTTCTAAGTAAAGAAGGCCAGCAGCCATAAAACATGCTCTTCAGAGCAGGTCATCCACCTGAGAATAACCATGTTAAGGCCTGGCCAATACTTGGATGGCAGCCATCTAGGAAAAGCCTGCTGGAAGAAGTGTTGGTAGGGGGTGCTTACCCTGTGGTATGTATGTGGATCCCAATGTCCCAGTGCAGTGATGGGAACAATGTGCTGTAAAAAGGGAGCCATCATTTGGATGAGATATAAAACCATGGTCCTGACTCTCTGTGATCATGAAAGACCCCTGGGCATCTTTCAGAAAGAGTAGGGTGTATCCTAATGTCCTGGCTAAATTGCCCTCCATAGCCTAGTCATTCTTTTCCCAAATCATCCCCTGTCTCTATCTCTCACCACTTCACCACATATTAGGACATGTGTATTGAGTGTACTGGTGCAAAAATGGCTGCTGTTGCATCATCCATTTGGGTACTAAATATTGGTGGAGGGTGAAGTGGTTTCCCCTCTGTCCATGCGCTTTCAGTTGTGAGAAAAGTGTTATATAAATGTAATTAGTAATTATTATTATTATTAATTATTTAAATCTGTGGCCTTCTGCTAGATTAATTATTTTCCTAAAAGAAAATGCAAAAGTCAGCAACAGTGCTCAAATGCTGAATTCTTCTACTCATTTATTTATTTATGATTTTTGACAATGTTCTCAAATCTACGTTGACAACAGGTTTTAGACAGAAAAAATGACAGGTGAGCTTTTATTTTGGAATTCATCTAACATCTAGGGCCTCATGTATAACGCCGTGCGTAGAATTCGCACTATAACATGACGTAAGCACAAAAGCCGAAATGTGCTTACGGACAGAAAAATCCAGATGCAGGAATCTGTGCGTACTCCAACTTCCACGCTCTTCCGCTTCATAAATCCCGGTCAGCGTGAAATGTAACGCATGTGTTCCATCCCCCATACATTAGATGGCAGTGGTCTGCTGGAGGCATCCCAGTTTGGACACCCACAGGGGTTCATGGGGAGTGGAGCATGGAAATACATCCCTGTCAGGGTCCCTGGGTGTTCCAAAGAAGTGCTGTTGTTTTGTAGGGTATGTGGGGTGGGTGTTGCAAATACCCTGCTACCCAAACAACCTAGAAGTGCTCCTCACAATTCATGAAGATTCACTGGAAGCCTTTCCCGGTCCAGCATAAAAGGAACCACTCCAACAGATGGCAACTCACAAACATGTAGTAATGTATTTTATCACTACAAATACTTGTGATTCACATTTTATTACTACATGCATTACAAAATACATTTCAATAGATAATGCACTGCAAATGTTAACACTGAGGTCCACATTATTTGTACTCAACTGGAGTTTTCATTGTTTTTGTATGATTACTGGCTGTGTCATTTTCTAAGGTGCTTGGTGGTTTAAAAAACCCATCATTTGAACCTGTGTTGCGCATTATTGGGTCAGGGGTTTAGGGCTTGGTGGTGCCCCTTTCTACTGGTCACAGTTTCACCCATTCCTCTTTGCAGCACCTCTCAAGCTCCATCAGGTTGGATGGGAAGCGTCGGTGCACAGCCATTTTAAGATCTCTCCAGACATGTTCAATCGGATTCAAGTCTGGGCTCTTGGCTGTGTGCTTAGGGTCGTTGTCCTGCTGAAAGATGAACCATCGCCCCAGTCTGAGGTCAAGAGCGCTCTGGAGCAGGTTTTCATCCAGGATGTCTCTGTACATTGCTGCAGTCATCTTTCCCTTTATCTTGACTAGTCTCCCAGTTCCTGCCGCTGAAAAACATCCCCACAGCATGATGCTGCCGCCACCATGCTTCACTGTAGGGATGGTATTGGGCTGGTGATGAACGGTGCCTGGTTCCCTCCAAATGTGACACCTGGCATTCACACCAAAGAGTTCAATCTTTGTCTCATCAGACCAGAGAATTTTGTTTCTCATGGTCTGAGAGTCCTTCAGGTGCCTTTTGGTAAACTCCAGGCGGGCTGCCATGTGCCTTTTGCTAAGGAGTGGCTTCCGTCTGGCCGCTCTACCATACAGGCCTGATTGGTGGATTGCTGCAAAGATGGTTGTCCTTCTGGAAGGTTCTCCTCTCTCCACAGAGGACCTCTGGAGCTCTGACAGAGTGACCATCGGGTTCTTGGTCACCTCCCTGACTAAGGCCTTTCTCTGCCGATCGCTCAGTTTAGATGGCCGGCCGGCTCTAGGAAGAGTCCTGGTGGTTTCGAACTTCTTCCACTTATGGATGATGGAGGCCACTGTGCTCATTGGGATCTTCAAAGCCGCCGACATTTTTCTGTAACCTTCCCCAGATTTGTGCCTTGAGACAGTTCTGTCTCAGAGTTCTACAGACAATTCCTTTGACTTCATGCTTGGTTTATGCTCTGACATGAACTGTCAACTTTGGGACCTTATATAGACAGGTGTGTGCCTTTCCAAATCATGTCCAGTCAACTGAATTTACCACAGGTGGACTCCAATTAAGCTGCAGAAACATCTCAAGGATGATCAGGGGAAACAGGATGCACCTGAGCTCAATTTTGAGCTTCATGGCAAAGGCTGTGAATACTTATGTACATGTGCTATCTCAGTTTTTTTATTTTTAATAAATTAATTTAATAAATTTGCAAAATTCTCAAGTAAACTTTTTTTACGTTGTTATTATGGGGTGTTGTGTGTAGAATTCTGAGGAAAAAAAATAATTTAATCCATTTTGGAATAAGGCTGTAACATAACAAAATGTGGAAAAAGTGATGCGCTGTGAACACTTTCCGGATGCACTGTATATATATTTATATTACATTTATAAAAATGTCTTTCAACCCAGAAACAATGGTTTTCTTCATGGACAGAGCATGGCTGTTTCTTATCTTTAATAAACGTGAACTAGAAACCAGAAGGCTTTTGGACTCTGTGGGATTTCCTGGCTTTGGATATTATTGATTTAGAATTTTATCCTACAAAAAAAAAAAAAAAAAAAAAAATCACACAATAATAATGTGAAAATCCAAGAACTGAATGCTCAAAATTCACAAATACATCCTAGGTCCATCTTCAAAGACATTTATAGATGAACATTTAATTGAAGTTTCACTAAGCTTTATGTCTATTTAATTGCCCTCAGATTCCCAGCATTCACTGTTGCGTTGTGAATCATATTCTGTTCTCTTTATTCCAAATTACTGCCTTTGACTTTGTATTTATGACTTTGAGAACCAATTACATCAGAGTATTCTTTTTTCAGAGAAAGAAAAAATTTGCACAACGTACAATATTTCACAATCAGCCGCTTATCCTGAGAAAATTATTCTACAGAAATTCACAACTTTCAGGTGGGTTGTTGTTATTTAGTATCTCATAAGCAGACTCCAAGCCTCAAGCAGTACAATTAAAGGTTCCCCAAAGTTGTGCATGAAGAAACAGGCACACAGAAGCTTCAAAGCCAAGTCTTTCAACATCATCACAGTTTAGTTGATAACGTTAAGGTTTAAATTGTGCTTTTATTTTCTATCTGTTATTTTCTCCTGGTTTTGTGCTGCATATTGATGACATCATTTGGATTGTCATGTCAATATGTGTACTTGTGATGTCACGATGCCCATTTTATAGAAGACTGTGCTACATGCCCATTCACCACCTGCACTTTCTCCCAAAGGGAAAACATTTTGTTTATCTTAAGAAAACCAGTTAGCACCAGCATATCTTTGAGAGGCGTAGCTGACCTTGGGTTCATGTATTTATTTATTTTTGCTTAATTCTCTGACCTCGTCAGTCTGTTTGTTTTGTCTGTGACTCAACCACTCCTCTTTAAAGACTGCTCTTCCTGATTTGCCTATAAAAGTCCTCTACCTCACTCTAGTAAACTGACCTTTTTGTCCACTTCTAAGGAATCACTGACTTGTTCACAACGCTCATATAAAGTAGTGCATGTAAGTAAATAAGTGATGCAAAATGTATTTTGAATTTTAAAGACCCTGTAGTTAGGATATAACTGGTTGGATAAAGGATGGATGGATGTATTGTAAAAGCTGGTGCCCTGTCCAGGATTTGTTCTTGTCTTGTGCTCTATGCTGGGTAGGATAAGCTCCAGCACCATGCAGCCCAGTTCAGTACTAAGCGGGTTAGAAAATGTCTGACTGTACTGTAAATGATTTTTGTTTGTCTATGTACACAGTCACAAACATCCATTAATTGGTTTGGGAAGGAGTGAGGGGGGACCATCATTGACTGAGGCTGTGTCTACAATAATCAAATTCCACCCCATATAAACCAGAATCTTTAATTACCAACTCCCAAAGCAGAGATTAGCCATGGCTGACTTCTACAAGTACACCATAAAACTACAGGAACTAGACCTAGGATGTATCTGAGATTTTTTTTTTTAAATTACAAACTTACATATTGCCATGTGTATTTCAAAATCATTATTTTCTTTATTGTTTCATTTATTATAATTTGGGGTGGCGTGTTGGAACAGTGGCAGCACAGATGCCTTGCAATAAGGAGAGCAGGGCTTGCATTCTGGGTGGAGTTTGCATGCTCTCCTCATGTCCATGTGGGTTTCCGCCAGGTGCTTCAGGTTCCTCCCACAGTCCAAAGACATGCAGGTTATGTGATTTGGCAATTCTAAATTGGACCAGATGTGTGTATGTGTTCCTGCCTTATGCCCTATGATTGCTGGAATAGGCTTCAGCTGCCCCATGACCCTGCCCCTCAAGACATATGTGATTAGCAAGTGGAAGAAGCATGTAAAATAAAAGTTGAGGTACCAACTTGGTCGCCCCCATTTAATATAATTAATAACAAAAACTTTGCTCATAGGCCGAGAAAATGAACAAAGAATCCAAATTGAGTATGACCACTCCTGGCTGCTCACAAAAAGGTTTTCTCTCCCAATTGTTTGTTTTGTTGGACCTCCCTCCAGCAGCTCGCCCATATCACAAAGTATTACGTCCTTCCATTGCAGTACAGGCTTTAAGGTACTCTGACCAGAAGGGGAGCAGTTCCCCTTTTATAAGGAGGGAGATCTTCTTAACACTGTGGGGGAAGAAGGAGACGACAATGTTAGCGATAGCACCTCCTCAAGCCGTGGGGTGGTGTTATGTACCTTGAATAAGCCCGGAAGGTGATCGATCCTCTGACGCACATGCATGACGCAAAGTTAATCAAACTACAGGAAGATTCACCTTGATGTAATGACAACACATGCCAACTTATACTATAACTTTTGGAGTATAAATGTTTTAAATTTACAAGAATAAAGACTCTACAAGGTAAACACTTTGATTACTTTTCCAAATTAATAGTTGATATTGCTAATAACCCTCAGGTTTTACTTGGAACAACAATTCATTACTTTGACAACTAAGAAGTCGGAATTGTGTAATGCAAGAGCTCTACCATTATAATACTGAGAGAAAGCTTTAAACACATATAAGGGAGCCGTTTCAGATAAGGAAGACCGAAGTTTCAATGTAAGGTAGTTATATTTACTAATCATGGCACTAGAGAGTGGTAACGTGTTGCATGTTGAAGAGCCATGCAAGTAAGAATTTCACTGTACTCTGCAAATGTCACAATACTCATTCAATATACATAATTTATATAATTGCACTCCATATTTGTAGCAAGAACTTTAGAAATTTCTTTAGTAATAAGCAAAATTACAGATTGTGCAGTCAGCTTCCAAATCATACTGTGCCACGTTTTCACTTAACTGTGTAAAATGTAACTGGTGAAGAAATTCTGCATCTGACTTCCATTATTGCGCATAATTGAGAAGTACTTATTGCCACTGTTAATTTTCTATTAAAGAAATCAGATTTAGATCGGAATGAACCTGAGAATTGCAGGCCAATTTCCAATTTAACTTTGTCAATTGTTTTATTAAAACTGTAAACATACAATATTTGTGTTATCCTGAGAAAATAGAGACTTTATGAAAGATTGTGTTCTGTTTCAGCCTAGTCACAGCTCGGAAGCTGGTTTAACTCAACTTATAAATGGTATTCTGGTCTCCTTGATGCAGGACATGCTTCTGTTACGTTTTTAGACTATAGTCTATTGATAATAGCATTCCCAATTAATAACATGCTGTGCTGACTTCATCACCATATGCAGTGCTTTCTGGTCCAATAAAAGGATGGATTCCACAGCACACGTTTTATGCATCTGGATTTTTTTTAAGACAACAGAGCACATAAAGGTGTTGGTGAGGCTTCATGAAAATAGCCGAGGTGCATTGTGCCTGCTTTAGATCTTCAGTGATGGGACAGTCCAAGCATTTTAAAGCTGAAGACTCTTTACACTGTATTCTCTCTAATGTAGATCTGCTGCTTCCTGGTTTGAAGATACCAAAGGCCCATTTATATTTTGCACATCTGTGTAACTGCAAAGGTTCACGTGACGTAAACTTTGTAACCAGTCATGTCACATGGATGTGCACAGCTGGAAGCACATGCTTCTAGATTTTTCTGTCTGTGCGGTCCTGTACACACTTTTGTGTGTCGAATCTGCATGCACTAGACATCAAGACATGGACATGTTCAAAGAGTAGTTAAGTGTGCATGAATGGAACGATTCTGTGTCACTGCAGTGCCACACATGCACGATTGTAATATAAATAGAACAAGGTACTCATTTTCTGTCTGTGACCGCATTTGCAGCTGTCTGCATTTGTTTAGTTTTGAATAATTAATGTTCCTTAAGGGAGAGACTGTCCACATACTATTGGGTTAGAATGTCAAACTCTTCTTTGTAAACCACATCATTTTGTTGATGATCAGGCCTATGACAGTGGTGTCTTTGGGCAATTTAATGCTGAATCTGAGCTGTGTCTGCTCACACAGTCATAGCTAAATAAAGAGAGAAAAGCATAGACTTATCACACAACTCTGTGGGATGTCTGCTTTGAGAACCATCGTGGAGGAAGTGAAGCTGCACACAGGCAATCCTGATTTAAGAAAAGTAACTTTAAGGGGACATTCAACTGCTGATGTGTCCAGTGTCAATACTATTTAAAGCAAGAATCGTCAACACTTGATTTACAAGGACTATAGGAAGAGGGTTGTGTATTTATAAAGTATACAAGATGGATTTTTATTTTATTGTATTAGCCTTCTCAATATCAGTCTAATCTTAAACTTTAGCACTTGCATATCCTTTTATAAAAGCAACAAATACAGTGTGAGATATCGACATGAGTCAAGTGTTAAAATGAGTCCACAAACTTCCTCTTGAAACAAAAGGTCTATTTCTTTTAAAATGAGCAAGAGAGTAATGACTGGCAAATTCTTCTTGGTCTGTGTCATGTCAAAAGTCTGAATGCTGCGTCATGTTCCTGTACAACTGCAGGAAAAAGGGAAGCAATAAAAAAAAACAAGATGATAAAAATCAATATTTTTATGGCACATAAAAATAGACTTCCCTGCATAGTAAAAAAAGGTAATAATGCTTCTGTGGCTTTGCTATCTCAGCTCTCTTACTGCTGAGTTTTCAAGGTTGGACAAACTATAAAAAGTTATAAATACCTGGTCAAATATACTACAATTATTCTTGGCGGTTTATATTTTTGAAGGAAAATATTTGTAGTTATCTGCTATTTCATTTTCCTATAATTTTGTCTAATTTGATCTACCGTGAATACTGCCTGTTATGTACAACCGAGTTTTTCTTTTTTAATTGCTTGTTTGAATCGGGTGGCACATTAGTGTAGTGGCTAATGATGTTGCCTCACAGACCCAGATTACTAGGTTAATATCCCATCCCAGTTATTTTATGAGGTATCTGTAAGTTTCCCTAGTTTCCAGATGAGTTTTCTTGAGAACTTGCTGATTGCTAAACATTTGCTCACTTGGAAATAAAGCTACATTGGAGAATGATATTACATTAAGTACAAAATCTGTGTCTTCTTACCAGTAAATCGTCTTAGAAAATTTGACACAATTCTTTTACCCAAGGCAGCACCAAATAGTTTTACATTACTTCATACATCTAGAAATGCTGGTCAAGGAGGTGGGTGGGAAGGTGATTTGGCAGAAATAGTGACACAGTGGAATTGAACCTAAAACCTTAAAGTGAAACATAAAAATCACTCACGTTCACTTCTCATTTCAGAAAATCCTAACCACGGTGAAACCTTACACATGAAGTGTGAAGCACTGGAAATGTGTGTTTGTCTATTGGAGAATCAAACCTTCAATCTTTCTTAGAAAAGCCCAACACTTTATCCACTGTGCCAACATCGCCAAATCACTGAAAACAGTATTTCACCAAATTTATATATATATACTAGCAGAATACCCGCGCTTCGCAGCGGAGAAGTAGTGTGTTAAAGAAGGTATGAAAAAGAAAAGGAAAAATTTTAAAAATAACGTAACATGATTGTCAATGTAATTGTTTTGTCACTGTTATGAGTGTCGCTGTGATATATATATATATATATAGCAAAATAACTGCACTTTGCAGCGATGTCGTGTGTTAAAGAAGTTATGAAAAAGAAAAGGAAACATTTGAAAAATAATGTAACATGATTGTGAAAGTAATTGTTTTGTGTATTTGGCAGCAGCGTCACAAAGTTGTTTTCGTCTAGCTGCATTAGAAAATGTACCACGACATCTGACACGCCTCCTTTTTACTGTTTTCTCACAGCTTGGATTGCTGCTGTCATAATGGGTTTGAGTCTACACATATATATATATATATATATATATATTATATATATACACATACATACATACATACATACATATATACATATATATACACATACATATCTTCATATCTATATAAATATATACATATGTATATACATTAGATATCTACATATACACATATATATATACATATCTACCTACATCATATATACACACA